>JANEHU010004591.1:0-439639 GCA_027563435.1 Nasonovia ribisnigri | reverse complement strand
GCGTACCCAGGATTTTAAAATGGGGGGGGCTAAACAAAGTAAATTCAAATTTGACAACATCTTAACAAACAATTTTCAATAAAGTCTTATAACAGTTGATTGTAATATTTCATTATAATATAATTTTTATAACACATACATAATATATTAGTGATATATTTAATTAGTAGGAACTAGGAAGTAGGGACTGATTTATTATACAAAATATGTTATACGATAAATTATTTTATTTTATATAGGTAACTTCAAAATACATATTTTATTTTTTACATTATTTGCTCCAGTCTTCTAATTGCATCCTTCTGGGTGCCTTTTTGGAAAATAATTTAATTATTTCATCCTCACAGAGTAGTTCTTTTTTGTTAATATTTGTTAATGCCAATCCATTGAGTTGTTCTTCCGACATGGTTGAACGTAGATATGTTTTTAATCGTTTTAGAGTTGAAAATGTACGTTCAGGCGTCGCCGAGGTGACTGGCAATGTCGCAAACAATTGTAAAAGTATTTTTATATTTGGTACGACAGTTGTGCAATGGGGTAATGTATCAATAGCTGAATCTGTTTTAATTTGCTTATTTTTCCATTGGTGTCTCCAAATGCGCAACTCTGCTTTAAGAATAGAATGATCATCAGTTGAAAGATCTTGAGCATAGATAGAAGCCGCTTTCAAAATAGTTTCATCATCGTACATACTAAAATTTGATGGAATAAGTCCCTGTAAAGGTATTATATCACTAAGTCGTTGATTAAATCGTGCATCCAATTCTTGAAGGATGAAATCAAGAAAAGGAAGAAACACTGATACTTTGAAGTATGTCTCTGGATCTTTTGAATTTATATTTATTCTTTGTGTTTGCCTACCACATATCCGAGGCATGCATATTTCTACATTTGCTAAATTTGCAATATCAGAAACATCCTTAAAAATTTGTTTAAAGTGTCCATCTGCACCTTCTCGAAGCTCTTCTAGTGCACTGCGAATAACCATTACGTCGGATAATGCTTTAGAAATATCTTGTTGTTTGCTCTGAAGAGAAATACTGAGTTGCAAAGTGTAGGCAAAACAAGTTACTGTAACTTCAAGTGCAACGAGAAAATCAATTTTCGTCACTGAATTTAAATATAATGCTGCTTTGCATGAGCTTTCAGGATTAGGATCATGTGAAATATCTTCAAGAGCATGCACTACATAAACATATAATTGTTTAAATGTAATCAATGCGTCATGACGCTCAATCCAACGTGTCTCACACAGTTAGTAAAAATATATATATTATTTAATCTGTGATAATATGTTGTGTACTCAACACTGTTTTTAGGAAGATCATGGTTTGTACTTTGTATTTTATAATATAAAATTTATTCCATAACACGGCCAATGGGGGGGGCTGAAGCCCTCTAAGCCCCCCCCTGGGTACGCCACTGGGTAAAATAGAGTAATACTAAAGCACAATGGACTAATTCATAGTAAACTTTAATGATATAATCATGGTTTTAGATAAGTAGTCACTATAGAATTAGGATTTTCATGATCTAATAAAATCTAAATAATAATAATAATAATAATAAGTTTATTTTTATTTCCATCAAACAAGCTTACAAATAGTATTAGCCCAAGCTGAAGTTTAAAAATTGATGGATCTGCTCAAAAGCCAATGGCTGTGCTAGAGGAGAGAGTTCAAAACGTACGTAATTAGTAAGGTTAGATACAAATTTTAACGTAAGAGAAAAAAATAAAAAAGCAGATAACAGGTAGACTAAATAAAACTAAAACAAGAGAAATTACAAAAACAAAGTATTAACATAATTTTTATATCTTAAGAAACTTTTGAAATTATTGACATTTAAATTATGATCTCAACAAAATTTTACAAACTTGAATTGAGGACATTGCTGTCCAAAAACAGTTCTAATTTTAGGTATAATGACATTGGATTTCAATTTAGTCGGGTAGAATAATCATGGATTGGAACAGCTATGTTCTCCTTAAAACTATACATTAATAAACAAATATTTTAAAATATAAAGACTTTAGGTTTAATATATATAACTCTTTATATAAACTCGAAGTTTGACGAATGCAAGGTATATTGAAAATGAATTTGAGTACTGAATTAAGTGTTACTTCAAGGTTAGAAAGATATTGTGTATGGTAAGTACCTCCCCAAAATGAAATACCATAATATGAGATGATCGATTGTACAAGTGCAACGTATGTTAACTTTTTAAGTTTATAATTTAATATGTGTTTGAGCGATTTGAATATAATAAAAAAATGTTTTAATCGTGTTATTAATATGGTTAATGTGAATATTCCATTTAAGGTTTTCATCAAAATAAACACCGAGATATTTTAATGAAGTTACCCGATTTAGTGTAACACAATTGCATAAAATTGTTGGGTCGATGTTTTTACGACACCTATGCGAATGGACCGTAATTATTTGATCATCAGATAAAGAAGTGTTTTTTTATTCTAAAATGAATATATTTGGTTTTTTCCATGTTAATTGCTAGAGAATTATTGTCAAACCAGTTTTTAACCATTGAAAAACAATTTTAAGCTGTTTTAAAGAAATCATTAATGTTACGATTATTCACTAAAATAACTGTATTATCAGCAAAGCAGATCAGTTTAGCCTGTGTGGACAGATTGAGAAGACCATTAATATAAATTATGAACAATAACGGTCCAAGTACAGTACCCTGTGGCACTGAGTAATTTATGTTAGTACAATTACTTAATTTATTATCAATTTTCACTCTTTGTGTCCTTCCTTTTAGGTAAGATTTCATTAAGTTATTATGTAACACCTCGAAAACCACATAAGAATAATTTTTTTAGCAATATATCATGATCAACAAAATCAAATGCTTTTATGTCGAGAAAAATACCAATTACATTCTGTTTATCGTCAAAATTATCATAAATAAATTTAATAGTGTAATATAAAGCATTTCTAGTTGACATATTGCTCCTAAAGCCAAATTGGTTCTTATGAAAAAAATTATGCTTATATAAAAATTCAACAATCCTAATCTTTAGACATTTTTCAAATAATTTGGCTATATTAAGAGTTAGACTTGTAGGTCGATAATTAAAACATTTATTTCTTTCTCCATTTTTATAAATTGGGATAACAATTGTTCCTTTGAATGTACTAGGAAATTCACCCTTATTAATGCAAATGTTGAATAAAAAAGATAGGGGAAGAGAAATAGAATTGGCCGTCATTTTTAAAATAGTATTTGTTAAGGAGTTATTACAAAAAGAGTTAAAATGTTTGACAATTTCAAATGGTTCTATTGGTATTAAAAAAATTGAGTTAGAGATCAAACAGTTTTTATTTAGTTCATGAAATCAGCCCCAACATTAGAGAAGAAAGTATTAAACTGTTGCACAATGTCTTTTTTATCAGTTAATTTAGTACCATCATTGTCTAAAATATTAGAAACTATTATTTTATTATTTTTTTTTTATACCAGCTGCATCTTTGATTAGATTCCACACTTTTTTAGAGTTATTACCAGCAAGATTAATGCGTTTTTCATAGTAGAGATTCCTAGCCAATTTGATTA
Source organism: Nasonovia ribisnigri (assembly GCA_027563435.1). Lineage (NCBI taxonomy): Eukaryota > Metazoa > Arthropoda > Insecta > Hemiptera > Aphididae > Nasonovia > Nasonovia ribisnigri. The sequence goes on along the minus strand of JANEHU010004591.1, from coordinate 436,060 downwards.
AATGATTTAATAAATTTCGATAATTTGTATATTTTTGTTTAAGAATAGTACTAAATGGTTGCTTACGTAATTTACTATATAGTTTTTCTCTATTTCTAATTGAAGTGATAAGCCCCTTTGTAATCCATTGATTAATTTTTTTATTTTTGTTTTTATATTCATTGTTTAATAAGGTACTAGAGGAAGATAAAATATGTCTATTAATTGATAAATTAAATTCCTCAATGGCAGAATCAGCGTCATTAATTTCATATAGTCTATTCCAATTTTCACTGGTAATTAAGGAGTTAAGATATTTCCAATTTATGCATTTTCGTTCAATTAATTGACTATCACTGGTAATAGGTTTACAGTTCGACTTTTCTAGAGTGATAATTGTACTAAAATTATCGGTAATAATAGTTTTAAGACTATTTAAGACGCTTTTAATGGATCCGAATCAGTATTTTGACTATCATTAAGTTTAAGATAATTATTTATGAAGATGTGATCAATACATGTTTTAGAGTTATCTGTAATTCGAGTGAAATCATTTATAGCAGAAGTATAACCAAATGTTGTTAAACTGTTCACATATGAATTATATTCAATTGAATCATCAAATAAATTGATATTAATATCACCACATAAAATATGATCACCTATAAAGTTCTCATTTAACAGATATTCACCTAATGAGGTAATAAATTGATCTTTATTATGGCATTATGACCTATAAATCCCAGTAACAGTAAAATTATAATAATTTTTATTGACAGTTAGTTTAATCGAGTTACAATTATTTATAGATTGTATTTCAACATTATCTAATCTACAGTTATTGCTCACTAGGACGGACACCCCGTCACAATGGTTGATTATACTTAACGAGTGAAAAACTTGATGGTTTTTGATTGATATATTGTAATCTTCTTTCAACAAAGTCTCACAAAGTACAATAACATCAAATTAATTTTCAATACTTTCAAGTAGGATTGTTAATTCATGAATGTGAGCTTCTAATATTCTTAGAGAAAATATTTATAGAATGACTTCTTAAGTGAACGGCTAAAATTCTTTGTTAATATCTAATTAATTCGTGTTAAAATGTATGTATTTAATTTAAGAATTAAAATGATTTTTAGATTCTGAGCGGAGCGAAAGAATGTATTGATTTTACTAAGATGTGTGATTTTTGACCAATTTTTATAAAAATCGATTCAAATTTTTTGGTGTAACTTAATTTTAGATATTTTATTGTAATACAATAATGAATAATCTTAAATACTTGATATTTTCACAAAATTTTATAAATATCATTTTCCATACATAAAAAAAAAATTTCAAAAATGTTTGACTTTTTTAAAATTATTTGTAGCCATGATCCATTTTTTAAATTTTTTCAGCTAGAAATTCATACAACATTTTCTTTTCATAGCTGAGAAAAAACATAATGTAATAGAAGATTGCATAAACAGAACATTATTTTTTTTTGAGCAGTTGAATTCATAAGTACTAACGATATTTGATATTCATTTGAGATTTTGTTGTACTTACAAAACTAATAACCGCAGACTCTTGAAATGTGTACCAAATATTAATTACAGTATTTTTCGTACATGATAAAATTTTCAAACTATTTTTAACCATGAGAAATGTTGTAAATTATTTTTCAATTAGAAATTAATAAAAACTTTCTTTTCATAGCTAACATTAGAAATTTTAGTAAAAGATTTCACAAACGTTTCCTGATAGAAAAATTAATCTATTTGGTACTTTAGACCTTATTTAGTCATTTTCGATGTTATCAATAGTTATTTAACGCCACTGGAAAAACCACCCAAAATAACAAAAAAAACCGCCAAAATGTTGATATCAATGGTTAACTCATTGTTTATTACGATAGAAACGAATACAATTTAAAAAAAACTTATAAAACTCTAAACATATTTGAAAATAAGTTAAAGTATAATAGGCCTACGCCAACGCATCGTCTCAAAATGGATTTTTGTATAGAATGCTTTATCATTATATTAAAATATAACACATTTATTACAACGGCATACTCGAAAATTACTGTACAGCAGAGTGGAACACACTTGTTCACCTCTTTTGTATTAAAAAACACAAATTTGTATTCATTTATTTATTCAAAAGTCTGTGAGTTCAGTTGAATACATAATAAAAGTATGAATTATGTTGTTTATTTAGTAACGTTATAATTTTCGATTAAAGGACATATTAGATTTTATCGAAGACTCACCCCAAGGCGTGATTTTCTTCACATTCGGTTCAACCATTAAAGTGTCTTCGTTGCCGGGACATATTGAACAGTCGTTTAAAGAAGCGTTAGCCGACATTCCTCAGAGAGTTTTATGGAAATACGAAGGTGAAATGAAAAACAAACCAAAAAATGTGATGACGAGAAAATGGTTCCCTCAACGAGAAATACTAAGTAAGTACACTTTATAATAGATCGCGCGCACTATGTTGCCTTTAAAAATGACAATTCTTAAAAAAAATATAATTGTTTAATTCCTTTTGGGTGTAATTCGCTACGGTAAGTGCAACTCCGCCACCTTGGTAGGCAATGTGCGAAAATTCGATTTGGTGATTTGCCGATTAACTAATGGTAACCAATAAAATAATAAATACTAACTTCTACTAATCATTTCTCCTATAACAAATAAAAGCCATGCATAAACAACAATAACCATTAATAAACAATTTGAGGACCTCCCCACGTTGGACCTACCTGTTGCGATTGTGAACTTCGATCATTCAAAAATATATCTTCAATATGGGTCTAGCCGTTTGGGGATGTATAAATGATGGACAGATAAACATTCATTTCTATATATACAGGGTTATTCAAAATGATTCATACAGTTCAGGTTAGGTTAGTATGTAAATCGGATGAATCATTTTGAATAACCCTGTATATAGATAAACCCATAGTAAATTTTTCAGAGAAAAAATAAAATTATATATATTATATTTTTTACAGTGCATCCCAAAGTGAAACTGTTCATCAGTCACGGAGGTATGTCCGGAGTGTACGAAACTGTGGATGCCGGTGTTCCAGTACTGGGATTTCCAGTTTTTTACGATCAGCCTAGAAACATTGAACATTTGGTCCTCAATGGAATGGCGATATCCATGGACCTGTTGACGGTAACCAAAGAAAAACTGTCTAATGCCATTTCGGAACTCATCAACGACGAAAAGTGAGCGTCCCACGATATTATTTATTACGAATGATACATTTGATTTCTATGCCACTCGATTTCAATCTTCTCTGTTAAATATCCATATTATATCACGTGCATATTATATTGTTTATAGATACACGAAAAATGCTAAAATTGCTTCCAATCATTTCAAGGACCGACCGATGACGCCGCAACAATCGGTCGTTTATTGGACGGAATATGTGATCCGTCACAAAGGAGCGCCACATTTGAGATCTCACGCTTTGGACCTCACCTGGTATCAATACCTCCTTCTAGATGTAATGGCTGTAGCGTTAATTTTCGTTTTTCTAGTCATATTCGTAGTATTTAAGGTTCTTAAATGTATAAGATCTTTGAAAAACGACAAAGTCAAAACTCAGTGAGTCTAGTAGTCAACGATTGTCATAATAACAAATACTGCACCATTCGATACGATTCGTGTAGCGTTTATCTATTACTATTATCACTATTAATTTGAATATTGTTATTATATAAATTGTTTTTACTATTATTATTATTGTGATGTAACATTTATGGTTGTTGTGTATCCGCAATAGACGGATTACTTACATAAATATAAGTGCAATCGAAAAGAAAAAGTTCATCAATTAAACAGCATAAGTTAGATAGAATGGTTCTTCGCACTTCCAATTTACGAGATATGTTATTTAATTCTGTTAAATTATTATTAAGAAGATAAAAAAATGAATGAGTCGTTTTTAATAAAATTTATTGGTGATATTTTTTTTATATATTGACATTTAATTTGTTTTAACATTTTTTGTTAAATTTTTAGAGTTTTTAAGACAATAAAATCCTATCTCTATAATAATATAATCACTTTAATGAATAATGATATTATACTATACCAATAATTGTTGAGTCAAAGAAGGAGACAGACTCAAGGACCAGCGCATATAGGTAATAATAGATATGCATCATGTATGTGGAAGTCCGTACTGCAATAGTGCGTATATAATAATGGAGTAGCAAAAAAAAAAAGAGTTCTGCTTCGACAGTGAACTTGGCCATTCCCAAAACTTTGTGGTTCGTTCGAAAGTGATGACGAAATCGAAACGTCATTGAAAACCAGTTTTAGCCGAACAAACGAGCAAGCACTATAGGCAACGGGCATAATTATTTCGTACCTATGTAATTTGATTGATGACTCGTAGTTACACTTAAATTATTATTACACATATATACCAAATCGTTTCGGATTTATATTTAGGTATGGTGTAATGAATAACGTAAAGATGTATAATGTCGGAAGAAACAGTGTGGATGACGTGATAGTAGTGGTTAAAAAATAAATATATATTTACTATATATTATTTTATACAGGTTCCCGTCAAATAACTTACAACCACTGCGGCAGTTCGAGTCCGGAGCTCTTCCCGCGCGCACAAACTCGCATACCAAAGTCGCGGTGCTAACCCAAAGCTTCGATAACCATATTATACCGACCTATTGTTGTCCGTACGGGACCGCTTACCGTATTACAAGCGCGAAAAATACAATCCTATGGCGACGGTGAAAATGTCCACCTTGGTCTCGCTGTCGTTGTTTTTGTGTTTGTCGCTTGACCTGCGGACGATGCCGGTCGGGGAGGCTGCCCGAATACTTGCCGTCGAAACGGTGGCCGGAAAGAGCCACTGGTACTTCATGAGCTCGGTGCTCAGGTCGCTGACGGAAGCCGGACACACGGTGACCGTTTTCACGCCGTTTCCGGACGGCGACCGTGCCAACTACACGGAGGTGGACACGTCCAAGGACTTCCCGATGAAACTCGATCTGGACGTGATGAAGACGATGCGGGACTACAGTAATCCGGCGAAGTTAATAAATCTCATGTCCAAACAGGCTCGATACTACTGCGACGCGGTCTATGGCAACCAGAAGTTGGCCGACATAATGGCTTCCAAAGCACGCGACCGGTACGACCTGCTCTTAATCGAGCCGCTGGGCTTCGACTGCGTTTCCTACCTGGCCGACGCGCTCCGTCTCCCTGTGATCTACTCGATCCCGTCGCCGATGATCACCTTCGCCGAGCGGCTGTTTACCGGTCAGGTGTCCAACCCGGCTTGCGTGTCCAACATGTTGGCCGGGCACGCCGTGCCCGGCACGTTCGTCCAGAGGCTGACCAACACGGCGTTGCTGACGTACAGCATGGCCAAGACTAAGTACGACCAGCTGGTCACCTTGTCGACGGACCCGAGACCCTACGACCTGGCGCCGACCGTCAACCCGTCCATAATTTTCCAGAACGGTCATTACATAACCGAGTCTCCGAGACCGATCACGCCGAACGTTATCTACGTGGGCGGCATACACCTGAAACCGGCCAAGACCATACCAAAAGTGAGTGATAGATAAATTACCGTACGTTAAGGGAATCCCACACCACCGTTTATTGGAGAAACATTCGCTTTCACGTGTTCCAACGTACTGATTTGGGTTTTACTCAGATAACAATATTTAAAACATATTTTATTTTATTATGAAGTCGATTACATTGAAGGGCGGCAAAAAAGTCGATGATATCGTATGTAATATAATAAAAATAAAATATTTAATAAAAAATAAGTAACATATTTAAAAACAATTTTTTTTTTAGTTATTTACTTGTAAAAAATGGTGTTAACTGAATTAGGGGCATCATACTTATGTTTGCTCCCTCATACATTGTCGTTTATTACGGCCCCGTGACTAGGTTGCGTTTACGGACGTTCATTATCCGTTACCTGATATGCTGCTTACATATTGGCCTATACAAGGGTGGCTAAGTTGCAATCGATTTTCACTTGAGGTACCGGAGTTGCTAAATTCAACACGGTGTCCGAATTAATTCTTTGTTAAATAAAAAAAAATCACGGGATATGCTGCGGTTAGGTTAGGTTAACCATTAACTTTACACTGTTTTGCACACGTAAAAGAAGACCAGCGATGACTGACAATCAAATACGGTCTTCGGATTACATTTTTTTACATACAAACGACGACGCATTGTATCCAATAATCCTCTTCAGGTGGACTAGGTTATCGATTTACACAGCTAATGACTGATAGCTATAGGCTCTAAATTACATGGATGACATAAACTTTTTTTCCATACAAAATAATAGGCAGGTCATATATTATTCAAACAACATTGACTTCGAGACCGGTACTCATGGTCAGCGAGTTAAACTAGCTTACACTTTGGCACGGCCAATGACGTGCAGGACAGCTGTAGTAACATTGTGGAATACGTTAAAAATTTTATGACCTACTTATCCGCTATTAATTTCAAACATTGATGTATATTTTAGTTTTTCTAAACATATGTTTAGAATATTTTATATCCCCGTCGAGTCCGTCCACTAGTTACCAGTAGAGAGTTTAATGTTGATATTTATTTCAGTAATAATGTCCGTTTCTGTACATAAATTGTATATAATTGTTTATAATTTGTATTATAATTTATTCCGTTGTATTAAAATACGTTTAGAAACATGGAATTCAGCACCCTCGCGGAGTGAGCTTTCCTAACTGATTTTTAAATAATTAGTTTCATGAATATACTAACACCAGTAAAATATTAAGCAGAAAAAAGTAGTAGGTACACAATATTTTGAGTGAAATCGTCACAGAACTCATGATTTTAAATGTGTCCAAAATAAGTTCACCTTTTAAAATATTATACTATTTGCAAAATACGAATGAACACTTTCAATTTAGAAACAATAAAAATTTATGAATAGCAATACCTATAAAATATACCTATAATAAATGATATAATTTAACTTCGTGTGCTTTGTGCATGTAGGTGTTTTGACTAATGATGTTTCGATCGACTCGCTCACTAATGATCCAAAACTGGAAACTGTATAGGTAAATAATTGAAACTGTGATTTTACCGTATAGGTAATAGAAGTACAATACTACAATTATTAATTTTTTCTTAACTTCCTTTGTGATAGTGTTGGACGAGTACTCGACTTTGGAAACATTTTCTAGTCGAGTTTGATTACTCGACTTGACACGACAAACTTTTTTTTGTACTCTTAATTACGAGTACTCGTCTTATAAAATATAGTATTTTATTGAAAAATAAATGTTAAAACTATTAATAACTGAAAGAACCCAAATATTCCCGGTATAAGAATACCAGGTGATACTTGGACAGTTTAAAATACTGAAGCAATTTCCACTGCTCAACCTTTTTTTTAACACTCGACTTTCATTGAGTGCTCCAGATTTTTTTAATGCTCGACAATTTTTGAGTACTTAAATTTTGAACTCTACTCGACTCGAAATAATTAAAATTCGACTCAACTCGACTAGAAATTAAAAACCAATACTCGTCCAACACTACTATGTGATGTTACAAAAAAAATAATAATATTTACATCAAATACAAGTATAGCCAGTATAGGTACTGAAGATACGCAATAATGAAAAAATAATTAATAGCGAACAATTTATTGAAACATAACTTACTTATTTGTGTACAAATTTAAGAGTATTTGAAAGAATAAAAATTATTTTTTTCAAATCAAAAACGCAATTTTGTTTTTTTTTTTATTCTTCGAATATCTGTAAGTTCATTGGAATGAATAAATATATATAAAGAATGTTTTTTTAATTATTAAGTAACGTAATAATTTTCGATTCAAGGACATTTTAGATTTTATCGAAGGCTCACCCCATGGAGTGATTTTCTTCACATTCGGTTCAACCATTAAAGTGTCTTCGTTGCCGGGACATATTGAACAGTCGTTTAAAGAAGCGTTGGCCAACATTCCTCAGAGAGTATTGTGGAAATACGAAGGTGAAATGAAGGACAAGCCGAAAAACGTGATGACGAGAAAATGGTTCCCTCAACGAGATATACTATGTAAGTACACTTTGCGATTACATAAACCTATCATAGTTTGTTCCTGACAAAAATCAAAAAATTAATATATATCGTATTTTTTACAGTGCATCCCAAAGTGAAACTGTTCATCAGTCACGGAGGTATGTCTGGAGTGTACGAAACTGTGGATGCCGGTGTTCCAGTACTGGGATTTCCAGTTTTTTACGATCAGCCTAGAAACATTGAACATTTGGTCCTCAATGGAATGGCGATATCCATGGACCTGTTGACGGTAACCAAAGAAAAACTGTCTAATGCCATTTCGGAACTCATCAACGACGAAAAGTAAGCGTCCCACGATATTATTTATTACGAATGATACATTTGATTTCTATGGCACTCGATTTCAATCTTCTCTGTTAAATATCCATATTATATCACGTGCATATTATATTGTTTATAGATACACGAAAAATGCTAAAATTGCTTCCAATCATTTCAAGGACCGACCGATGACGCCGCAACAATCGGTCGTTTATTGGACGGAATATGTAATCCGTCACAAAGGAGCGCCACATTTGAGATCTCACGCTTTGGACCTCACCTGGTATCAATATCTCCTTCTAGATGTAATGGCTATAGCGTTGATTTTCGTTTTTCTAGTCACATTCGTAGTCTTTAAGGTTCTTAAATGTATAAGATCTTTGAAGAACGACAAAGTCAAAACTCAGTGAGTCTATATAGTAGTCAACGGTTGTCATGATAACCAAAATACCGCACCAATGGACTTTTTACTTTGATACGAACCATGTACTGTTTATCAGAACTAAACCGTCATTTGAACATTTTATTATCATCACTATTATGTTTACTGTTTTTATTTTATAAACTGTTATTACTAAATTATTATTATTTTGATTTAATAGTTATGGTTGTTGTGTATTCAGCGATAAATAAATGTAATATAAGTATAATTGAAATTGAGATAATGCTTTTTTCATCCTAATAATATTATAATGATAATGTACAGTAGAAATCTTTTACAATGACCAGGAATCAGGACTTTATGCGTTTGCATATTCGTTTGGAAAAACCTGATTCGATGTTTAATTATTTTGTGATGGTATAAAAGGTTATAAATTAAGCAAATGTCACAGCATATTTTTGAGTTTTTTTACCAAGCAGATTATAAATAATAATTTTTTTTCTTAGTAAAAAAAATTATTTGTCCGAATACATATATTATATAAAACAAATTACGAAAATTAATCGTTTTTACATTCTATTAAATCGAGTACCTACTTACGTGACTTCTCAATGTTCATTAACCGTAGCAATCTAAACAAATTACTTCCCGTGGTTGATATTAATTATTTATGTAGGTACCTATCTATATATATAGTGCGAAGAGCTGAGTACTCAATGGCACTATCATAATAATACATTATTCGTATGCGGTTATATCTATAATATATTATAACAACGTCTCGTAATCTCCAAACCACTCTGCGACGTTTAATAATTATTCATCGCGTCTCGTACGTAGCGTTGACAAATGCATATTACAGTCGGGTTGTAGGCACACTGTAAATAATATACATTCTTACACAATCTGGCAACGTACATATAATAATAGTAATATACTAAAAGCGTTTGTCGACATCAGCGGGAACTCGATTAGGAATTCTTTGTGCGGTTTCTTCACGCTCGCACACTATATTATGACGTATCGCGTGTGTTCAGGTAGGGGAACCTTTAAAATATTACACGCTGGCGACACGGTTTTTCTGTCTCGTCAGCAGATTTAATAATAACGCGTGACGTCGAAATCGCTAGAGATCAAACAGCCGCCGCTGTCTGAACAGTCTCCGGAGCTCGACGAACTTTGCGGACCACCCGCAGGTACCCAAGCCAAAAGGGCGGCCTCGGCATGAGCTTTTGGCGAACCCAGGACGACGTAGATTTCAATTCGAGCTTTTCGTGAGCTTATCGGAACAAAACAACTACGAAAACTTTTCACAAAGTCGATGTTTATGGTTAATGGTCGGGTATTTCACGCTCAATTGACATAGTAATACCGTTTTGTTCGTCAATCGGTCTGGGGACGATGCGTGTGGGATAGTAAGAAAGATAGAAGGGATAGAAGGTCGGTACGTCTCGATGAATTTCAATTTCCAGAGAGAACGTTCTTCGTTGTCGATACGGTGACTGGACGAAACGATACAATTTATATTACCCGGTAACTAAGTTCAGACGTCATGTAAAATTGAGTTGAAATATATTTAAGTTCCAGTAAATTTAAGTTAAAGTATATTTTGAATTGTATATTTTACGTTTAATAACAACTTTTGGTCTGACTGTTGTTTGAATTCAAATGCGTTTTTAAAAAGTTATTACAGCAATTAAAAACTATGCTATGTTTACTTAGTAAGTGCCTATACAATAACTGTGGTGGGGAACGGCGAAGGGGGGGGGGGGTACAAGCGAATAAAAAAAAAATGTTGAATACAATTCTAAACTCTTGATACAAAGCCCCGCATCCAACAACTTACAATTTTTTAATTAAAAAATTAATTTAGAAATTCTTTTTTATGATATAAATAAAAAAAAAGAAAAAAAACCAAAGCCCTCACCATAAAGCGATCCGCCTACCTCACAAATACGCTACTATTACATCATTACTTAGTTTTTGTAATAAGTAGTATACTGCAGATAAGTTATTCGAGTTGTAAATAATATTATGTAACTCACAATATGAACTGAGCGTATTTCAATATTTTAAGTACCTATATAGATGCAAAGTGTTTGCTTATTGTGTAACGTGAATCAATATAATGTATTAATGTGTATCGTAATTCGTAACGTCTAATTACATTTTATATTATATTGATCTAACACTCTTATTATTTTTATCATTATAAATAATTGATTGTTTCATTTAAAACTGGAGTGTCTTTTAATAAAAATTTCCATTTTGTGACCTACTACATAGTTATACCAGTAATATTATCAATAAATTAAAAAGTTGAGAATTGTTTTTTTATTAAAAAATACCTTTACTAATCTTTTATCGCTAGATAATGTTTTTAATGTTCATTCTGTAGCGTTGAGTTTATTTATTTTATTTTTTTACGAAAAAAATTATTTATATCTTTTAAAATAAGTTTAAAATTATTAACATGTAAATCTAATAAAAATTACCTATCTCTATATTTTATTCCTAAATAAAATTGTGTTTCAGATTTTAATTTGTTAGTTTCAGTTAACTTAATTTCCTTTAACTTACTTAATATAATATAATGTTTGATGTATAATTCTAAATGTCATAAGCAGCCAAATCGTCTTTTCTCTCATATTATGGACAATTAAGTCTGCTCACATGATTTGCCTGAAATAAAGGTACCTAAAAAATAAGACATGATAAAGGTGGGTTGTACTTAATTGACTTTTCTCACACCTATTAAATTGTTACAAATAAATTACTATCCATTTCTTAGTTTAATACATTTGCGTTCATCGCATACAGTATGTCTTTACAACACTTCGAAGGCTAGTTTTTCAAAATAATTGTAATTCATTGTATTTATAATAAAATAATAATATCAAATTATTTTTAGTAAAACGTTAGTACGGTTATGCCTGATTATTTTGAACAAAACAAAATGTGAAAACATACATTACTCTCTAGTGAAAGAGCTGCAAGATTGAACGCGTCAAATGTTTCTCGAGAAAACGGGTGGTCCATGAATGATAAAAAAAAATAATGGTCAAAGCATTTAAAAAAAAAAAGTGCTCCAATACTATAAAAGTACTGCAGTGTACGGTCACTTTAAAATATTACGTGCGTCGAACTACGTAGGTACGGCGGATCAAAAGTTTATAAAAGTATTTATAAGTAACCTACCTAAATAATGCATTGAAAAGTTCATGTGATAAAAAAAAAATACGTATGAAAAAGCACTGCACTCTTTACGAGTGGTCGCCGTGTTTTTTTGGATTCGATTACCCACGTCTACGTGATTTATAACCTAAAAATTCAATACGAGAAAATTTATCGCTGAATTTTTCATACAATAATCACACTATACCTACAGTTTTTTTTTTTTTTTATAAATTTTACACCAGTATAAACATTCAGTAACCATATAGAGACGATTGGCGCCAAGACGGACTGGAACGACGCTACAATATTATACAGGTAGGAATATAAATACGCGTCGTGATGAAAGAGCTTAGAAATGTAATGAGTAATGACCGAGTACGGATTAAAACACTACATATGTACCTAATAACTTTTGTTCTGATGAATATGAAAGAAAAAAACATTTTAACATACTATTATTATGACTGTTATTATTGCAGTTAAGTCATTAAAGCAATTTTAAATAATATGTAATAACAAACGTTATTGTATTATTCCTTGATTAGGTACATATTTTGTAAATTTTTTCTGTATTACAGCCTATATTTGTATGCGAATATGTTATATTTTTACAAATAATATGATATCAATAGGTGATTGAATCCTGCAGGATTGTCGTCCAGGATGGGTTTTCGCATTCCGGGAATAACGTGATCGCGATACTCCTACTGACATTATTGATATCAATATTAAGAACTTGATATCTAATATTGTATAATTTAATTTATAAGTTATTCACTTTCGTTGTTATATAATATATATATATTAATTTGTTGCACCAACATTCATTGTTATAATATTATCATTGCACTGTTAAAAGCCGTAAGCCGTATATAAATAAAAAATTACAATATTATTACAGAATTACCTGTGCTAGTATAGAATTATCATGCTTAAGTGCACATATTATGGTGAAGGAATGCGATTATTGTGCCAATAATTATAATAATATGTCATTATTGGTTCTATTGACGATATAATATTTGAATATTGCATTCGGCACAATACACCGGTCCGGCATAACTTCACGCCCACGCGCTGTGTTTCTGTCGTGTCCCTCTTGGCCGGGATACCCAATTATTGAATGGTTGCAGCATTGTGTCAAAAGCAAAAATAACACGAAACTCATCGATGACCGTGAGCGATTCATGGCGTATACTGCGTATAATTACAGTAATAATATTATACGACTTTGTAAAACATGTCCGCCATATCATTATTATATTTCATGTTTCGTAATTGCATTAATACAACAACATGATATCAGCTCTGCCCCCGTGGTACAATAATAACATGTGATTATAACGTCATGGAAATATGACGACTGAACATCTAAGGTCGTATATACGTCTAGATTGGTACCTGCCTACCTATATACTTAAAAGCTCGTTAGCGTTCTGTAGAACCTTAGATCATATTATGACGTATGGACGGAGCCACAGTGTATTAAATCAATTCAACGAAAACATTTTGCCGATATCGGCGACGAGTCACCGAATTACGTGTTCGATATGCGCACGAGCGACGCAACTTCTTGCATATTTATCCACGTATTTGTTATCAAATCACCACATCATGTTTTTAATATAATATCATATTGAAAAAATAGTATAATGACTATTGTAATGACATAATAATAATTACTATAATAATATAATAACCGAGGACTAAGATTTAGAATAATTCTGTGGTATAGTAACTTTATGCGAGGAGTTTCATCCCGCATGCTCACATCGATCACCTAATTCGGAGACCCTTCGGTAATATCGGCAACAAAATAATACTCTGTGGCTACATCCATAGTTTATGATCTAAGGATATAACAGAGTTACAGAGTAGAACTTATTCATTTATATGGTAATTATCAAATACAACAATGTCACATTAGATTTTGTTTACGACATTACAAGATGTATACTTTCCATGTGACTGTAATCATATACGGACTGAACAGAAAAATATTTGTAAGATAAAAAAAAAAAACGAAAAAAAAAATAGGTACCTACTCCCAAATAATTTTAAAAAATGTATCAATTATAGGTTCTAACCTTATTACATATTAATAATTTATCATTAACTATTTATAAAATGTAACTATTACTTAAAAAAAATAATAATAATAAAATTGCTCACAAAATATTATTTCTTCTCATTCGGAAAATCTTCGAACGTTGAGTAGTTTGGTGGGTGCATGATGTGTAGGTATCCACCGTTTTTCTAGCAATTTACTGCCTTTCAATCAAAGTGAAAGCCATTGACTCTTTATCACATTTTTGTTTCCGGCTAGGCCAATCTCATTCAATGCGCTGGATATGGGCGCCAGTTTGTGGATTCTAGGGACGTCCCCCTCCCCCCGGACAAACAATTTAAAACACAAATATTAAACAACAATACACAATGCAAATTAATAAATGTACAAATAATTAAATTAATACCCTAATTAATAAATAAATATAATTCAATAATACGTCATAATAACAATACAAAATTCACAAATATAAATATTAAACAAATATTGTACAATAATATATAAATTAGAAACGCAAATAAATAAATTAGTTTACGAGATTTTTATTAAATAATCGTTAAATTAATGTATAAATATAATTCAATAATACTTTCACATAACGTTGGTTTACCAATCAATACTCATTTAATTGGGTAATAACTAATAAATGCATAACGTGAATGATATATGTGATATGTGGATATGACGATCGTATATTTCGGGTAAACAAAATAACTTATATTTTCCAACCTATTATTATGTGTACAAAAATATATATATATCGATTCAGGGGGGGATGTCTCAGTCCAGGACGGAAACGTCTACTACTGTTAAAATCCACGAGAGGAAGGCACAAGGGGGGGACGTCCAAATACCCAGTTTGTGGCTCTAAAAAATAAACGCTTTTATGGATAAGTCCAAGTTAATTCACAGTCGTGTACGCTTGTCATTTACCACTGTGCAGGATTGTGGTCCCAAGTGCGCTATACTTTCCTCATAATTTAATTTTGAAAACATGGATTACCAATCACTTAATTGCTTGTGATTATCGTAGTTAGCGGTAGATCGCCAAAAATTAGTTACTTAGACCACATTATCACAAGTTAGGCAGATCGTTTACGATAACGCTAAGTACTCATAGTTTAATTGTAAAATTTAATACAGTACTCTATCGTTAACACGGACACGACGGGATCACAAAATTTGTGCAAACCGATACGTGTTATATAAATAGCAACCCGTATACATTAAAAAAAAACACTGATAACAGTAATTAAATTACTGTTTTATCGATAAGACATAAACTGTATTAAATTTGAAACGGATATACATTTCGAAAAAGTTCTAATGCAATAAAAAAAAAAAAAAATGACGTTTTCGGATGCTTTTAATATAATATATATTGTATATAATTTTGTTACGACAATGTGACATGTCACTTATTTTTAACGTAATATACCTAGTGAGTATACCTATAAATATCATATTACGTATAATGTATTAAATTGCCAAAGTTATGTTTCGTTAGTTTTGTTGATAAAATATTATGTGACTTATTGTAGAACAAACAGATCACACTCGTCGAATTTATTTATGCGACAGTCTTAGTAACGTATTAAACGTACCTACTTTATTAAAGTCGAAAATATTTTAAAAGAATTTTTTAATCTTGATTATTCCATCCAGTTGGTTAAATTCGAAAACACAGATTTTTAATATAAAAGATAAACTTAATTTGTTTCCGACTTTGAAGTCCGACCGCAGCCTCTATTTTGTATTGTATATACAAAAAAAAAACAACAAAAAAACAATAAACTTTTTTGTTTCCGAATAACTGATTGTATAGGCAATTACACAAATGCGGCCCAATAGATTGGAAATCGGGTTGATTGTATTACGGCCAGGAATCAATAAATTGCTTCGATGTCAATATTGTTTTTCGGGGCGCATGTAAATTCAACCGATAGCGACCTCTTTAGACATTTTTTCATGTAAATTCCACTGGTACGTTTTTTTCACTTGAAAAACATTATGTATGGAATAGGTACTTGCATAATTTATGTGGGTACAGATTTATTATACCTATATTTATTGTACCTAGATACAATAATTAAAAAAAAAATCTTTTAATAATCAACAACGATCACCGGTTGGTAGTTCGTTGAAAAAAATTTTAATTAAATTAATAATAAATATACCTATACAATTACCAATCATCAATAATGAACAGCTACTCAATAGTAGGTACTTATAATACTTATACTAAAAATAGTTGTAATCTGTGTATTTTATCATCGGTGGATTTTACGTATTTACAGGTAAAAAATTGCGTATCGGTGAAATATACATATGTTATAAATCCAACCATAAAATCGGCTACCTTTAAATCTGTGGAATTTACAATTACCTGTTTTTCGATACGACGTAGGAGTAGTAACGACGGTGACCACCGATATCATATGATTTCCGAGCTTAAATGTGGTGCTCACCGACGTGGCAGTGGTTATTTCCTCCGTGAAATTTTACCTTTATATATAACTACTACCCAGCGAATTTTCATCACTGGTAAAAAAATGCTATTGAATGATTGCCACCCCCCACTCCACCGATGGTCAAATTTATCTAGAGAATAATATTATTGAAAACACCGTGGTGACATATATTTGCCTATAGTAGATAATAATATCATATCGAGTAAAAATTCACTAGTATCGCTCTCCGCAAAAATTTTGGACTTTGAATGTGGAATGAATATTATTCAGTGAGTGGGTGGTGGAGAAGGCTCTTCAAATATCACAGGGGTACAATGTACATTTTCGTGATTACGCCGTGGTTATGAATAATATCATTGTCTACCGTATCCATCGATCGATCATGTTTTGTTTGAGAGTCTGTATGGTTTCTATTATTTTACAATGCCGGTTTTAATGTATATTGGTTCGTTCATCAGAAAACGAATTCGAGCGAAGTAAAATTTCGGTCACACAATATCATATTATGTTTGTTTCGCAGTTCGGAGTTGTGGCGTATAATATATTAATATTATAATATATTTTTATCAAAGACATTCGTGTTCAAAGACGAACCAAACTATTTATTTTATTGTTTTTGTAAGATCGAGCAAAAATTCGTGTAGCGAAAAAAAATCTGTTGTTCGTGCCGTGTTGGCCTAAGTACAGTGTTCGCACCTTTTAGCTTGTCTCCGGAGTTTTTTATATTTATTTTGCGCCATGATGGATTGAGTTATTTTGAACACTTGCCATTTGTTGAACACTGAAATAACGGTTGTGTACACGCGTCTAGAAATATTTTTAATGATGCACTTCATTAATATAATCCGATTGAACGTGTAACTGCCAAGTGTTTTAGCGATGACAAAATTCATAGTCGATTTATCAATTACACAATATATTTTGCAAACATACACAATTTAGTAAAGCGGTGATTATTAAAAATTATTAAATTTAATTATTAAAAATTACAACTAACAATCATAATAAATAATTTTATATTTTTAATTTAATTGTAATTTAATTGCTTGAAGTGAAATTCATGTACGAGATATACTTATCTATATAGGTATAGGGATGAAAATATTTTTATTTGGAAATTGTGTTATAAAAGTATTCGACGTTTAAGCTTCAATATAATGTTCAGTTTAATTACGATCATTATATTTTTTTTAAGACTTTTTTTGTACCTTTTTTTAAAAAAACAATATTAAATCATATAATATATTTTCAATTTTAATTCAATATTGATGATAATATCTTAGTACATTGAGTATTAAATATGTACTCGAACCTTACTATGTATACTGTAACAGAGTATTAAATAATTACAATGTTCCATATATTTATTACTTTTTAAGTAGACACCTAATGACTTATGTTTGTGTGCGATTTTTGATGAATTTCCATACAGTTCAAAAATATTTACATATTCTCATAACTTAAGCTATATTATATCAATAATAATTATTATTATATTTAAAATGTGAACCGAAAGAATGGCGTTGTATAATTTTTAGATAATTCTATAATTATGACAAACTGGTAGGTATAATAAGAAATATTGATGCACATGATCATTTTTAAATAATTTATTATTTGTGAATTTAAACTATACCCACCTGTTAGGTTGCAGATACATCCAAATCGAATTTCGATAAATGTGATAAAAAGAAAAATGAAAAATTATAATTACTGAAAACTATAAAATAGTAACAGTAACAACGTAATTGAAAGCACCCATTAACAGCGGTTCGATTGCAAAACAAATCACTTTTGTATACGACTCTGCAGTGCGTATATGGTTTAGGTAGGTATCATAATATTATTGAAAATCGATTATTATATAATATCATTTATTTATTATATAGGTACGCAGTCAACCCTCGGTAACCCTCGGAGTTCAAGGGGAAAGAAAATAATTCGAGTTGTTACAAATGTCGAGTTATCAAAAACCAATCAAGTGTTACGGCGTTTGAAGGATAATTATTTTTATATTCAATATATATTACCGAGAATTTGGAGACATCGATGTTCGGAGAGTCCGAAAATGGTACACATATTCGGTCGTCTCACCATCATGTTCCGGTTTTCTTGCAATACACAGGTATAATTCGTATAGGTACCTAAGTGATTCGGAAATCACATTAGTCCTCGGAATCACTGCGCAAAAACACACATATTTCACGAAGGCCGGCTTCCACGACAAGAATTTTCCACGATCGATAAATAACTATTATAGAAATATGATATTGCTTTCCGAAATTGTGTTTCATTTTCTTCGCGGAAGGGGTGGTCGGCGAGCTCTTATTCTTGATATCGACCACTATAAATTATACGTATATAATAATATATATACATACAAAGACTTTGGAAACCTGCGACATCGTCGCATACCGTATAGTATACGGCGTATACCCGCGCGTATTAATAATACAAGAAAAATGGTTAAACAGTACTATAGACTTACCTGCAGCCGAGTCGTACGGTGTTGTTAAACTGCTATAGAGCTCTCCGCGGGTTTACAGTACAATATTATTCTGTTCAAAGTAGGAACAGTGCTATTGGCCCCATTACGATGCGAACGACTATATATGATTAAAATGTTTATGAAGTCACTTCGGCAGTTCGGCGCCCGTCAAAAAAGTTATATGAATAATATTAATAATAAATCAATATTCGGGGTGGAAGTACAAACACAGTTATTCTCCAACGGTATACGCAAGTTTCGTTTCAACCTCCCGCAATTATTATTTTTGTCAATCAATATTTATATATTTATTTAAATCTTTTTTTTTTAACAAAACTCCATGCTAATAAAACTGTTACTCGCGTACACCGTCAAAACTTTAACCACGGTTTTGACCTAAATTGTGTTCAACCCTCGGTGTTTTACCTTTGGCCGTAATGTCGAGAAAAAAATCCATTCAGAAATTCGGCTCCGCCTAGTCTTCGACGCACGCAATGCCGTCACACGCGGAACGAGCTACATTATATATTACATGGAAAGAGGTACACAGTCGTTTCACGCTGTAAACTACAATAAATATTTATGGTATAAATTTTGGGCGATACGTTCGATTCGTGGTTAACGTTTTTCGTACGGCAGTCAGTTTTCTGAAAATTGTGACAAATTTGTCGCGAGGGGTATTTATGTTCAAGGTGATTCTTATAACATTATATTCGAAAGTATTGACAGATTTTCAAAATATACATAATATGTTCTTTTATTTTTTAAACATAATTTGAATTCGTTACGAAACATCATTTTTGAAAATAATAATTACCTATATGTATTATTGTTGTTTTTATTACGTTATAATTGTTGATGGGTTTAAATTTTTAAACGATAAGATACATATGTTTGATTTTATATCCAAAATAAAAATATTTTTCAAAGAATTTCAATGCATAAAAATTAATTTTTGAACTTTTAGATTATTATTAATTAGTTATAACTTATAAGTTATACCCATTAGATAAGCGGAGTATTATAGATCATAAGTAACTAACACTTAAAATTACTGTTTTAAGACATCAAAACTTAAAATACTTATTAGTATCTAAGTTATAAGTTATAAGTTCATACATTTTTAACTAATTAACAACTCGTTGAAAATTCAATTTTTATGCATTAAAATTCTTAAAACATATTCCGTTTGATCACTTAGGAGTATAAAATTATTCACTGTAAATGTATGTTTTCATCTAAAAAAGTAAAAACATAAATAAAATAATGAAAAAAAAACAGTAAAAATACCTAAGTTATAATTTTTATTAAAAATGTGGTTTTATAATGACTTCAAATTATGTACTTGATAAAAATTTTTTTCAGAAATGTTTATACTTTTCGATGAAACGAGTGTTTACTTTTAAAAGAAACACTTTGTGTGGACGTCAATATATAAAATATTCACTAAGAATTTACCCTTTATCGACATTTTAATATCACGAATGAAAAAAGTAAATATAAAAAGTGCTGTTACTACATACATTTGAGGAAAAGACAAAACTGATATCAAATTACAATACAGCAATACAATCAAATATTTTAATAAGTTCAACACGTAATTTGTCATCTATATATTATAATATACATGTATATCGTATATTATTTTTGTATAGAATGTTTACAATAGTATATAATATATATGATTTTTTTTTTTTATATCGTAATATAATATTATCATCTACGTAATAATAGTGTTTTTAAATGGAAATAGTTTCATCAGTAAGATATGCTCAACTGGGATATGTCATGTTACACAAATTGTTACAACGTAATAATATTATAATCTATAATAATTATAATTAATGAATAATAATAATAATTAACAATTCACGCGTAAAGCACGTTACAAGTTGAATACAAACACTCGACGTCCGTTTCCTTGTATATTTGGTCATTGAAGGGAGGCAGTATAATGAGACGGGATATTGTATCGTACGGGTTCTTGTGGGAGCGTTTGGGGGGGTGGAGTGGGGGTGTGGGGGGTGTGGAAATTTGATGTCCATGGCGGCTTTATATCATTACATCGTATACGTATGTACAAGTCACCCCGTTTAATTGATCGTCGCGTGTTTGCCCTCGATCTCGTCCTTAGAAAACGCCCGAGAATGACCTCGAACGAGTATTTTTTTTCAAAAAATATACACCTATGGTGGTATTACACTTAGCGCACGAGCAGTCGTCACGCGTCCGGCGCCCATTCGTGCGGCATGAAACGGACAACGAGCGGCATCACGACCAACATCATCAGCAGCGTCATGTCCAGAGACTTGGGCGGCGGTGCAGGGTTGCATCCGTCCGCGTCGTCGCAGCTCTGCAAACAGCCGTCGACATACCTGATGAAAAAAAAAAATTGTACACATATGCATTATACGTCTGTGTATAATATTATATATAGGCGCACCTGCTAAAAGTCCTGAACACATATACGATTAAATTGAATAAAAAAACAACATGCCCGTGAGACGATTACAACTTATATACATATATATATATATATATATATGTATACACACGGATCGCAGGATGCAAGTCGTATACACCGAAATGGCGCATTTGAAGTGCCGGTCGTTTCGTAGGCAAACGCAGACTAATATGCGCGGTCCTGGGTACTTACATAAATTGAATTATGGAGCTCACCTTAATATTACAGCGAAAAGGTTTTGTACGAGGTGTAGCTGATGACGGCTCACGAATATGAGTTTTGCACAAAACACCACTTAAGGTTTTGCCGACCATCATTTCAATCTTATATCCTAGGTTGAGCCGATTTATGATGTTTATACTGGGTAAACTTAAGTTGATCGAAAAATTTCGTCTATAGATTAAGTACTATTTTAATTTTAGTTAATTAAGTCAATAATTGTATATAAACCACCAAAATGTTCTATCTTAAGTTGAGTTAATTTTTTGTTAGATAGAACAATAGCCAATCTATATATAGTTTAAAATAAATATCCCTATATAACCATAATAATATATGGTATTAAAATGAGATAGTAAGTAGATAAAATGTATCACGCTACTTAAAATTTTTTTAGGAAAATCTACGAATTATAACTTTCTTTTTGGAGGCAGTAACCCTGCCTATGTACCATGGTAACAATACCAAATTTTATAAGCATTACGAAAATGGGTCAGAAAAAAAAAGTTGTAGCCAGCTCAAAAATATATTTATGTCAAAATAAGTTATTTTTATTGAAAAATTCTGACTATAGTGACAAGATAAGAGTTACATTTGAAGATTACATTTTTAATTTTCTATACGTATCGTACTATCATCAATAATACTTTTACTAATTTATAAATAAATAGAAAATGGATTTTATTGATAGTTACTCTTATTTATTTAGTTAATATCTTTAAAAACTAACATAATATTTTTAACTAGCTTATGCTAATTATTGAAATTAAATCCACCACCCATGAGTTTATACTTTATACAATATAGCTATCATATATAATAATTTATATTATACATATCGAAAGCCATTGAACAATATTATTATAACTACATTTTAATTTTGTGATCTGTTGACGATTAATGTAACCTCGACCACTATATTATAGATATTACTCTGACACTAATTCTTGGGTACAGAACGTTTCAATTCACGCAGCAATCATCCGCACCGATATATATTATATATACATCACATATTTTTTTATAAAAACGACCGAACATTCGTATTATGATAAATTATCCGCACTAATAACATTGATTAATTATTTTTATCATATTGTATTGTATACCACAGTCTATTCATACGAACAACGTGGTTAACCGTGTACCTACTACATCGGACCCTGTCGATTACACGAATTCGTTGTTATTGAGGGGAACACGTTGTGAAAATGCGCACATTTCTAAATTAATCCTAATTAATCCAGACTGTTAATAGTACGCAGTTGGAATAGCTTATTATATTTTGATGTACTGCTTGCAAGCGAGCTGGTAAAAAAGGTATGCCAAAGTAGTCGTCCGAAATGTTCCAATCAGATGTAGCCGATGTAGGTAGGTACTATAGCCATCTAAAGCATTTGCACGTATAACATAACACGTCATTACCTTATTGTCTCTTTATTTGAAATTCTATTATAATGATCGACATTCCCCAAATTCAAATAAAAGTTTATTAATTTGAAGTAAAACAATAGGTACGAGTTTTTGTTTTTATATTTTATACTATAAAACCAGACGATTGCCATCCGAATACTGATCGACAGGCTGATTGATGCCGTCGCGGTACGATGAACTTTGATTTGCGGATGACGTAACAATAACATAAAAACGAGAACGAAATACGAAAACGCTACCGTATAATACGAGAGACGCGAAAAATATGCCTCGTCGTTGGTCACAAATCGCAATACAGTATTGTAATATTATGCTACAACAAAACATAGTCTATCGTACTGAAGCGAGCAAACGAATTCGACTTTGCCTCTATTGTAGAAAGCCATCAGGAAATCGAGTCGGCGAATGAGTACTACGGTGGCTGGCGACGCACAAAAGAAAAAATAAGTATAATAAACCGGGCAAAATGCGCGATTCGTGTACGAAAAAAAAATGTATTAAATTGAGGGTGGAGGAAAATCGATAGAAAACTTATGTCTCCATTATTTGGCCAGAGTGAGATTGCAGGGAAAATATAAAATGAAATATTAATCATTTTATGAATTTGAACGGCAACAGCGGTGTAACTAACAGGAGAATGCACAAACAAAGCTAGCTGGACAGAACACTCCAAACAAACGCAAACACAACTGTTTGAATATTTAATTAAAATTAGTATTCAAACTTTTAAGATATTTACATAAATCAACTCTGTGTAAATTGGTTATCACTAGCTCTAACAAAAAAAAATAAAAATAAAAAAGAATGAGAAAACAACGATTTTATATAATTTGTAGGATAATTATTATTATTGTTTTGAATTCGGGAAAAAAAAATGTTATACATTTTAATAATACTAAAGTTTTCTGATACAAAATAATAATAATTTACCAAAACCGTGCTGGAAAATATTAACATATTATTATAAATAATACATGTTATAGGTAATAACAACTATGGTTTTAGTCAACGAATAACATTTTCCTACCTTATTATTTGTGTTAAGGCTATAAAAAAATATTGTTTTAAAACGAATTTCTCTTTCGATGTTTGTTAAGTTTAAATCATATTTCTGTTTTATTATTTAATCTTTTTGCTCCATATTATAGCAATATTACCAAAGAAATGTACAACGCGCTTGTAATATATTTTTTAAACAATATTTTGCTCAATCGACAATCGATTTAAAAAACAAACGACTGACCACCTAATTGCGTTTCTCTTATAAATCGGTTTGCGCAGTATTATTTATTACATATTAAGTAGGTATACTATTATATATACAGTGTGATTTTCCAATTGACCCCATTATTATTTTCCTATTAATCAGAATTTGAATAACAATTTGAGTTTGCGTGCTCGGTGAATGCCCCTGAGATATTTTTCTTTTGTATTAGAAAATGAAATCCTTACTTGTCATCGAAATAGAATCCTCCGCAATGCGACATCCGAATAATTTCTGTGTCTGTGGTCAAGGTGCCGCTATCCAATGCACATCCTCTTACCGTAACATGCTGTCCGGTAGATTCTAAAAAAATAATAATATAATTTTACTTCATTTTAGTTTAATATGGCGCAAAGTTACCTAGAAAAAGACCTTCACATTTCAAAACTTATATGGTATAGAGAAACACCGATGCAAAATTCTTAAGGGAATGAAAGACGCGACTCACGTGAGTGGAAATAGTGGTAGAAAACGATAAGACATCAAGAAAGTTTGTGATTTGACCTGACTGAGTACAATATCTATAGCAAGTGCACGTCTGTCGCAAATCCAAATGGGGTAGTTTTGTATTCAAGCAATCCGGTAAAATTAAATATTTGTATAAATATGTAAGAATACTAAAAATATAAATATGTTGGTCTTGAATTTAAGTTACTGCTATTAGATAAATTAAATAATAATATTATGTAGGAAAATAAATCGATTTGAAAATTCCTGAAAAATCGTAAAAAGTCAACACTGACATAGTACAGTTTATGTATGCTTTGCATTTTACTCTGCCCGTTTCGAGATGTCAAAATAATAAGTATTTCAAAAATTATGAATTTCGAGTTTTGGTGTCAATTTTTGAGCAGTCGTGTGACAAGTAATAAATATACACTATACGGGACAATGTTTATGGGAGTTAATTCTCTTTAGAACATAGTTTATAATAATATTACGATGTAATCGTAACCCCCACCCTAAAAAAAAAATCAAGGAATATCATGTTTTGTTGTTTATTTATTATCTTTATAAAGATTGTATACAATAAATTTAAAAGAAATCTAGGTCACTTAAATATACCAATCTCGTCGTCAAATCATAATATACGAACCATCGAGTAATTGCGGCGACTGGCAAAAGCAAGAAACAAAAGCACTCAGAAGTTCATTGGACATGCTTGACTCCTATCTTTACCGAGGCAAAAGAACACAAAATAAAACATTTGTCTGTTCCCAAAAATATTAAAAGACATCGTAAGTCGTCATCGTTCATCAGATAACATATTATCGTACTACCGTCGAAGAGTATTTTTTTCATATATATTTTTGTTACTTATATTTATTTTATATTACACGATGAAATATCGAAATAGGATATTCTGATTTTTTTTTTTTTTTTTGGAGAGGGGCAGGTAGACAACACACGAGTATGATATAAGTAATAAGTAATATGATATCGTATCGTGACATGATGCATATTATGGAAAAAAATAGAGTGCGTGTATAAAATACTCACTGTAGTAACCGGTGAGCTTGATGCACGCGGTAGCCGGAAACAAACCGTTGCGACCTTTCCGCCCACCCATGCACGGCGACTCCAAAAGTCCCGAGCTGAAATTGTTGTGGAAAGGATCGTCGCACGCACGGTTCTGCCATTCCAGGGAAACGCACTTGAAGCAATCGATACCGGCGTCTGAAAACGATGGGATGGCGTGCCGATTAAACATAATAATTCATAATAATAATTATAATAATAATAATAATAGTAATAGGATTTCGGTTATCTGCTGCGCCTGTACACAACGATATAATAATCATAATGCGCATGTGTTGTCGTCGTCGACTCGGAATTCGAAACGAATAGCAGGACTCTACCCACGTCAAGAGATGCTGCTCCTGCTTATTATAATATAGGCACATCTGTCTAACGGGCTTACACAACGACGACTTCTATACAGGTTAATACTGGAGCTTCGCTATCTATTTTCAACAAGACGAGGTAAACATTTTTGAGAGAATGTCGTATGTTATAATATATCCTTATACACATTGTCAAACGAACGAGTTATAACAGTATAGGTTATTTATTATCATAGTATATTATGAGAAAACGTAAGACGCATTAAATTTGTTTTCAAGACATTATTATGCGAAAAGGATAATGATAACAAAAACGAAATTATCTGAAAAATATTCCCGTCTTATTATTTTGTAATAAGTCATTTAAAAAGTTACCTAACACAAATATTAACCTAAAAGCCAATATTTCAATTTCGTGAAGTATAACCCACGTCCATAAATCGTTTGTTAAAATGCGTTTAATGCGAGTAAAAACTACTCAGCTGTCTATAAACATATATAGTCGAATACCTGGTACCTACTAGGTAGTGAAAAACCACTTTTTTACAATACAAAGAGATGCACTTTGATCTTGCAATATTGCTTTTATTATTTTTAAATCAATAAAAACGTTAATATTCTTTAAAAATACATGAAAACTTTTTTTACATACTTGATATTAAAAATATAAAAACGATGTTGCACATTGAAAGTTTTGTCTGTTAATGTTTTAGTGTCAATGTGGTTTCTTACCTATAATCATAATCTAATAGATAGGCGTACGCGTAACGATAGCCGAACCGTTTTTATAAAAACCGTAATTATTATTGCGGTACATTATTTTATATTTATCACAAACCTAGTTTTTGGATTAATTTGTCAAATGCAAAAACAAACGCGTAATTTATCATGTCGCAGCAGGAATTTTGCGTTTTCAATAGTATAAATAAAAGTATTTTCTCGGTGAGCGAAAAGCATGTTTTGTGCGTTTAATGTGTATATGATGTACCCGCGAACGTCGAAAATAGAATATAATTCAATATCCCTTTTTTTCTCGTTTTTTTTTAACAAAATATCGAGAAAAATCCATTTGTACGGGAAACCATTATGTATACCTTTTTCACACCCTTTTTGTTATGTAAAATATATCATTTCACTAATACGTATTCAATGATGCTATACAGATAAATATGATATTATTATTTTTTTTTTATAAAATTTGATACAATGATATCGTGTCATGTATTTATGGTGCTTGAATATTTTAAAAAAAAGTTAGAGTTCAGCTTATATACCTGTTATATATGTATAGCTATTAGCTGGTATGTTAATGTTCTGCACACAATATTTTATTATACACGCCAATCCACCAGAAGGTAACTCTATTAGAATAATGTGCTGCATGATAAAATGAAGATAAAGCTCGGAAGTAAAACTTTTTTAAAACACTAATTAAACGTTTCTCGGCTCTCAGCTTAATACTTATTATATAGCTATCGACTTATAATTCTAGGATATAAAATAAACTTGTAGACTTTTTATTAGTTTTTTTTTCCTTTACCAGTTATTATTAATAAAACTCGACTGCGGCTGAAATTTAAAATTTTTTTCCAGCCATGTTATTATTAACTTTGCACTTACGTATAAAGATAAACATCATCAGTAGGTTCACCACCGTATTATAATATATAAGTAATAGCAAGCGTAGCATATTGTTTTGAGAAATAATACATATGCGAGAAATTTATAATGTATACAAAATAATATTAAATTTTTGCCGAATCGTCAAAATAGTTTTAGGCAAACATTTACATAATACGAATAGGTATACGATATAACATCGCCACGATGATACTGCTTAAATTATAAATTTTTCTCGACTTTGTATCTGCGTCGAATAACTCGATCATAATCTTAGAATTTTTTTATATTATTGTCAATAATCGCTTTAATTTTACTCACCCAATCGTGTACTTACATTTCACAGCAGATGTTCAACCAATATAACCATACATTATTTGTTATGATTTAATATACTGCGGTGTATTGTTATAATTATTTATAAACCTTCTGTATCGATATACAACTACTGCGTGTAATGTTATACGAGTGATGAAAATTTACTTTCGTTCGTAAATAAGTTTTACGAAGTTAATTATATCCATCGATACAATATTATGTTTATAAACATATCAGTTACTATAATATTATATTTTAAGTGGATTAACGTTGATCCTGGTCTCGTGTACCCCATACACCGTAACTACAGATAATGTAAAATAAATATAAATTTACGATAGTTTTGAACATCGCAGTATACATAATATATATTATACAAACATATTTGTTATTATTTTTTAATAAAAGGTTTCACTCGCTCTGCCCGTAAAATAATACAACAAAATATATATCATAATACGCAGTCATATTATAAGCGGATAATAATATAATGTACACTTTATCTAAGTACAACAATATCCATGTTTGGAAAATATTTTTTTTGTTTTTTTAATAGTATTTAATATCAATTAAGTACGAAATATGCAGTGCAAACTTATAGACGATTTAATGTGTTTCAGGTTTAATTGAATCAATAATAAGACTTTTAGAAAAGATATGCTGTATATTTAGGTTATCCCCCGATAATACGCCACTGACATAATATAGTATGATATGTTTCTGCTGCATATTTAGTCATCACTTCAAGAAAGAGAGCAGAGTTTATTTAGAAATCATAACAATACTGTTACGGTCTCACGGAATACCTGTTTAATTGTTATGTGAAATAGAAGCTTATGTCTGAATAAATGAACCCACGATAATATTGTGTTATGCTTATGATATAATGATTATTGTAATATTTTTATTACCACCCTACTTCGAATGTCAGCCCGTCAGCAAAACGGTAGACCGATATTATTTTCAAATTATTTTACTAGTTGAATTGGAATCGGTGGCATAACATAATAATATGTCTATATCTGTAGCGTTATTAGATTTTTTACCGGACGATTCACACCACATTCGGAACGTCGAACGATTTCAAGCGTTTTGTTTATCCCTCGGAGATTTAATGTTATTATCCCAAATAATAAATCGTCCGCATTTATTTTCGTCCCGTCACTGATATCCAAACAACGGATCGTTTGTTTTAAGGTTTAACACTCGGTATACATAATTTAAAAAGATTTACAACTCATCATGCATATACGCGCACAGATAATACAAACAAATTATGACCAACTGCCGTGTGAAAAAAAAATTATATAAACAAGCACGTGCGAATGAAAAACTATGAAAATACATCTGCCAAAAATAAAAAAATAACCAACAACGGAGGACGACAGAAAAAATTATATTCATGTCGTAAACTCGTAATTATTAATATATTTTCTTTACCGATTGGGGTGGTGTAATTGACTGATTCGCCGTGACGTTTGTCTCGTACGAAACAATTTGTAAAGTATTGTGCAGATTGCTTGACACAGATGCTAGACACCATCAGTAGGAACCCCGTTGACCTATTATTTGTTTCGTATACCATTTATCGTTTTTGGTGTAATATATTTTATTTTAATCTGTACCTACTTCGTTTTGAAGAGAATAAATACCAGATTTATATTTGCGTTGCACCCAACGGTGAAGTATTTGAAGTGAGAGGTCGTCGATGAGTGGATTGTCCCCTCGCCCATTATATAGGAGTTAAACGTATCCTTATGTATTATTATTGCACCAATATAGGCTACAATAATGTAATTTTCAGACTATATAGCATTAAATGATTAAACCGTGTCATTGAATAATGTCATCAAAATCGATAAGTTGATCGATTTGGGCGTGGAAGAGGGGGAATCATCCGTATCGAGAACTGTATTTAAAAAAAAATTAAATATTACCCCTAGGTCGATCTTCATCATGTACGCCATTGATATAATATATATAATTTATATAATATAACCCATATTATTATCTGCAACAGCAGTCCGTTTTAATTACTTTCCCCGACCAACGCTTTCGCAGCAGGTGTCGTGCGTTCAGAACATGCCAACAATAATAATTATACCAACGCAAAAAAGTGTTGTACCACCGACCCGCCGTCGTCATCACACGAATTCGGCGAATAGGTACCTAGTGAAATTTGATTTTCTATTTTCGGACCTCGCGCGTAATAATATTGGGCGTTAAAAAAAAAAAAAACAGAAAAATGTACATTTAAATAACATAAAAATAAATAAAAATAAAAGCCCCACGTCGTCGGACAAGGGTTAAGGTCTTGGCAACAATATTGCGGTTACGTACTAACTGGCATGAACGCAATACTGACGGGTTCGAGCATACGCGTGCACCGCCTGTATAGTTTCGTTCGAAAACAGTTGATACATTCTATTATACGTTATTATAGTCTTTCGGACAGTGCCGACGAAAATAGTAGATCGATGTATTATTAGTACATTCGAAGTGTGTGTCGTATATGTACATATTGTGTAGTTTTGTTGTCCGTTAAATTAATTTGAGCTTTCGACGAGCGGACCAAGTAAAACATTCCATGATTACAATTTAAGTATTTACCTGCTACGGCGACGAGCAAATTAAATAATAAAAAAGAGGGGGAAACGGTAAAATATATTAATATAACTTAATATTACGACGACTGGGTATTTTCTTTTTTTTTTATTCACCTGGGAATACAAGTGGCATTAAAATTCACAACCGTGAAAAATAATGACGCAACTCTAAAACACCGAAAGTTTTAGGAAATAACAATCCATTTGCAGGATTATAATATTATATTATTTTGTAAATTGTATTTCATTTTGATATGAATGATAATTATTATCAACGTGACAGCCAAACATTACTCCAGTAAGAACAATGCGACATCTCAGAAGTGACACTATTAATTGCTCGTTCTTCAAATAGGAACCAAAGACGTTTTGGCATTAATCATAATATGGAAATAGTACAACACTATTCCCAATAAGATTATAGAAAATGCGATTCCCCCTTATATTTTAACAGGTAAGTAGTAAAACAATTAAAAAATCGTGTTTTTCGTGTTTGACGATGCGAATTATTACATCAAGGCGCCTACATAATTATAACATGTACATGATATTATAGCGTAAGCAACAGCGTGGGTGTTTATAGGTAAGATACTTGGCACCTAATGGACCTATACGACCGGTAAAATGGCCAGCTAAAGGAGCGCATCTATCGAATCTAGGAAAACAAAGCGCCGTACCAACTAAATACGTTGTTGTTTTTATTATTATGATTTACATAATTAAATACAATCATAATCACTACATTTATCTATATTTAACACTTGATTAACATCATATCTATAAAATACTATAGTTTAGTAATTTCGATATACTTTTAATGATATTCAACAAACCAATATAGGCACGCCTGACATCAATCAATTAATGTCGAAACAAATTTAAAACTATAAACTGTACACTGTGGTAAAAAAGTGGTTGGGCCTTTTTTTTTCCCTTCAGTTTTTTACCGCATTTTTTGCTCTTTTTTCGAATAACCGATCTGTGCATATAATATCACGTCAAACCGATCGTAATAATAAAACAAATCATTTGTGCTCGACGACATGAAAATGCGACCGAAATAATATCACAACGACATAATACGGTCAGAGTCATGTCTTACACGTGTACCCGAGTACGTATCACAGGTGTGCGTGTGTGTGTGCGTGTGTGTGTGCGCGCAATACATTATAGGCATATTAATATTTATATCATTATGGTGGCTTACTGGCGTCGGCTATGCAGGACAGGGTGCAGATGAGAGCGGTGACGAATGACGTGATGCTGATGGCCGAGAGCATTTCATAATAATAATAATATTATTATCGCAAATATTGTGCAATATTATTATTTTGAAACGTTGTCCAGTGCGCGTGTGGCGAATGGGGGACGGCGCTGGGCGCTCGCGACCACTGCGTCCGGCGGCGAAAACGGTACTGGAGTCGGCGGCGGCGGCGGCGAAGGATTTCGCGTGCAAAGGCACGTTCGGCGCGTGCGACTGTGCTGTGACGCCGGCGCGGCGATTTCGGCGTGCACGCCACGCGAAACCGCAGCGTCGCGCCACTTACGCCACTGCCGCCGCCGCCACTGCCGCCCGCCTTTCGCACGTAACCGCGAGGCCTTTGCGTGCGGTTTGCGTATTACGCATTGCGATGCGTGTGTGTAGGTATAGGTAGGCACATCATATTGTTATAGTGACTTTGCGTTTACCGCGCGCGCGTGTGTGATGTGCGTGTGCGTGTGTGTGCGTGTGCGTACGGTCGCGGGACTCAACAGTTAATAAGTGAAACGCACACGCCATGTGCGCCCGCCAACGCTGCCGCCGTCAGTGATCAATAAAAACCTGACGCGGCGACGGCCACCGCGGCGGCGGCGGCGGTTTACGTTATCTGTTTTATCGTTTGTCCGGCCACGCATAGTCACTGTACATATTATTATTACTATTATGTATATGTCCGTACGACAAATACATTACGGCGGGGCGCAGTGCGGGGGTTCGCATGTATATAGACGGACGGCTTGACGACCTTTGTGCGCCTACGACCGTACCTGTTATACGTGGCCGCCTATATCGCGAGCGTCTCCGTCGTAACATTATCATTATTATTATTATATTAAACTGGCCTCCGCGGGGGTCGGTTTTTCCACGTTTCCGTGCCCCGGACGACCGCCTGGGGAGAGGGACGGAGAGATGTTATATTATTCCTATGTATATAATATTATAACCGACCCGATGGCGGTAATCCTTATGACATAATATTATATGCAAACAGCAAAACGATACTCAAAAAAAAAGTATCCTTGTATTTTTATGGCATATTTTGTTATTAAAAAGTACTATAGCTGATCCTGCGCGGTGTCGCTAGTGAATAATGTCAGTGGATTTGCAGTGTCTTAAAATACACATATTTTTAACACAGCGGTCATTTGGGTGGTTTTGACCGAATATAAAATACAGGTTTAAAATTATTTCAGTACCTACAATAATAATTTGTATAATAATAACTATTTAATTTTCTATAAGCAAGGGCGATCCTGTACAAACAAAAAAAATATTCGTTTTCGCAAATCAACAAATCCCTGCGTGAACCACTCTTTAAAATATACAATTTAAAAAAAACGGCTTCGAGGTACATAATAACCTTGGATTTAGGATTACCTATACTTACCAAATGTCAGAACCATTAGTGCGATAAACTTGAATTTGGGCCGCTGACACAGACACACATTGCTTTTTATTAATATAGATAAACGGTTTTAGACAAAATTGAAAACAAACGAATCGTATTCATATATATGTATACTGTGTACAACTTTAGAGTTTCTACTTTCTTGCTATTCTTTTTGAAACGAGAAATAAGCTCACGAATTTCCACCAAATCTAGAGTGTCTGATATAAACCTCAGCTTAGTGGTGTGGCTTTCGTTAAAAAAAATAAAATGAAATGAGTTCGCGTACTTAGATGCGTCCCCTCGAGTACGATGTTCGAACCAACCGAAGCGCAGGTGAATCGGTGAATGTAAAACACTACAATATAATGTCATTTATAAAGGCGTCTCAGAGGTGCCGTAGTAGGAACTTCGGTCGGCTGCCTCGCTATTCACAAATGTCTGTCCCCCGCGGCCTGCGTCAGTCTCATCCCTTCTTCTTGGCTACGTCTGAGTACCGGAACATCGCATTTTCGAATAAAAGGTTGATAGTAACTCGTAAGACGATTATCGAACCTTCCGCCGAGAAAAGTTTGTCGAAAGTGTGAAAAATACGAACGGTTGAAGAAACAAAAGAAAAGATCGGACAAGACACAAACATAATATATAAAACAATGTTATATCGTTTCCCATAGCTGACGTCGACAAGACGCATGTCGTTAGAGTGCGGCGTGTTGTGGTTGTAAATTATTCGAAAGCGACGATACAATAGTAAATGTATAGTTCATAGTATGTCTCGGAAGAAAAGTTCTCCAAACGATTCTGAGATTAGTTAAAAACACACATTATGTAGATAATATATTATACTTAGCAGACATGTATTGTTTGAAAATCGAAACGGTTTGACGGTTTCCTGTAGTTTTTTCTCGCAAAAACTACCTACTTCGATGGTTAATCGAAAAACGACCTCTCTTTAATGCCGACTTGAGTCCTATATATTATTACATAATATTAGGTACACGAAAGACTACGTAAAACTTTATGAGCACCACACTCCTTCTACTCCGCCAGTAACTACCATAATTTATTGCTCACTGAATAAGATAATAATATTATAATTGAAACTTTTAAAACTCACGATTCTCTTTCACTCAAAATACGAGATTGGAACGACAGGCGTGACATTCGTCTCTTTTTCTGTTCAAATTGCCTATAATACCTATGTCATCCGTTGTATGTATTTTCGTTTTTTTTTTCATTATTATTCCGAATCGATCGCATAATATAAAATAAATATAAAGCTATACGAGCCCACGATTCTTTCGTTGCAGTAAACTACGACGAATCCTATTCAAAGCGGCGCGTATATTATATTCTGATGGCATCGTAAAATGTGCACACATATAATATTATAGTATAGTTAATCATCCTTTTCGATGTCTCTGTGGAAAACCTCATCCCCGCTCGAAATAAAATATGTTCTGCCTATACAACAAGCGCACAACGGCCGCGGCGACGAACGTATCATACATACATATATACATACACACATGCATACATATATACATATTATATACATACATACGTACATACATATATATACATACATACATATATACATGAATACTTACATGCATACATACACATATTCATACATACATATATACATACATACAAGCATACATTATACACGCATAATGCATTATTGTATTTTTGTGTATGGTGTCTGCAGGGCATTATAAATTATAATAGGTAGATATATAGGTTAGGTACAACAACAGTTGTCGCAGATTGATATATTATGTATGCTAATAATATAATACTGAAATAGCTGCGATTGCAGTTGTACCGGATAATTCGAAAAATTATGATTTGCTTCGATCGCGATGACGTTCAATAATATACAGGACGGCCCGGCGTGTTTGGCCGCGTCCTCCCGTTAAACCGACAAAAACGGGAAATCGAGCCGTCCTGTCCTGTATAATAATGTACAAGGGACAAGATGATAGAGCAATAATAATAATATACATAAATATTGATTCATATGATTTTCAATCGCGCGTAGGATGGAACAATAAATCAAGCGAAAATGTTCTCTGGATTGATGGGTTTTGTATAAACACATATTATTACGGTCGTGTTTGCTAAGGCTTTGAGCTACGCCTGTGTACTTACGTATAACATATATATATATAATCCTATAAGGATTCGAGCTTTGGTGAGTCGGTTTTTCTATAATATATACATCAGCTATATTATATAGATAAACAGGGTGATTCACCAAGCATGCTCTCCCCCTCTTTTCCCTTCAATAATACAGATATTCGAAATCTTATATTTTTAGTTTTTAAATAATATGCTTTAAGACCATATTATCAAATTCTAATAACTTTATATAACTTCCATTAAATTTTAATAACTAAGAAACTACTCATTCGAACTTTGAATATGGTACATCAACATTTTCAAAAAAATTATCCACTTATTAATTTACAGTGAGAAAGTTGAGTTCTCGTTAAAAAAAAATTGAAGTTTTTATCGCCACAGGTAAGTAAATAATATAAGCAATTCAAGAATTTGAATAATTGGTATTTTAGTATATTTAAAAACTCCAAAAACCAGAATTTGAACAAATTCATTATTAAAAGAAAAAATGGGGGTGAGCATGCTTGGTGAATCACTTTATATATATATATTTATATATATATATATGTGATATGTCTGCAGATGTCTATATTATAGAAAAACCGACGCTCCAAAACTCGAATCCTTAAAGGATTTGCAATTGTATTCGTTTTGTGTACTCGGCTCGGCAATAAGGGATTATTGGATTGAGTTTTCGCGGTATGCCCGATCATAAAGAGATATGTGTTTATTATAGTCAAACAATGTCATATAATATACAATAATTAATTATGGTGGTGTACATGCGTAGGCACACGGATTTTGTTTTCTACGTTGAAGATGTTTGTGGTGCCACTGCCAGACGGTTATGGCATAAAATACCTACTATGGAATTTAGAGACTTCCTTAACGCTTATCCTAAGTTAATTATTTAACAATATTAACAACATTTAAAATAATTTTATCGTAATTTAACTTATAACTTACCTAAAAGTTATAAACTTATAACTAACCCAAGTCTTGGCGTAATCCTGAAGCCGTGTAACAACTTTTGTACTTTGCCGCTTTTGATTTTGTACCTATATATTCTGTTAGATAACTTTTTCATCCATTTTCCTATACGAAAACCAAATAAATTTTCCATCAAAAACGTAAAAGGATAGAATCTTTTTGACTTTATAAAAATAAATGGAATTTTTAATTAAGCTGACACAGTGCACAAAATAATCATAATAAGCAGCGTGCGCAGGGGGGTATGAAGTCCCTCTGTGGGCTTTTTTTTTTATTCCTTAAACGTGACAGGTCTATTTCCCCACTTCCCTCATACAAAATTCTTACACACTCCACTGATCGTACACAATATCACATGCTATCACTGATGAGAGTTTGACTTTGATAAAATTCATTGATGAATTCAAAATTTGTATTCCGTGGGATATTTTGGCCTGGGGTAGTTTGTTTAAAACCGCGGGGATAATTTGTTGATCACTCAGGTGGCAGGGCTACGGCGTAGCCCGGCTACCTATATTGTATATTATACAGTGGGCATTGGCTTGCCCTCCGGTTCTGTGACTCACGTAACCCTCTTCGGAGAGAAAATGTATTACATATTATTATTATCATTCCGGTCGAATCGTAATCCTAATAACGTATCATAAACATAGTCAAATTACTTTCAAAAACATACCATTCTTATCGTAGTCATATAAAACGGTTTTAAATAAATCAAAAACAAACGAATCGCATATGTACAAGAGCTATATTATTATAATTTTTTCTCTGTTTTTTTTTTCTGAAACGAAATACACTTATGAATACCATCTAATTCCGACATGTCCGGAGCAAGGCGTGTTTGTATAAGTTTTGAGTGACGCGTACGTGTGTATATAATATATGTTTATATTATATAAAAACCAACTCGCTAAGCTATAATAACAGTTGAAACGCGAATCCTTTTAGGATTTTTTTAGGATTTACCGTAATGTGTACACGGTGGTGTGGCAATAAGGGTTTCACGTTTGCATATTTTCAAGGATTTTGGTGCGCTCATATATAATATATAATATGTATATAATATTATTTTGGGTAGGTATTTACCTATGTATACCGGATACCCACATATAATGTAGGTATCAATTATTATAGGTACATATGTTATAATATTAGCTGTAGACCTTCGTTTGTAAGCAATTATAGGATGGTTTTTGGAACTTGTAAGTTCCTCGGATCTAAATTGTGACCGAAATTAACCTAATGGGTCTAACTTCATTCTAGTACCTCTGCTCACTTTGTCCAAATTGCATAGGACAAATTGTAAGTTTCAAAGCTTAATTGTAAGTTAGTTTTTGGAATTGAAAAGTTCTCCAGAGCTAAGTTGTGATTAAAATAAATAAATTAACTTATATTTAATTTCTCACATATTATGCTTTACTACGTACAATTTTTTCGGTGTCATCTACTCATTACTCGTAATGCATTCAGTGTTGAACTTATTAACACCCAACACTTTTCAAATTTTGTAATAGATTTTGTAATAGGTTTCTCGAATTATTATTATCGTTTGAAATACTAAGTCTTAAAATGTTGACTTGATTGTTTTAATCAAAACCTGGAAAAAAAATGTAATTAAGAAGTATATGATATCACTTTTATCTGCGGCGATATGTACGCTCTTCTCGTATTTTACATTCATTCGACCGGATTTTTTGCTATTATAATCTAGTATAATATCGTAAACGTTACGTACTATGTTTCAATAATAATTGTTCATGCTCACACTAAGGTTTCTAATAATATAAACAACTCTTCGGTGGTGGCGTATGAGTTATCTTTAGATTATTGTATTATCTATGACAAAAAAAAAAAATTAAATTAGATAAATAAATTGAGTATACGCAACTTGACCTGATAAAGCCAGTAGTTATATAGCACAACTTTTTTATAATGCTGAAACACGAATGAAAACAAAATATTTTTGTTTTATTTTATTTTGTAAACTTACGTATCTGTTTAAAATGTATAAATACAACTTTTTTATTTTCAATGAAGTTACTATAATATGTATTATACAGTTTTACAGCGACTGTATTATTTTAACTAGTTACTTTGTATAAACAATATTATATATTTTCCAAAGGATCCCTAACAGATGATAATTGAAAATAAATTTCTCAGTAACTGATTGTTTTGATAAATGTTTAATCCACCGTTAAAGTCATAACTTTTTTCAAAACATCGTTTAATATAATAAATTACTCTAAAATAATAATTGATGAAATATATTTAGCTTTTTCTTTTTTGAAGATATAGAAATTACTAATAAGTACAAATATTATACAGTATATAATAGTCAATAATGTAAAAAGTTATATATTATTATATTATAATATATATTATTTATATATTAATTTAATAATGTATATAGTAAGAAATTAGTTCTTACTTATTTATCATCGATTTTTCTAAAAGGCACATTCTGTCATGTTATAATATTTTTTGTTAACAATACCTTAAACAAAAATCTATTGAAAAACAATACAAAGTAAACTCGTCACTCATCTGTGTCATCAGTCTATATTACATTAATATTTTCATATTTTTAATCACATCAATTCAACCATTTTTATTAAATTTTTATTCGAGTACCTATACGCAATACCCATACATATAGGTACGAGTATACCTTATACATCTGCTTTCTCTAATATTATTTTATTATTGTCATCGAGTTTGTTTGAATTTAATAACACTTAATTTTGGTCGATAAATAATGAAGTCAAAGGATTTAAAACTCTTAGATAGGTACTTTATTAATTTATTAAATTAATTAATACATTATTATAAGTCTTTAAAGGCTTTAAAAACGAAGGTTAATATAACTTTAATATGCGTTATAACTTATAATTATTCTACCTCCTTCTACAATAATATAATATACATTATATAATGTACATAGTAGTTAAATTTAGTGAAGCGTGCAGGAATTCCGATCGACCGATGAATGTTATACGAGTGACTGTAGTACCTACCCATAATATCATATAATATGAGCAATTTAGTTTCATGGAATGAGAAATAAGTATAGGCTACATGTTTTAAATTTTTTGGTAGTAAAAATATTTTCAAAAACATAAACGGTTTTTAATATATTGTATATTTGTGTGACTACTGTTAAAATAATGACCCTCTATATAAATATATAACGTATTACTTGGCATTTACTACCACATTTTCGCATAGTTGTAGCAATTATCGTTCCGTGGACCCCCTATGCTAAGTAATAAGAAAGCACACAGGTAAAATGTTAAGATAATGAAAAATTAGAAATTTATAAATTATATATTTTTGATAGTCAATAATTGTAAACATAATGCAATTTTATATCTTTAGAATGAAACCACATTTCAAATATAAACTATATTTTCGAAACATATTTCAGAAAAAATGGACAAAAAGTTAATTTTTTTAATAAATCCCGTTTTATTTTTAAACACTATCATGTCACTGTAGCTTAAAGTCTGATGAAAGTATATTACATAAAGTTTTAGGTAGTCCAATCTACGGTATTAACGTCAGCATTTGCGATTCATTAGGTTGAAAACTTGAAACGAGTAATAATATATTTTTAGAGCTTGTTTATATGAAACTTATCGTGACTTTAAGACTGAAACTTTTTCAGAGACTCTTGCAACAGAACCAGAATAGTTAAAAACATTTTCAATGCGTACTTTAATAAAAATAAACTTTTGACTTGGGCATGCTTATGAAAAACTTTGATAGAGAAATAACATTTAAATATAAATATTCAAATACAAAGTATATAAAATTTATAAATTATTGAACATTGACTTTAAGTTCAGATATTTTTTTAACGGCTATGCTGCTTCTTAAGTAAGAGATAATGAATGAAGGGATTTTCGAAAATAATGTTAAACAATATCACCCAGTGGCGTACCAGGGGAGGAGGGGGCCTAAGGAGGCTTCAGATCTCCCATTGGTAGTGTTATTGTATAAATCTTACATAATAAAAGGCAAAGTATGAACCATGATGTTTTGAAAAATGGTTTTGATACATTTCGCATAGTATAAATTATTAATTTTTTATTCAGCCCTCCCCCTCCCATTGAAAAACCCTGGGTACGCCACTGCCATCACCCAAACCTTAAGCACATAATTTCCTTAACGATCGCTATATTAATGTATTACACATTTTCTTAGTTCTAGTTCAAAGTAATGCTACTACAATTCACAGAAATATGAAAAGTAGCTATAATAGGTAGTATTTGTCGGTTCTATCCAAATTTTTTACAGTTACAGGAGCATTTTAAAACGGTTATCCACAACATTCCCGCTTACAGGGCCAGTGACGTCAACGGGAAATCATTTTCTGCATGGTATTTCTATCCAAGTAGTTTGCAGTAACAGGAGAATTCCAAAACAGTTATTCACAACAGTTCGTTTTAATATGATAGTGTTGACCCCAAGGATAACTATCATGCACAGTTTCACAACAAATGATTATTGAGTTTTTTTAAAATATTTACCTAGTTTTTTTTTAAAATTTATTATAACATCTTATATACACAATACACAAAATGATAATTTAATTATTCGTAGACTCATGATCTAGTGGTATTAAGGCGTAAAAACTTGGATAAAACCGATACGCTGAAAATCATTTCCCGGGGACACCACTGGCACTCTAAGCTGGAAAGACGGAAAGTTGTTGATAATCGTTTTGAAATCCCCCTTTAACTGTAATAACTTGGATAGAACCGACAAATACTACTTACTATGTAATCATAAATTAAAATTAAAAGTTATCATACGTATAATAAGCATATTGTGTTATGTTTCTTAATTTTACAAAAAAAAAGAAGATTAATACGGCCACAGAACCATTTGTCTAAAGATTTTTATAGTTAGAAAGTATCAATGTTTTACTGTTATTATATATAATAAATTGTATAATTACTTAAAATTCTACGTAACACATCATTTTAAATGTAAAGATATTTAATATTTAATTTATAGATATTATTACATTATATTTCTATTATGGAATATTATATATCAATAAACTATACATACATTATATCTGTGGAATAAAAATAAATTTCTAAGCCAATCTTTCAGATTCAAAGACAGTGACCAGTATAGCAGTTTGAGAACCCTTGATGTTAAAAGTCTTTCCACCATGCATTTGAAGTTTCATTTGACTTTTAACACTCTATATCCACAGAGTTCAATTTATATGTCTGACACTTCTAACTTGCCCGAAGTAACTTGTCAAACACAAATATTGATCACCTAATAATGACTTGTCGAATACCTACTTTTAAAATTAAGAATCTAATCGAAAAAAAATGTCAATATTGGATTGAATAAAATAGAAAACATTTTCAGTTGAACTATTAAACGTTTTAAATGTATTCTGTGTAGAAATATAGTTAACTGCTCATATTTTAATCTTTACATTTATATATTTTTTTTACTCCTTACTGATGGGACGGAAGAGTGTGTATGGATTTTAAAAATAATTCTTATAAATGTCATGAAAAGTGTATAATATCTACCTTGGGAAAACTCGATAATAATTAATTATTTTTGTACAGAACTCGCGTGTCGTGGTAAGTAAATTGTAAGACTTCATAATACACGTCAGTGGTAAGAAATAATTAATTAAATTTAGTTCACCTGACTCAGTATACTTGCATAATAATTAATACATTAAAAATATAACAC
This sequence comes from Nasonovia ribisnigri, assembly GCA_027563435.1. Classification (NCBI taxonomy): domain Eukaryota; kingdom Metazoa; phylum Arthropoda; class Insecta; order Hemiptera; family Aphididae; genus Nasonovia; species Nasonovia ribisnigri. The sequence continues at coordinate 393,834 of JANEHU010004591.1, read as the reverse complement.
CATAATCGACACATTTGTAAAATGTATACAAAATTTAAATCATTATGTTTGTAACAAAATAAATCGATAAACTGTCTAACAGACAAAAATGTATCAATTCCTAATGAAGCGGAATTATGTTCACAATAAAATAATTTCATAAGGGTAATATTATATAATATTTATTTGAAATAAATTTCGTTAGAAACAATAATTTATGAAATTATACTGGGGACTAAGTGGGCTGCAGCTGGATATGGGCTCCATTTATGTGGCTTCTTCGTCAACCACCCTCAGAGCCCAAAAAAAACATTTTCATTATTGTTGTTAACATTATGTACGACGAAGCCTAAAAATTATTTTTCAAATAAGAGTATAAAACTATTTTTTTTTTTTAAAGTCGGTTGCAATAATATTATAATATAATATACCTGTGTAGACACGGGGATCGTAGGGTTATTTTCAGGGGTGGGGGTACAAAATTAAATTAGATTCTAAAATGTATTATTTCTGTATGAATATAAAATGATTTAATAAGTATATGGATTCAAAGCATATATAATTTTTTTTTGCGTACTTAACTATTTTCTAGGGGGACATGAACCCCTCCTACAATGGGTACCGTTGTGAGTAGATACTATATTAAAGTATTATAGTATTATATAAGTACCAGTTGATACGACTACATTATCGTCTGCAAGTATAATATTTTATGTATATCGTGTATGTGCATTACAATATTTGATTCATTATTATTATGATTATGAAGTATTAAGATACTTTACCTCAACTATATACCTACACGGCTACACCTCATACCTAATATCTTATACAACTCATTATATAATATAAGTAGCTCATACACGCAAAAATAATTAAAATCATTATGTTTATTGCACATAATTTTATAATTATTTTTTATAGTGCGTAAAGTAAATATTGAAAATTCCAAATCCATATTCCATATTATAAATTATAAATTATAAAAATATAATATTAACTATAGGAAATAAGTGAATGAAGTTATTATAAAGGATTAAAACGATTGAAGTAAATTTAAAAAAAAAATTAGCCTACGTTTTAAAATCTTTCATCCAGGAAAATCGTCCCCTGTTTCTCTCTTCTAAATACAACCCTGTAAAAGTGTTCCAATAAGAAAACGATATCGTTCAAAAAAAAAATAATAATAAAACGCAGTTACGCTGTTTGCAAAAACTATCTCGTTGCGAAAATTGCATTGTTCAAATGGTTTTTTCCTCGACCGTTGAGTAATCACTTTTTATTTTATCTTCCGTCGCGGACAAGAACATGGGTAACTTAACTTAATGTGCAAACATCGGATTTAGTGTATTTACGTTTTCACGATTTGCGTTTTATAACTTCGTTGGTTGTGTATTTTTATTTTCTATTTGTTTTGCTCACCTATGTGTAAATTAATTTAGCACACATTACACCGTTGTACAGGGTGATTATTTCATTAGTTAACACTTATTATCATGAAATATTTTTTTAGATTATTTGAAATCATTATAAAAAATTTGATAGTAATAATAATTTTTACAATGAAAAAAAATAAATATTTTTTACTATTTTTTTCGTTACCGTTTAGTTTTTTATATATTTTTTGAACGATTGCATACATTTTTAATTGTATAATAACCTATAGTATAATATTATCCTCAGAATAATTACTATATTTACAAATTGAATTTCAAACGAGTACCTAGTTCATAAATCATTTGTAAAGCTATACGTATTTAAAGTTAGATGAGCCTGAGTGTGAACTAACATTATTTTGGTATGTGGTACTGCTGTACCAGTGTACCATTGGGAAGTCCACTACACTCAATAAAAACTGTATATACTCTTAGAAACTTTTAATACTTAAAATAAAACAAATTTATTACTCGTTGAGAATTTGACTTTTATGAAATTTGTAAGATTAAATGCTCAGAAATTATCCTATTTAGGAATATGAATTCAAAAATGTATATTTGATCATTCAAACAAGGTATAACACTTAAAAAATATTAAATTAAATATTATAAAAACACATTTTTTTCCAAAAAGTTATTTTGTTATCACACAGGTATATGCATAAACTTATCGTATATGTACTGTTATTATGCATACCTAGTAGCAATATAATATTTAGTATAGCGACAAGATATAAATACGATTTTGTGTGCGTGATCGAATACGGGATGTGTCTCATCGTGAAAATAGAAAGCCATTCAAATATTCATAATATACCTACCTATAAACCTTATTTTACCTCAATATCGATTCATTCTTAGTATCATCGATATTCCTACCATAGTAGTTACAGAGTAGACGTTTTGTAATTTAATGTTTATAATAATTTATACTGAAAAAATAATAAAATATCATTGAATATAAATAATATTAATAATTTTCATTGTGAACTGCATATTAATAAGCTAAACAACTCTGGAAATGTTATGAAATATAATTTTTGAAATATTTATACAGAGATCCCACGCTGTATATTGTTGTAAGAAATCACTTGCGTGATTCCACGCATAACTAAATAATAATCAATACATGTCTTACACAAATAACTAGTTTATTGTATAATATACCTACATATACCAGCTAAATAAATGTATAATATTTAGATTATTCACGAAAGCTTATTTCATTATAAATGTGTAACACTAACTATCGTATAATATTATATATGAATCTTTGCCATAAGTAAAGCGATTTTTCAATCAGAGCCGTGTGGCATCGACCAAAACTTGAAGATTTGTTATTTTAAATTTAAAACAGGTTTTTATCACATAATTTACTCACAATTTTTTTTCTGCCGGTTCCCGCGATTTCTCCAAAAACTACCATAATAATACTGCAGAAGAAAAATAGTATCCGTCTAAAACACAATCCGTGTTCAGCACTCGGTAATCTATAGACTTACGGCGTGAAACATTTCGAGCAATTTTACAGCCTAAAAAAAAAAAATGTCATTCCAGGGAAAAAAGCATTGCTACTGAATTTTCCAATTGGTAGAAGGTATATATAATATAGTGGCGAGATTGAACGACAATCACACTCAGCACTCATATAAGTAGTATGGACCGCAGTACAATGCTAATATTACTATGCATACCCGATCACAAATATTTTTTCGATTGAAATACATATATTACACAGGATGAATGAAATGTTTTAGTCATTTAATATATTTGACGAATTCATCTCTTGACTATACATAATAAACACGGGTACTTTCTACTTTATATCAGCCCGTGACTAAAGTTAAATATTGGAATTGACTTGTCAAACAAAATAATATGCGATGATAGATATGCACCCGAGAGTGACATTCCAGAAAATTAGTTTCTCGCAAGATATATTATTATATTATGTTCGTGTAAAATAAAAGGCAACAAATTACAGACTTTTCATAATTTATAGTATTTGACATGATTATGTGGTTTATACATCGACTACGCACGTATAAACAATATTAATCGTTTTCCGCACAAAATGTATAAATATCAAATAACAATTATGTCTTCTTCACATTTTACCGCGTAAAATGTTGACGATATTTCTTGTTTCAAAAAGATAATATATTATATTTACAAGTTTATGATACAGATGAACGGAGTCTGCGACGTAAGCTTATATATTATAATGTATTCAGAAAAACTTAATATTATATGCGTTGTTATAAATTTACCTGCTCGAATCGTCAACTTTTAATATTTTATTATATAAAATTAAGACTCTTTTAAATAATATCTTGTTTATTGGATTTTACTAAACTCATATTAACAATGCTGGGCATAAACAAGGTATAAAATAAAAATTCCGTTAAAAGTTAGATAGTAAAATAACTTATTTTTGATACCATATGGACATATTTCATTCTATACTATCTATTTTTTAATATATTATAAGTTATACATATTTATATGTTAACAACAATTTTAATTCACTTAACTTAGTTTTTTGTTGGTTTTCTTTTATACCTTTTAACTTAACTGAGTAAAATATATTTAGTTAACTATCAACTCTAAACTATTTAAAAAACTTTAAGCTTCTTCATCAATTTAACATACATTTATTTGAAAAATATCATTAACTTGCCCAGCCTCGCTTATTATTTATTATATTTTTATGACAATCAAATTTATAAATATAGAATAACATTCAAAATTATATTGTATATAGATTAGTATAGATTAGCAGTTCAACTAAAATCATTTAATGCATATGTTATTATTTAAAATAATTTTAAACATTTAACCAACTATGGTGAATTTTTTACCTCATTTACTTCACATGATATGGCGTATATGGGTATAACGTACGAGTGTCTACATATTAATATATTATAATACAAAATTCAAAACCATCCATTTTAATTTGAATTAACTTAGAGGCTAGAATTTCATCGTATAAGATAATATAAGCTATACGCAAAATATAATATGTAATTACATTTAAGGATAAACTTGGTATATTTTTATATATTATTTAAATAAATATTAAATATTATAAATAAATATGTAAATATTCCAAACTTTACGGTATTCTCAATGTTATTTTAAATAACATTGTGAAGTTAATTGTATTGCAGCTCTGACTTAGCAAGGTTTAGCCATTCATTTTTTTTTTAAAATTGTTCATTATTGTTATTTTATATTATGAAAAAACACTGGATACCGTTTGAATTTAAATTTTAATTAGTGTACAACAATATTGTGTCTTACAAGTTTTATTATTGTAGTGAAAATTACTTATTGCTTTCATAATATTAAAATTACCAACATTAAAATAAACTGAAATCATGATTTGATAGCAATTAGTTTTCAGTTCTCAAAAGGCTGTCCAATATTATTGCTTATTAAATTTAGACAATAACGAACATTATTAAATTTCAAATATATCATTGTACCTACCTACTTCAAAATATAAATCTACAAAAGTATACTACTTCTGTTTGACTTATTCATTAAATATCTACAAAAATGAATACAAAACATGCTGGCACAAAATTTATGAAAAGGTTTCTAAATAAAATATACTTTTTTCTCTGAGCAATCATGATAACATAATATATTTCATAAAAATGAAATAAATAAAAGAAAAAGATATTGCATACGAGTCTCAGAGAAATTGTTTGAATTTTGAACTGGAACCGGCACCTGACACATTTGATTGTCCTGAATGAACTAAATATATTTACATAGCTTAATGTAAAACACGGCAACACCGAATAGTGGATATAGTGCATTAATACATCACAAAGAATAGATTAAGTACTGAGAGTATACTTTGGCAAAAAGGATATTTCGTTGATAAATGTTATATAAGATATTCATATAAGTTATGAATCATATAAGTAATATAAAGTACATCATAAATGTACAAAAGAAAATTTAATTTAACTTAATATAATTTAAATTATGTGAAAATATTAATAATTTAAAATTGTTCTCGGAGTATAAATCTAGATGATCCATTAACAATTCATTCAAATAATATTTATATGATGCCATCGTTCACGTAATCACAAACGCGTAATAAATATAGTAGGTTTTTGCTTTGAAAAGCGATTAGTGGGATATTTAATATTTTAATTAAACTATCAAAAATATTTATTATTATACGATGACAAATGAACGCCATGTAATAAAAAAAAACCCAATATATAAATTCACGATTATTTAAATTCCATAAAAAAGTTATAAATATATATGGTTTATAGCAAATGTTAAATATTTCATTATAAAAATAATAAACTAAATAATTAAAATGAAACAGACATTTTTAATCCATGAATCATTTACATGTTTGTAGCTAAATACGTGTATATTTCCTACATGCTAAACGTGGACGTGAAAATGTCTCTTTACTATAGTCAACAAGTTAAAGATTAATTAAAGTGTATTTTAACTCTAACTGACCACCTTAACTTTCTCCAGTGGATTTTCAAAAAATAATACAAATAAAATAATATCTATAATAGTAAAATACATATCTAAAACATAGTTATAACGAATTAATAAATTATTATTTTCTGTTAAATACTTAAATCACGATGTATACATTAAATTTTAATGAAAATAAACAAATTAAATATATTCCTCGATTTAATATCATGTTGTTCACACGAATATGCGGAATATGTAAATATACCTATATCACTATATAGCTAGTGTGCAATAAAAAAGAATATTAGGATGATTTGTCCAACAAAACATTAGTTATTATTATTTTTTAATTGAAACTTGTACAATGGCTATATTCAGCCCAAGTGATCGATGATTATAAAATAAGTCCTCCAAATGTTTCAAGTAGCTCCTTTAAATTGTTCGGAAAAATGATTTTAGCAGTTGGTAGGTACTTTGTAGCGGTAATAATATATAACTTTGTCAAAAATTACTCCAAGACCATATCAGAGCCAAAACAATGGTGACAACCATCTAACAGTATAGTTTTAATACCATGCTCCACTCAGAATCGCTTTATCGAATGTTACGAATTTGAAGAGACACCTCTACCAAGTATAGATGTGAAGGGTGGTAATCGGTGAGTGGGCGGAAATGGGATAAACAAAAATAACGTTCGCATCTGACAATATAATTACCATCAAGTTAACCACCATTATTACAATTTGCAAGAACTTGTCACACTGCACAGCAAGCTGTCGACATCGCTTTGCGTAAATCGAAAATCATTAATATTCACTCAAAATGCATAGGTTATACGTACAATATAACATAATATTATAATCGTGCGTAATACCGTCGTTGATTATAAATTATAATTAACGGTTATGCGCATTGAAGGACCCAGCCGCCCAGGGTTATTATATAATATGTATGTATTATTTCGTAAAGCTGTGAGGTTAAATATTTACAATATACTGGTGAACCAATATGAGTAGATTATCACCTTACCTATTTGTATTCAACATAAATGGAAAAAAAATCCGGTAAGTTTCTGGTTATGTTAGGTTACTGCAGGTAAGTTACTACTGTACCGTAGGTTACAAGTGATTAATTGTTTAATGGATGGTATTAAATTTGAATTCAATGATATACTATCGTCTATCATTGAATACGAAAAACGATTCTGAGCTGAGATGAGTCTGCCAGTGTGAATATTTTATATGATATTTATATTGTTATTTTTAATTATTAATACGGTAGTCGGTAAATTGAATTAATACTATAAAATTACAACAAACTATCTAAAATAGTTTTTCTTGGTTATTGAATGTAATTTCATATAAATTTGATCATAAAATAACTATAAAAATAGCTATAAAAGTTGAATATTTTATCAGTTTTTAACTACAAAATCATTTTTTTAATTTTAAATTTGATAAATTTGGTTAAAATTTGAACTTTAAATGCTTATAAAAAAAATGTGTGCCAATGTATTTTTAATATTTTTAAACTGCTATTGAAACAATATATCAAGAGTCTTGTATGATGAAGTGATCAAGCTTTTTTAATCGAGAAATAAAATTTTATTGACATACATAGAAAAAAAAACTAAAAATATTGGAAACTAAAAATGTTTGTAAACATTTCAAAACAAATCAAAATATTTTGAAAATTTTTCATGCGTAGAAAATTCTAATATAAACATTTAGTCAACATTTCATGTACCTGCGGTTATTTGTTTTAGAGTTACACCAAAAACCAAAATCGATTATGCGAAAAAATTCCTGTTTTTACTTAATTTCAATTTGTTTTCCCCGGTGCTTTTGAAAACTATTATTAATTTTAACCTCCTGAATGTACAAACTAGATATTGCATCGAACAAGATACTGTTGAAGAAAATCAAAACAGTTGGACTGCTACAAGCCGTGAGGACAGACACAAAAAAAACACACATCACCGTAAAATCAATACATTCATCGCCCATCGGTCCGTTCAGAATCTAAAATTTAATCCTAGAGAAACATACTACACAATCGATAAAAAATAAAAACTATGTGTTTAAGAGCGATTTAAAATTTTTATAAATTGCATTTTTCCCGTGTTCCGACCATAGCGCAATAGCACATCAATTAAGTATTATTATAATATGTAAAAATACAAAAAAAATTATGATTAATTCAACTCAGATAACTTTTATATAGTATTTTTGAGTATTCCACGGCAGTATATTATTATTATGACAGCTTTTGCGGGGTTCGTATAGCATCGTTGTGTGGTATGTCATGGCTGCGTATATCAGAGACAAATTTCTAAAAACGTTAAATCACTCTCAAACACTGAGTTGTACATTATAATCAATTTTTATTAAATACCTAACTAAAATTTAATAAAAAATATCTTCACGTTATGTTTAAAAAAAACCAATAGGTTCCAATTTTATTTTCAAAAGTTGCCTTTAAAATCACCTCTAAAATAATATAAAATCTTTTTAGATTTTCCTAAATCAAAGAAAGTTTGTAATTTAAATTGTTCTATTATTTTGAATACTTATATGATACAATTGCTGTAATATAGATTTCCAATCATCCAATACATAATATTATATATTATTTATAATCACAGAAACTATTTTCGCATTACTATCAAAAAGCATATAAACTTTAATATAATAAAATAGTGGTAGTTGAGAGACATTCCACCGAGCATATCTGTCTGGTTGACGTGCGAGAACGAGAAAAATATGTCCTTGTCAGAAAGACTAAACAATCTAAATGTCGTGAAATAACTGATGGAGTTTTGACTTGAACCCATAATATAATATTCATATTTCATAACAAAAAAAATAACATAATGTCAACGCCCAACGGTTAATAAATATATTATAAAACTCTACATATATAATTACTTAAGAGGACGTTACACCGGTATTTGTTGTCTCCGGCTTATACAAGTGCATTACGTAGCAAATTGTACGCTCAGCAGAACACGTTAGCTCCGTTAGTTTAAAAATTAGTGTGAATTGACCTCTTATGACATTTAAAGGTAAGATTACTAAGATTATTATCTAGACCTCATGGGTTTTTATTATATTTTAATTTTAAAGCGATAATTTCAAAATTAATGGTAAAATTTAAATATAATAAAAAAAACCTATGGCATTGCCTAAATAATAATCATACCTTTAAATTTTATAAGAATATAATTATTAAGCTAATAACGGAGTTACATGTGTTCTGCTGAGCGTACATTTTGCTATGATACGTATTTGTAAAACGGGGACAACAAAATAATGTAGGTGTAACGTCATCTAAGGTAATAACAACAATAATCTACATTTTAATGGTATGCAATGTACACAGAATAATATAGCTGCTATATACACTTAAATTTAGTTACTCATTATCTATAGAATATTTAGTCACTTTGGGTTTTTTTTTTAAATATTTTGTTAACAAAGTGTAGCACAATAATATCAGATACGCCTGTATTTTTAATTAAAATAGAAAAAACACAACTATATATATTTTAATTAAATTTTTAACTACCTCAATAAAAGGAAAAAGGCATATAATAACCAACGTAACAATAAAAATCACGTTTAGTTTAAAGCAAATAAGTGTCTTTAAACCATGTTTTGCTTGAATGTAAACATACAATAATGTTATGAGCTTATGAAGATAAATAACATGAAAAAAATTATATTCCGTTGTATGTTTATTATTAATATAATAATATTATGTGATGTGTTACTATGAAAAATTTAAAAATGTATTGGTGCTCAGTGGTGGACTTAAGAAAAAAAGGCCCGTTCCACAAACATTACAAAGGGGCCAGTCAAATAATTACTCAAGGTTAGGGCAACATTTTCATATTTATAACAAATATTCTAAGTTAAATTACCTTAGTTGTATAAAAATTAATTATAAATTAATTACCTTTCTATAGAATTGTTACAGGCAATATTGTAATATTATTCATGAAGTTTCATTTTATACAAAATATTCATGTTGAACGAGAACTTCCATGAAATAATATTAAAACATGAATCAAAAAATGTATAAATACTACTTGGTTGTTAAGATTTTCTTTGATTATTTTGTAAGTTATCTGTAATAATATTTACAATCGCAGACGATATAATATTATAAACATCAAAAATACATACATACATCGTAATAATATGCATCTTAATATTATGCTGGTAAGCGTTTATAATGTATTTATTAGTTATAACTTATTAATTATTACTTAGTATAGTCGATACACCATGCACGTAATAACACATCATTCATGGAATATTTAGATCAAGTCATTTTCCGTTCTGTTTTTATCTTTTTGATGTGAAAAATAATACTGTGGAGCTACAGACGGGAAAGGGCCAAGTTTAAAAAATATTCATATTTTTTCCGTCAAATCCGTCACTGGTTGATGGCCTGTGGAAAATTTTATACAATGATTAACTCACTTATGGATGCGTCACGTTGGTGGTAGGTAAAGGATTTAAACTTTTAATCAGAATAAATTCGTTGTGGCAGTGTTTCAGTAATATGTCATGATCTATAAAATAATATTTGTATAGCCTTTATATTTTATGACTCGTTGTTAATCTATATGTTAGTATGATGTAATTGACTATAACATATATTTCTTTTATAGGACCTAAATTAAATAATCTTCTGGAATTGAAGTTCCTGAAAAAGCAAATATTGTTTATAATGCTATATAGTCGATAATACATATTATTTAGATGTATTATTTTGTTATTCTATACATACGCTTAGGAATAAAACTGGTAACTTATAAAAATAACTTATTTATTTATTTAACTTCATTAATCAAGAACAAAATGTTTGACTGCTGCATAAATATAGTAGAAAGATTAAAGAATATAATATTTTTGTTTATATTAAAATATTTTTGTTTTTGTAATCTCGTTACCTGCTACTTGAATAGTTTGGTGTACTATTTATTTGTTTAAATATCCAATTTCCTGGCACATAATGTGCCTAAAGTATATCTACATCTACATGTATATTCAAAGTTTTACACCCAAATTTACCTGAAGCATTGCACCTATAAAAAGTACTAAAAACCTTTAAGACTTAAATTCAAAAAGCCATTAAATCTAATCGTAATATCAAGCTGTGAGTAGTGACGTGCAAATTAAACTATTATCCGAAAGAGATGTCAGTTAAAGATTGTTTTTGACACCCACGAGTAGTTTAATTGTTGTACATTCTATATTAAAATTCTTCGACTCAAAATCATTATATTAGACTTGTATATGATTTAGTTTTTGGATTGTGAAATAAACATATTGTTTGGTTGTAAATTATATTATATTTAAAAGTCATCCATTGCATAAGGTGGGGTGATTGTGACAGTTCCAACACTTATATCTTATATTTTTCGTCAAATTTGAAAATACATTAGAATACCGGTGGTATTTTTCATATTATATTTCACATTATTAGCTATGATAAACTAAAAACTATTGTTATTATATTAGTCGTCATGACGACACACAGTTAAAATAGTTTTCTATAGAGTAAAAGAGCATACAAAATTAATAGAGTATAGTTTGTTAAAATATATTAGTACGACCCTCCTTAAACGTAACGTCTATATCGAAACCCAAATTTAAATATTTAATTAACCATTTAAATTCTAATAAGTACCAATAATTAAAATGTTTCATAAAATTAGCCCATTTTTTACTAACAATATTTTAATAACGAGTAATGTAGGTATAATATTAAACATTCGATATCGAGTATAATATTATACATATTACTCATAATAAAAAAAAACATAATACGCCTCGATCAATTTAACGATGTCAAGTGGATGTCGCTCTGCTATACAGTAGGATACAAGTAGATCACTGTATAAAATAGATGGTATTAAATTTGAATTCAATGATATAATATCATTGTAGGTATACGAAAAACGATTCTGAGCGGAGACGGTATGTCAGTCTAAGATATTTTAAATTATATTGATATTGTTATTTTACGGTAGCTGCTAAGTTGAATTTATATTATTCATATTATTTATAAACATTTTTTTATTGATAAAATTAGGCAAAATTATGAGGAATCTTGTATTACATTTTCAAACCTTAGATTTAAAAAGTAAAATTTTTATGAATTTCTAACTCAAAACAAATTGCACATTTTCGTCATTTTTACGTATTTTGTCAAAATTTGAATTTTGATTACCTATAAAAAAAAATTGTGACTACGGATTTTTAATATTTTTCATCTGCCTTTGAAACTATAAGAAGCCTACTATTAAATTTTCAAGATTTTTTACCCAACAAATACAATTTTATTGACATTTATTTTATAGAAAAAAAAACTAAAAAAATTGGAAACTGAAAATGTCCGTTAACAGCTCAAAATAAGTCAGAATATTTGGAAAATGCTAGGGTGTGTAGAAAATGCCTATATAAACATTCCGTCAAAATTTCATGTCTCTACTGTAATTTCTTTTAGAGTTATACCAAAAACCAAAATTGATTTTGTCGAAAATTGGTTTTCCGTAAAAATTCACGGTTTTTCCTTAATTTTTTATCTGTTTTGCACGGCGCTTTTGAAAACTACTGGGAAATTTTAACTTTTGACCCCCCAAAGTACCAACTAAATTCACTTTCCTATCAAAAAAAGTACTAATGAAGAAAATTGAAGCATTTTTACTGTCCTAAAAGGTGATGACAGACACAAAAATAAAAAAAAACAGACATCATTGTAAAATTAATACATTCATCGCTCCGCTCAGAATCTAAAAAAAGCTTAACGAAGCTTTCTAATTATCTGTATAATATATCGTTAAAACAGTAACTATTGAAAATTCGTAATAAAAAGGGCTTAATGTAGATAAAACAGTCATGGCAATAATGATATAGTCGATATTGTTCAATAATTTACTTCTATACAATGAAAATACATTTTTTATTTCTCAAGAGTTGTATTTTGGTTGCGTCAAAATAATGTCATGCGTTTTAATTATTTTACTGTACCGTCAAAAAAAAAAACAGAAAAAAGGACAGCAATATGGTTTATAACTTACTCATAACTTATAAGTATTATAATTAAATATAACCCAACATCGTATACAAGAGAAAATATACTCCTTTATTTACTTCCCTGATAACATATTAATAAGCATGTATTTATAGTAATACACATTTGTCACAAATGTTCACATCGTGAACTGTGAAATGGTCTACCCAACTACTTATATTGTAAGTCATACACCATAGTAATATTGTTTCATCATGTAGCGCATAATGTTTCCAAGTTGATATTCCAGTTGATACTGGAAAAAAACCCTTGAAAGTGGTGTAGCTAAATAGCCTATATAATGCGCCGTGTTATCATTATTACTATTATGTTATTATCTGCAAAATAAATTTTAAAAATTATTATAATAATATGTCAATGGTACACGTCAATAATTTTCTATTACCGGGAAAATAGACCCAATGGTTGTACAAGCGCTGAGAGGAAAAAGCGTAGGAATCTCCTGGAAAAATCTAAATCCGGTGGTCTATTTCGAAAATAAAGATGGTAATATTTTCCATGCCCTGTTGTTTATATCAAATTGTATCATTTTATTGAAACAATACTATGTGTTTGAATCTTGAAAATAATTATAAGCTATTTTTTAAAATTTAAATAGTTTATATTTTATAACTAGGTATTTAGGTATAGATATCAAGTTATAAGTTGGTATTTATACAATCTAAAATAAAAACAAAATAAAAATCTTAATTAAATTGCTCATTAAAGTTTTCAAAATTGAAACATAATAATATAACCGTAATGATTTATATACCTATTAGATATGTAAAGGTACTTATAAAACAGAATTAAATTGTAATTTGTGTAAACAATTTCTAAAAGCTCATAGGTACTAAAATACACCTATATTTAATTATTGTACTTAATATTACATCTATACTATTTAATTTTCTAAGATAATTATAATAATGCATCAGTTGTCTGGTACATTAATTTTTTTAATTTTGGGCGTTAGTAAAAATAACAATTAAATATTAGCATTTGTTTCTTAAAAACTATTATAATTTTACTGAACAGCAGTATGCACAACTTTATGAAAATTATTAATATAGTTATTGTATGTAGTACAATAACTATAACAATAACGGGTAGTATACGAATATAAGAGTATACCTATCTATACATTTACGCTATATTACTATATTATTACGCTCTAAATGTTATAAAATAATACCTATACTATAGATAACAAATACTTATATTCAAGGTAATATATTAATTTGATTTGTATTTTATCTGATTGTCTTCCAAAGCCAATTCCTTTATATTTACCTACCTATATAGTTTATATTGTGTGACAATAATAATAATAATTCATAAACTGAATGTGTTAAATTGCTTTAATAAAGTCGGAAGAAAACTTCAAACAGATTTAAATCATTTAAAGTATAAATCTAATACTCACGTTTAAAATATATTTATAATAATATGTACATATTTGTTTTGGTGCGTTGGTAATGTTCTAACTATACACAACAATAGTGAGTACAATCTCAAATATACATGCAACGTTGGCATCAGAAATTCCACTAGGGATTTGATATCGGAGGTTCAATAACCCTCCTGGGATCGCACGCGAGATCGTAACAATTCGGTGCCGGTCTCCATGCTTCCTTATTGGATTACATGCGCGCGCGTGCCCCCGAGCACAAATATGCTTCAGCGTTCGGGCATTCAGTGACGCCATTACCACAATAACAGTCATAAGAGAAAATAATTCACATCTCGCTGGTGAATTCGACGTGACTTTAATATCGTATCATCGTACGTTGTATATTTATTATTTATACATAAATACGCGTGCTGTACATATAATTATTATTTACCGTAATAATATATGGCTGTGTATGTTTAAAAGCGAGTGATACAGATAGGTATACCGAACTAGACTGTTTGTATTAATATAGATAAGCATTACTTAGAGATTGTATTTTTCAGAAAAATAAAATTAGGTAGTTTATAAAAAAAAAAAAATATGTTAGAAATATGTTATGGCCTATAGGTGGTATGCGATGGCGATTATTCTTCGTATAATATTTTTTATGAGGTCATAATATGTGAACCTGCTGGTATTTTCGTCATAGGAAATAGTTTTTTTTTAATTAGTATTTTGTTTAACAACTTTAGAATTATTATTTTGATTTGTATTTTAGATTCTGAATGGAGTGATGATGATGTGTGATTTGTTATGTCTGGAGAAACTTTTTAACTAAAAAATTGTTTCAATTTTCTATTTTGATATTTTTTCAGATAGGAAAGTGAATCTAGATGATACTTTGAGAGAGTAAAAAGTAAAAATTCTAAGTTCTTTATACTTTTATTATTATCTTAATAAATAATAATTAGAAAAATAAAAATAAAAATTAGAAAAAGCTGGAATTTTTACGCAAAACCAGTTATCGACAAAATAGATTTTTTTATTTAGCTGTAATTCAAAAACAAATATCCATAGATATTTAACATTTTCACGAAATGTTCATATTATAATTGTCTATAAATTTTAAAATTCTTAAAATAGTTTACCTGTTTTTGAGCTATTTATACAGACGTTTTCCATTTTCGTTTTTTTTTTTAGTTTTTCTATAAAATGAATTCATAAAAAAAATTATCTTGGTCAAAATGTTTGAAGATTTAATACAAAGTTCCTCATAAGTAGCTCATTTTTATTTATCCATGTACACTATAGTTGAGTTCGATCCTGGTGTGTGTGCGGGTTCCTCCGCCATATTCGTGTGTTATTCGTGCTGTCGTTGAGAAAAAGAGCCGTTATCAGCTCCGACGACGTCCGCACATGTTGGCTGTTCTGCCGTTAAAATGTGATGTCGGGCTCGTTGTTCGTACAAGAATAATATCCGTTGTTGAATTTACCCGTTCGTATATCTGATGTTGTTTGTTATAGCTCGAATGCATTAACCTATGGTTTAGAATAATGATAATACATTGTTATATTAAATGAAGGTGCCATAGTAAGTTGTTAACATAAATATAGTATAGTCATAAAAAGAGTAGATACACTGAATGAACAAAGGGGTCATAATTAGATACTCTAGCATTACACCCCCCCCCCTTCCAAAAAAAATATCTGGCGACGGCACTGTGTTGGATATTTTATTGTGAGTCGTTCACTCTTTTTAAAATAATTTAAATAATCCTTCTCATGAAGGTCGGGAGAACTAAGCGTCTGGCGAACGCCTGTCATAAGGCTCGTTAATGCAACAAGTTGAAATAATACTTCGATTTTCAACTTCAGTAACTTTTCTGGAGGTGAAAAGAATATAGTTGGTGCATTTGAGAGATCAAAATTAAAAATCGTTAAAAGCTTTCAAAAACGAAGGGAATAACAAAAAAAACTAAGGAAAAACGGAGATTTTTAGATAAAACCAGTAACTCTATATCTATTTGTCGAAATTGATTATGTTTATTTGGTCACCCACCTACGGTAACTGATATAAACAAATAACAATAACCGACTAGAAACATGATTTTTTCTCGGAATGTTTATATTAGCATTTTCTATAAGCTGAACAAATTAAAAATATTTTTACTTTTTTTGAGTTATTTGCAGGTATACCCAGTTTTTCCCAAAAGTCCGAAAACCCGAAACCTTTTTTTCCGAATGCCTTTCTCCCGACGTTTATTGTTCCCAAAATAAATAATTTTAAAATTTTAAAATTTTGATCTAATGAGGAGCTACATATATTGGCGTACTTTCTATACATCTTATTTACAGCTGCTACATAATATACTAATCCAACAATAATTATTACATTTATTATTTTTTTATTATTATTATAAAAAAATGCTTCGACAACATAGGTAATTGGCCACTTTATATATATATTATAATTTATAGATTTTAAAATATTTAATTATAACACTACAGCATCTATTATGTTGTTATTAATTTTTTAAAAGCATTATAATTGATCGAGTTTAATATCGATTCGGGAAAAAGGTGTTCGGAAATTTCTATTCGGGAAAAAAAGTTTCGGAATTACGGACTTTTGGAAAAAGTTCATTCGGGAATTTCGATTACTTTAATAGGCAGCAATAATATCATAAACTATACTTAGAAATATAGGCTTTCATGGATAAGCAATAGTATGTTTATATAATTAATAGTTATTAATACCATATAACAATACGTGGGTATTATGTTTCTTTGTTGTCTCGTAAATCGAGATCAATAGTTTACGTGTTACATTTCGATAGTACGGTAAAATTGTGTTTTCAACGGAAAATCTTTGTAAAACAGTGATGCCCACCGTTTAACCCACGGACTAAGATAGTATGGACTGGTAACGATCGGGTGGGCGGGTGACGGGGAGCCGGGCCTGTTAAGGTTTGAGAGAGACGAAACGGGGAGAGAAATAGTACCACATAGCCTCGCGCGCCACCTATATTCAATAAATTAAATTTTTTGGAAGCGCGGTCAAAATCAGTGGAGAAAATGATCAGGACAAAAATTGAATAGGATTATTCAATTACAGGATCGAGATATTGGAGAAACAAAAAAAAACTGAAAAAGTATTTCATAAAAATATTCATAATATTATGTAATAATGTAATAATAAATGGTTCATTAATATGAACATAGATAGAGCGCGAGCCATGCTCGTACTTTTTCCCCCCGATATACGCCTCACCATAACCATAAGCAGCCCGGTAATATGATTATCGTTTCCAGTCCATACTATCTTAGTCCGTGGTTTAACCCTAAAAATCAGCTTTGCCCCATAGGAAAGACAGCTAGCGCTCTCAGTGTATATAATCTAAACCATGTATTTGTTCGCACTAGGAGCTCCTGACTCTGCGGTTAGCACCTACAACTCGCACACCCTGGACTAGATACAAGGAGCTAATATAAATATATACTCGCCACGGATCATGACTGGTCGCGCACGCAAAACAACTTCCTCTACCGCACCGCTTGTCATGGCGACCACTTCCACTTTACTTATAATAACCGTTAACAGTTGTTTCGGGGAACCAATCAAAAACCGGCTGCGCGAAACGGACGAAAAACGGCCCGCCGCCGCCCAGTCATAATCTTATTCCGCGGCGAGTATAGTATGTACAAGTGATTTAAAATAATAAACATAATACATCTTTATTACAAATACAATTAGTATCAAAGAAACAATATATTAGTTGAGATGATCAGTCTCAGACTAATAAACATAAAATAATAATAATGCCAAACAGATAATAATATGCTTTAAGATATATTCTGTCCCATACCAGAATATATAACAAAATAAATTATTATAAATTATGACAAAGGGTATATCATATATAATATACATAAAAGGACAATGAGCTATATGTCTCAATTTATTATAATAATATTAAATATGGCAATAGCCAACGGGAACTGAGACAACTGCTCAATACATAAATAATAATACAAGGGGGGTGGTACTGAACTGCGTCTTGAGATGGAAACAACGAGGTTTGGATCCGAACTGGACCGGTGTAAATAAATATAATATTTACCACACTAATAACTGCTGGAGCTTGTTGTCAATCGTCAACGAGACAGATGACTAAAAAATGTGGATGATCTTCCAACATAAAACGTTTGCACGGATCGATACATTAGACAAAAAAGTGACTGTGTCGTAGAAAAAAAAGAGACCCTTGCGAACGGCAACGAACGGGCAAGAGCGACACAATCGAATACAACCGCCCAATTGGCGCCCATCAAAAAACCACGCTGTCGAAAAACATCGCGACCGTTGCGAACTTCATATAGGCGACCGGTGTGAAGAAGAGCGTCTCTTAAATAGTGTTACCAACCTGGGGAAGTGTGACTGGGCAACGCGAGCACAGGTTGACGAACATTATTAAATATTATTTTGGAGGCAAACCGTGTTTAAAGCGTATGGTGTTATTATATTTTATACTAATAATTAATATACTATTATAATTATTTGGATAGTTATATTGAAAACTGAAATTGTATTATTTAATTTGTATTTATTAAATATTAAGTATAGTATCCAATAAATGCTGTGCATTAAAAAATTGTTCTCAAGTAACTAAAAGTGAATCAGAATTAGTAAATTTAAAAAGCGAAGGTTTCCTAATACACCCAAATTAAAATTTGTTTAAAATTCTACAAGTGTTAGAGAGTTGTTTTACTAAGCACGCCAGTAGTCCAGATGTTTTTGAAACACTTACAACAAGTTTTTTCTAATTTCTATCAACTTGAAATTTCCTTGTCCAGACCACAAAAAACAAATGATGGCTGACATTTTCAGTTCTTATATTATAATGCGAATGAGGCAATATACCTATACTGAAAATCAAAAAACACAAAAACTTAATAGGACTAAAAATAAAATAGCGAAACTAACAACAACTTAGGTAGTTAGGTATATAGTATTATTTTGATTATTAATTAGTATTAATTTTGGGAAGTAAATATGTATGTAATTAATTAAGGAAAAAAGTACTTAAAAAGTATAAATTATTATTTCATGAAGTTTTTTTCTTGTAATTATGACATAGATACCTTAATTATTTATATGAAACTGGTGTCTATTATTCTTCTTTCATCAGCAACGGTTGAAAAGTTTTTACTGTTAATTAAATTAAGTATAGGTAGTATCCAATAAATGTAACGTAACTTCAACAAGTTTTAGTACTTTTTACTTATAATTTTTCTTCTGTCCAAATGATATAATATCTACATTCTAAATTTCTACCTGCACATCAAGACATCAAGTGGAGACTAAATAATAAATACTATTTAATAATAATTAATATATTATTATGTAATCATTAATCAGTAAGTAATTTATTAATAGGTACCTTTGTTTGATGTTCTGAAAAACTTCAAGAATTTGTTATAGTAACTGTTATATCTCTGTGATTGTGTAGTAATTTGTTACTAATAACTAATGATGAATACACGAAATCCGAATACGGATACCACGAATTCAAATTATAAAAAATCCTGTGCGGGCTGGTTATCGCTCTTGGCTAAATAAAAATATTGTCATGAAATAAAATATTTAACGATATTAATGAGACCACTTGGGCGCTAGCTGCGCTTCTCGCAGGCGAAGTTAGGTTAGGTTAGGGACATCAAAAATAATGCTGAGTAACCTGTATCGTGTTAGGTTAGGTATGATCGTGATCGTGTTGAGAACATTAATTCAGTTGTCATTGTCACACGAATTGTTGTATACAAACATTGGACATTAGCCATTCGCGGGTTTTCGATTTTGGAGACGATTTGCTAGCGTTTTTAACAAACCTCGACAGACGACGGCAACATGGATTTCGAGAAATCATTCATCAACGCTCAGGATTTTGACAATCTCGTCCAAGTGGTAAGTTACGAGTGTTTCGTCTCTCGACTCGGGTCGTTGGAAGGTCATCCATGTCGACATTATAGTATTATAAATGATGATATTAAACAAGATGACGGTTTGATTACAGGAACAAGCGCAGGAGATGAAAGAGAGCACAACGACGACCCCGCCATCAGTGGCCGACATGCCAGGAAAGAAGTCCAGCGAAAAAGTGGACATTAAAGCCAGATTAGGTAAGGTTCTAACTTCTAACCTCTGTGAGACTTAAACATTACTTACTGTTTTTTTTTTCATACATTGTTAGAGAGGAGCCGGCAAAACGCCCGGGAGTGTCAGGCAAGAAAAAAGTCACGTAACCAATACTTCAAGGAGTTAGTGGCAAACCGCGAAAAGGCAGTCATGTCTCTGCGACAGGAACTGGATAAAGTATATTGTTATTATTATTGTTTTACATCATTCGTTTTACTGTTATTAATGAATGCACATGGTAACATTGATGCGAATGTCCTCTTCAGTGTCTTGTAACATTTTTAATAAAATTAAATATTCATTAATTGTTACAGTACAAAATGTGGTGGGCTGAACTTGATGAAGGCAAGATTCCAGAAGGTTTTTCAGAGCTTTTGGACGAAATGGGCGTTGTAAAACAAGAATCTGAAGGCAGTGTACTTACTGAGTAACATTTCATTCTTATTTTTCATTATTTGTGCCATTATTTCCATTACATAATATGAGTTTTTTTATTTTTTTTTAAAGATTGTCAATGTATTATGTTAACATGTTTATTGTTTCAAGCATATGATATTGTTTTGTTAACAAATAGTTGATATTAACCAATAAAATATATTTGACTCATTCACTGTTCTTTTTATTAAGAGGACACCTTTAGATGAAAAATTTTATTGCAATTGGCAAAACTTCAGCCATTTTTCATTAAGGCACTTTGTGACACACTTACATCATAGATATTGGTAATACTAATATTGTACATCGACACATTTTTATGTTATGATTTTATGAATCATGAACTATAAGCACTCTGCACTATGTCAATATTGTCAATGTCAATGTCATACTCCCGAGGTCCCAAATCACGAATGGATCATAGCAGGAAAAATGTCTCACTGTCCATGATGTCATTATGCCGCTTATCATTTTATCATCATTTATGTGTGGTATGTTTAATTGTTCAAATTTAAATAAAGAGGATAAATACTTTGTCATGAAGCATTGTGATAAAATAATTTCAACACTATCCAAGGGCACAAGATTTAAAAAACCAGTCAATAAAACATTAAAAAGAAAAATTGAACCACAGGCACGCTTTTGGACAAAACAAAAAGTGCAGAACCTTCAACCTGCTATATCATCTACAGAATCTAAACATATAAGGCAATCTTTGAAAAACATTACAAAATACACTTTAAATGATAGTTCAACTCCAACATTTGATCATTCTTACATAAAAGATTAATTTTTAATGTTATTTTTAAAAGGTATACTATTTAGTATTTACCAACTGCTATATAGACATGAAATAAAATAATCATATAGTGTAGTTCAATAATTAGTATTACAAAATAAATAATATTTTTGTTATGAATTTATTTGATCAAGATAGTGATTGCTGTTATTATTGGAAAGAAAAATTAAGAGTAAATCCTCAAGAGTTGTTTACAAATGTTTGAAGTTCAAATTCTTATGAAATGTATATTCATGCATAAAATAACAAAATTGGGTTTATTGTTCATAAAGTATTAATTGTAGGAACTCAAACTTTACCTACTCAGGAACTTAAACTATCATGGTCTACACTCAATACAATTTCAAAATATTTAAACTAATTTTAAGCTATTTTAAAATATACATCTTCATTTTTATAAATTAGTTATAAAATTAAAATTATTTTTCAATAAAACAACCATATTTCTATTAAGGAAAAAATATATATAATAGAAAAATACTATAGCATGTAATTAAATTATAATACAAACATTAAATGATTATAAATGTCAATAAGAAAATGTTCACATGTCAAAAGGCTTGAAAACAAAATTATACTTATTATTTTTTTATTATTTTAAAAGTTGGTACTTTCTATTGTTTTAAATATATAAACCAACATTATACATCAGCTACCTTTACTAAATAATTTCTTATTTAGACAGAAAAAAAAACTTACTATTTTTTTAAAAATTCTGCAAACGCGTTTTGTAATTTTGTTGACATGCTTGTCTACTGTTATCAACAATGATAAACGATGATAAGCGGCATAATGACGTCATGGACAGTGAGACATTTTTCCTGCTATGATCCATTCGTCCCAAATCATAATAATAAATAATAATAATGCAATGCTATTAAGAACTAAATTCATAGACTAAACACATTTTTATTTTTTCTTATTTTCAAAAGAATATTATACCAAATAAATTGTGATTATAGATACTAGAGTTATGGTTAAGGTAAGAAGAACTTAGATAACGTAGTTATCACAGATTCACGAACCATAATATTGTTTTAAAATTTAACTTCAGAATGAAATGAGTAAATCATAAAAATTTTTAAAAGCTTTGTGGTTTCTGTTCTATTCTGTCTGTTCACCGTTGGCAATAAGTGATATTCAACGAACCGTGTACAAGAATATTTCAAAACTCGAAATCAAAATGAACGGCTTGAAAAATATGTTTAGACCTACGAAACCAATTTCTAAAAATGTTTCATTTAAACCGGACGAACTCATGTCCAACAGTCAGAAGGTTAGTTTACAATATTTGAACCACCCACTTACTCTTTTCGTTCATAAATATTTAATAAACGAACACATTCATTGTACAGTTGATGTTGGAGCTTGGTATTATCAGACAAAGTGCCAACGGATTATACCACTTACTGCCTCTTGCTCAGCGATCTTTAGATAAATTGATTTCCATAATAAATAAAAATATGATTGATATTGGCGCTCAGAAGATTTCTATGCCCTTACTGATACACAGTAACTTGTGGAAAAAAACAGGTTTGTTGTACTCATTAATTTTCTTTAGTTTAGATAACAGTACCAATTACCATACATTCTAGCTGATTGATATTGCATTAATGAGAGTAATCTATCTAAATTTTGATGTTAGGACTGATTTTAATTTGCAAACTAACAATCCCTGTTAAAAAATATGTATTAACATAACTCGATATTATATAATTGTCTTGATAATGTATAAATTATATTCTTTATATTCAATTCACAATATTGATGTTTACAATATTTTAGTTAAAAACTGAAATTATTTAAATTTCTATTTTTCATTGAATATTTTAGGTGCATTAGGCTGATTTTAATTGCTAGACAATCATTATAATATAAGTTATAGAAAAATATAAAATTTGATCAATATTCAACAAGTCATTCATTTTCATAATAGATTAAAAATTTCATAAACATATAAAATATATACCTAATACAGTATTGGTATACTATTGGTATATATTTTTTAAATAGATTCCTTGAAATGTTTTTAAATACATGGACAATATCCATAATGCACTTACTAAATTTGATGTTACATTGTCAACTAGATATACTAATGTATTTTTTTTCAATTTCCTAACACTTGATTTATTTGTTTTAAGGTCGGTTAAATAAAAATATTGAAGATTTATACTTATTGAACGATCGTAAAAGCAAAGAGTTCCTACTAAGTCCGGTAATACATATATATATGGTTAACTTATTATTATATTAGCGATTTGTAATATATATTTGTACAGACTCATGAAGAGGTCGTTACTGATTTATTTAGTTCAGATCCTAAGACGTACAAGCAGTTACCTTTAATGTTGTATCAAGTTGGCACAAAATTCAGAGATGAGATTAGACCTAAGTCGGGCATCATCAGATCCAAAGAGTTTCTTATGAAAGATTTATATTCATTTGATAGAGATCAAACAAGTGCTACAATTACGTACAACAAAGTTTGCCAAGCCTACGAAAATATATTTAATCAGATTGGTGTTAAATTCATAAGAGGTATAGAGGATATTATAAATACAATTATGCAAAACATTAATATTATGAATTTGGTTTTAGTTGAAGGTGCTTCTGGAATGATGGGCGGAAATCAATCTCATGAATTTCATTATCCCGCAGAAGTTGGAGATGATACATTATTACAGTGTAAAAATTGTGGTTTTGGAATGAACAAAGAAATATCACCAGAGTCTGTCCAGTGTCCTAAATGTTCTAACACTGATATTGAGTTCACAAAAGCTATCGAAGTAGGCCACACTTTTCACCTAGGTACATTTTATTCAAACGCCTTGTCTGCCACATATTCGGACACAGATGGCACTATGAAACCTCCATATATGTGTAGCTATGGTTTGGGTGTTTCCCGAATAATAGGTGCGTCTGTGGAATGTTTGAGCACACAAGAAGTAATCCAATGGCCACGGTCATTGTCTCCATTCACCATTTGTATAATACCAGCCAAAGAAGGCAGTATCGAGGAAAACGCTTCTCTGAATAACTTAAACACTCTCTACAATCATTTTACTGAAATATTTGGAGATGATATTATTGTTGATGATCGAACCCATATGACTATTGGCAAGCGGTTTATTGAAGCAAAAAAATTAGGATTTCCATTTGTAGTCGTTATGGGAAAGAAAATAAACGAGACTCCCTCTTTGTACGAACTGTATGAAGCTAATACTGATAAATCAGAACATTATGAAATAAGTAATTTAATTAATTATTTAAAGCAACAATGTTTAGACAAAATATGAGTATTAATTAGTTTAAAGATACCTAATTACTATATTATTTAGTTTTAGCAATAACTTGTGATAATTGTCTATTTTGTTAAATGCATAAACAATTTGTTTTGTTTTATTTTAATTTATATGTGTATATAATTTAATCTAAATACTACACTTCCATTTTATATATTAATATTGGAAATTGTGATATATTTTATTCATATTTGGAATAAGCAAGTTTTATAACTTTAAAAAAATGAGAATTAAATATTAATATTACTGAGAAAACACAAAAAAAATACTTAAAGTCTTTACCAAAATGTTTGTTGGCTATTAATTGATTAAAATAGCGCTGTTTGTGATCAAATATCTCATGCATAAGTCAATATTCAACAAAATAATCATGCAGATGTCTAAAATTGTTTAACTTGTTGATATTCTTTGGACACATCACACATCACACATTTAACTTTAGTACTTAACACATTTACAGTAACATGTATAATATGTGTTTTAGAAAAGCTTATTTTAATACATTAGAAATGTTGTCAATGTCACAAATTATACTTTTTTGCCTTTAAAAGTAGTTGCATTAAAAATGTAATTAAACCAATAGAAACTATGTAATTTTATTTTGTTAGTTAACAGAAAATTAACATAAATATAAAAAAAAAATTCTAGTTTAGTAAAATTATGCATAATATATAGCATTTATATTTATCACTTTTAAATGCTTGATGTCTGGTCATAAGTAAATGTTAGTTATTAAGAGCTTGTAATGTAAAGTATACAATTCCAAACAAGAAAATACAAAAATATCTGTTTAACAGTAAGATGACAGAACAACATACATGTCACAGTATTAACGATGCATGGTTTAATCATAAAAGTAATTTTTTATTGTTATTTATTTGTTTTCATTTAAAACAGAAATGTATACATACATGTAAAATTACAAATATTTATACATTTTATAATTTGGCATTATATATAAATGATTGTCTCCGTAAGCTAGGCTTGTTGTGGAGACAAGGTTCTTAAAAATATCTCGTACATTTACTAAATAATTAAATTAACACATTATAAGTCGATCATAGTTGATTATGTGAAAATAAGCATCATGAATATAAATTTTTAAATATTTTAGAAATACATAATAAATATAACAATTTGACAGGAATACAGAAAAATTATCTATGTTAGCAATTTAATTTTTTCATTTACCATTTTCTTATAAAATCTAAAGATTCTAAACAAACCAACGTCAATATTTAACGTCAATTCTTATATGGAACTCAATTGGTGTTTGGAAAAAATCTAGAATGTTATAACTTTACAATTGATCAACAAATTATCATTAAATATTTGTCAATCAATAAAATAAAAATATAATCCGTTTTATTAAATTTGAATAAATTTGGTCTAACCAAGTAACAACAAAAAGCCCGGAAAACCTTTTTGGGGACTCGAGAGTTCCTAAGCTGGTAACACATTAACGCTCCAGAAAATCTGAAATGAATACCATTTTGTGTTGACGTATTAAAAATGTATACATTTGAAGTATAATAGATTTAATATTTATTAAATTAATAACTGTAGCCATAGAGTTTTTTTGCCCAATATAGGGTTTCGTGTTACAAAATTATAAACTGATTTACATTATTAAAATGAAAGAATATTATTGAATGATATAGTACTACCTACATAGTAGTGTAAAACTGGAATTAGCAGTTTCTGATTTGTAAAACAAACTTTTTAGAAATATAAACACATGAAAAACGCAAACTATGTAAAGTAAATTAAACATAATTAATATGTTTTATTATAAACAATATCTGATTCCTTATGTAGAAATATATATATATATATATTACACTATACTAAGTGTGTTTTACGTTTTAAAAATCTTTAAATTCTTAATCAAAAAATTAGAGTAATATCTATTGTATTTTATTTGAATATTAGTATTGCATAAATGTACCTTTAACATCTGTCTGAATCTCTGATGAATCTTTTGTGGGCAAATTAAGTTTATATTCAACACAGTAAAAACTAAAACATGTTTAAAAACAATTCAAACGAATTAATTACAAATTTACAACAGAAAAACTTTACATTATAAAATAATGATAATATTTTGTTGAATAGTATGTTGACGATTTTTATGAACGGGCCTAACATTGCGCGTAAATTTGTCGCTACCCCGAGTGGTACACGAATTGTCTCCCCCCCAGGGCTAGTTGTCTTCCTGCACGCTGTCTATGCAAGCCTTGTAAAATTTCTTCTCTTCAATTTGTATAATAAGTGTTCATACTGTAATGTCACTCAGCGAGCTATATTATTGCAAATACAAAACTGAGGTTCAGCGTTTCACTAAAATTTGCATTAGTGTGTAATGTGCTGAGTTACTGACGCGGGAGAACTCTTCCCTATTCAATTTTTACACAATCGCTCACACTAATTATTATCACTCATTGCGCACACATTTATACTACCCGATGCCTATATCGAACTCCTTAGAAACGGTCGGTACTGATACTACCAACTCCTAGTTATTCTTACCAATTTGATCAATTCGTTTGCGTCAGGAACGAAAGTTTCCCATGATCAATATAATATTGTAGTGAACGATAAAGTTTAAAAATTATTTAGGTACATCGTTTACAATAGATAACAAATAACTACACAGCTCAGACGTACAAAATAATATTATATCATACAGGAGTTATGGCCGCTGAAGTCAAAAATTTAATTAAATCTGTTCATTGCCAGCATAGTCGTGCGTTCATGCCAAACACAGTTACTTTTTAAGAACTTGAAATTTAATTTAGATACCTCATGAATTGTACTCATCGCATATCAAAACTTATGGCGTACCAATGATAGAATAAAATATAGTATATTTTTGACATTTTATTAAAATTTAATTTTTATTTATGTTACCTGTAATTTGAAAATATTATAATAATTGTATCTATAATATACATTTAATAAAAATCAAAATCTCTGGTTATTACAATCAATGAAAGTTAAAATGACAATAAATTTAGGTATAACAAATAGGTACGATGTGTAACATGTAAAAAAATATGTATATAAAAATATAGTAGGTAAATTTCTTATCAAGTACATTTAGCACAAAAATACACAAACAGTATATATTTTATAATTTTCTTTTGATACAAAAATAATTGACAAAATAGAGAGCTTTTTTGTTTCACTTTTGTTTCTTATACAAACAAATACTTATATATTCTTATTTCAAGTATCTTATGTCTAACAAAAATATATTTTAAATGCTTAATATCTTAACATGGCAAATATTGGGCTGCAAATTCATACTTTGCAACTGCATAATAATATATATATCATTTAAATTAGAATAATAATAACAGTTAATGAGCAAACATGTATACGCGTAAAACATAATTAACAGTTGGGTTAATAATAATAATAATAATAATTTATTCGACAGTGTCATTTTTATCCTAGAATAATAACAACAGACACGATTGTTCAGCAACAGTTGTTAGCTACAACAATAATCATACTGTTATACTTGGAGTTAAGACATAAAAAAAAAAAAAATAGAGTTGTAAAGAAAAGAATGATGATTTTGACAAAAACATTTTTTTAAAACTCGAGGGAAAAATCCAAAAAAAAAAAAAAAACAAAACATGTTTGTGCGTTAACATTTAGAGATCGTCGGATCGCGAGGTGGCCGCATCTTGCGATCGGCCAGCACGGTCCATGCGTCCGAGAACAGTTTGTCGTCGTTGGCCACCAAAAACGACATGTAGCACATCTGCTTGACGGACAGGTCGGCGGAACGGGAACACACGTGGCCGTGCAGGACGTTGGCGCGTTCCAGGTCCAACCATCTGGTAACAATAATCCGGGGCGTAGCACTCGATATCTAATGGGTGTGATGTGGTGGTGGTGGTGGTGGTGGTGCGTTTGTGTGGAGGTGGTGATAGTGGTTAAAGGTCGGTGGACAGGGTTAAGTGGTTGTGGAGGTGATCGTGCGGAGGTGGTGGTTACCTTTTCAGCGACAGCGGTCGGTCGGGTGACACGGTCACTCCGGTCGGACCCCACAGCCAGAACTCCAGCAGCGCCTTGCATTTGGACAAAGAGTTGGGCCGGCCCTGCCGCAACACCTGCGACAGACACACGGTCATCTCCCACGTGGGCGCCAACAGTCTGAGCACTTTGAGCATGATCTCGCAAAGCGTATCATCCGCTTCCTGTAAATGAGCGCGGAGATTATAATATTAAATTATGTAAATTAGAAAAAAATGTCCTTAACATAATATAGAAAAACGTCGTAGAATGTATATATACTATTCAACAGATGGGTGATTGGGTAGATGTGGAGAAAGCCCCTCCCCCCTCCCACCGCCGATACCTCGTCTTACCACGCTCGATCCGTCATGAAGTCATCGATAGACAGTGGCGTATTTTCAAATTTTTTGTGGGGGGGGGTCTAAATATTAAGTACCTACAAGTTTATAATATAAAAAAAACACATACGAGTAATGATGTAATAATTATATTATTTATATTATATTATGTATATTTCACTACTATTATGATTTATTAATACAAATTAATAGTTTTTTAGACAAAAATAACCAAAAGTTAAACCCAAGTTATTTAATATTTATACAAATATTGTATATTTTTTTTTATAATAGAAACATTAAAAACCCATAATATAAAATTAATTTTCTCTTTCTCGGTACCTACGTACCAAGTTATTTATGACTTTTTAAATTTTTTTCTGGGGGTCGAGACCCGAGGACCCCCGTAAATACGCCACTGTCGATAGAGTATATAGTTACTAAATTTTATCATACAAGACGCATATTTATGCCAGCCAGTGAAAACAATTCGGTTTTAAAATATTTTTTTATTTTTTTTTTTTGGGAGGGGTAAGCTGTAATACGTCACTGCACTTCAATGCATCATTTATTATAACAATTGCAACATAAATGTAATTTTCCACTCAATACATTTAAGTACTAAAGTACGGAATTCCTTTATTTGCAGTACCTATATATATAGTTACACACAGCAGGATGCGTACAATATTGTCAAGCCTTCCAGTAGTATGAGCGCCACGTATACTGCAATGGCTAAAATGTATAGACTAAACAATATCTATACTTTGTTATTTTTATGTACCTGTAAATCGGTTTCCAGTTGAACCACGGCTACGGTCGGGTCGGCACCGAAACAGTTTCTGGTCACCACGAACGGTTCCAGGCTGTACCGGTCCACGTCCGACGCCTGCAGGCCGATCAACAGGTTCACAGTTTCCACTAGGATGAGACCAGCTTCCTTGGTGATGTCCGCGTACTTGGCGTTGTATTCCTTGCAATACGATTCCACGGCCTCCACGCGATGGGCATTCCAGAGCGTCACGTAAGCTGCAATGTATCGTCGTTCGATGTTTTTAAGAGTGTTAAATTAATATTTAGGAAGAAAACCAAAGCTATCCAACAGGTACGAGACAATTAAAACCTCGACGATAGATCGATTTAGTATACGAATATCACCCCCCCTCCCCATATATAATATTAAATATACATGCAGGTACACACCTTCTTCGTTTTCGGCGCCTGGACAGTATTCCTTTTCCACGCGCGTTACGAACTCCGTCACTTTGGTCATGGTGAAATGGTTGTTCAGCACATTGTTCAGCCCAACAGGTTCACTGGAAATGCTCAACACCACAGGCACGTCGTACCATTTGCCGTTGTAGAACGCGCAACCGGCTTTTTGCAACCGGCTCGTCGGGTCCACGCGGAAACTGGACCATTCCAAGTTTTTTGTCTTCAACGCCATCAACTCTTTGGGCACTTTCGGGCAGCTCGTCGCCTATAAATATACAAAAATAAAAACGACGACGGATTTAGTATGTTTTATAAAATCACACCGAAAGTTGTTCAGTCATTATGTGTATAATGTACGAGATATAAAATAGTTGATATACACCTGCAGTGCCGTAGCCAGTTAATTTTTTTTTTGGGTGGGGGGGGGAGGGGCACTTAATTTTTTTCTCAAATTTTAGAATACCCGATTATCATCTATTACTTTATGGCCCCTTTGTTTATAAAGTAGTTTATGTATGTATTTCCTTGTATTTCTTATCTAAAGTCTGTGCTTGTCATCTTTACTATTTTACATTTTTGAATACAAATTATAAAATTAATAATTTATTGTTATTCGTTATCATAGATTTATCTTGAATTATATAAATTTAAAAATTTCTGTGCGATGTACTATTGGTCTACGTGCCCCCAGTGCCCCCGCACCCCCTGGCTACGGCACTGATTAACATACACCCACGCACGCAGTACGTAATATTATATAATATATATATATTGCAGTTGAATCGTGACGACTTGACTTCTGCAGTCTTACGCATACAAATATAGAAATTATACATATACGTCGAAAGATCCTAGCGACGCATCCCCAGTATTATTATTGTTAGGCAGCGATTGTAGTTACCTGGTCTAAGAGTTTGGTCAGGGCTTCATGATTTGCGATGACAACGGCGTCGTAACTCTCTTCGAGACTCTTGTGTCCCGGCTGAGTGTTCCTAATGCTGTCTTCGGCCCCGAACTAAGAAAATTAAAACATATTTTAAATTTAAATGCTTGGCGTTCGAATAATTATTATTATTTTTTTTTTTGTGGTATAAATCAAAAGCCATCAGATACTTTATAATTTTGTAAAACCTTTTTTAAGAACTATTATTTTTTGTACACATTCAAAAACTCAAAAATTACATGTTCAAATGTTAATGTAGATATATACCTATGTTAAAACAATTATCTCTTTAATAATTTACGGTGATAAAGTTTGTTCTAATTTGAAAAAAAAAATTTGTTTTGCAACTGAACACTCCTCAAGTAGTATAAAAATCAAAATCAATGATAACACGGTTCTTAAGTATAGCTATAGGTACCTAACTTAAAAACTCAGAAAATTGGATTTCAAATAAAATATG
This sequence comes from Nasonovia ribisnigri, assembly GCA_027563435.1. Lineage (NCBI taxonomy): Eukaryota > Metazoa > Arthropoda > Insecta > Hemiptera > Aphididae > Nasonovia > Nasonovia ribisnigri. Next base: position 361,747 of record JANEHU010004591.1, on the reverse strand, counting down.
GGGGTGATTGATGAATCAACCTGTATAATATTAGAATATTAATAATATATTATCGTAACTTACGTCGTCGCCAAACTGGATGGTCGGATATATTTCCGACTCGGTCTCGCTACCGTAATACTGCATGGACGTCAGTCGCGCCATTTCCGGTGAACTGTGGTCACACTCTGGTGCCGAAAAATTTACCGGTTCGTAAGCTTCGTCGGACGCGCTGGAATCGCATGTTTTCGGCGCTTCGGGGTAATCTGTGATTTCCGTGGACGGGACGGACTTTAACGACTGCTTTGCGACGGGCGGAAGACTTCTTGGCGGGGGCGGTGGTTTTGTAGGTCGTACTGAAAAATTATTTCAAACGCTATTATTATGCGGCTCGAGTGAACGGGACAAGTGGACGACGGAATAGTTTGTTAAAAGATAATAATTTGGATGGCACAGTGAAATTAACGTATTATCAGTAAATGAACAGCGAAATCCATTGGTAAGCCGATTTTCAATTATTTTGCATATACGCAGAACCATTGAACATAAAGCATAAACAGAATGATGAAAGAAGAACCAACGTTAATTGAAAACTGGGAAGTTGATTTGATTTGGTCTTATTATACTACAGAATGAAAATAATAAGAAATTAGCTAATATACTAAAACGATCAATTTTGAAAAAAATGTAAAGACTGATATTGTATGATATTTCATAGAATCTTCGACATCGAATACATATAACTATAAAAAAATTTTTTTATAAGCTTAAGGCTTCGACGACTGATGTCATTAGCCTGTGAGGTTGGAAGGGTTGGTACGGTAAGGTTGGAACTGCTGGTACGGTTGGTTAGAAACACGTGTATGTGTGGCAAGGTTTTTGCACAATACGTGGTGGTCACCCATCCGAGAACTAGTGGCAGCGACCGTTGTTTACTTTCAATCACATAGCACGCTCGTTTCAGCCACTATGCCACGCCGAGCCACACTATTCATTAAACCACAAATTTGCATAGCACGCATAACACGCATACTGTCGCGGTTGACCTAAATAGTAAAAGTTATGTTCTAAAAAATGTCAAATTTTTCTAGAAAAATAATATACGAGTTATTTGAACAAAAAGTAGAAAGGCATAATATGTTCATAATTTGAATCGAGTTGACATTTAATTAAGCAGAGTAAGGAGGACTATAAATACATTTTGGTTTTTCTTCGAAAAGGTAAACTATAATGACAAAAAAAAGGTGGGAAAGTGGGTGTCTCTCTGCTGTACAGTGGGTTACAAGTGGGTCACTGTAATGGATGGTGTTAAATTTGAATTCAACGATATATTATCATAATATAATAAAAACGATTCTGAGCAAAGACGGCCATCATCCTATGATATATTACCAAGTATATTTGATAGATAATATTATTGTGAATAAAGTAATTTATATACCTATTTATTAAGTGGAACCTTGTTTTAAATTTTCAATACTTAGCTATAAAAGTTGAAGTTTTATAAATTTTTAACTAGGTACGAAATAATTTAATTGTTTTGAAAAAAATTCGAACTTTAAATGCTTATAAAAAAATGTGTGCCTATGTATTTATATAAAACTAAAAATGTCCGTTAACCGCTCAAAATAAATCAAAATATTTTGAAAATTTTATCTTCTATAGAAAATGCTAATATGAACATTCAGTGAAAATTGCATGATTCATTTGATTCAGTGTATCAGAAAAGATGCTGTTGAAGAAAATCTAAGCATTTTTACTGTCCTAAAAGGTGATGACAGACACAAATTAAATTTAAAAAAACACACATATATTTGTGTCAGGAATAAGTATAAATACATTTTGATTTTTTCTTTGAAAAAGGTTGGCAAGTGGGTATCACTCTACTGCTCTACAGTAGGACACTGCAATAAATTATATAAATATAAAATATCTTTGTACGATTCTGAGTAATAACGGTCAGTCAGCCTATGATGTATTACTAAGTATATTTTAAGTTATTATTGTAAATGAAGTAATTTATTTACCTATTTTACATTTACGTAGAACCTTGTTTTAAATTTTCAATCCTTAGCTATAAAAGTTGAACATTTTATAAATGTTAAACTACGAAATCATTTTAAAATTTAAAATTTGATAAATTTTGCTAAAATTCGAACTTTAAATGCTATTAACACATCATTGTAAAACCAATACATTCATCGCTCAGAACCTAAAATATTTAGTTACGATCATAACGAATTAGGTCAACGGCTGATTTCATTATTATAATTTTAAATTACTAATTATAGGTACCTGTGTACAATAATCTAATATACATCAATTATATATCTGATATATAGTTATATATGCAATATACAGCAGGCATACACTTCAGTTATAGGCATAAGCTAAGTGATAGGCGAATGATTTTTTTTATTTATAAATTTAAATTTACAAAGTTTATTGATTTTAAAAAACCTCTTATTATACTAAATAATTATTTACGTATATTATGATTAAAAAAATAGCATTTCCCTACTTAGGAAAATAGATCATGATATGGATATAATATAATCGGTAGGTACATATTATTAAAATGTATTATACTTTGATTAAAAATGTAATAAGCGGAAATGGATAAATAACATTTATGCACGATTTTAATCGCGGAAAAGGTCAGGTGATAACCAGCAGATAACTAAATATTATGTGGTGGTGATGATAGTGGTGCAGGTAAAAACGAACAGTACAACAGGATTTTTAAATAAATAACGACGTGCGGTATTTGATCAAAAACACGTTAATTGATTAGATATACAAACGGCAAACATCCGACTCGAAGACCGGATGCAGATAAAAAAAAAAAAAAATCGTAAAATGGAAAATCACGCTAACCTGGATGATGGTTGGACGGTGCTTTGGCGGACGGATCTTTTACGTAAAGCAGTCCGTCGACAGCGTAGTTGTGTATGATTTCCACGCCCGACTTGTTGATGTCCAGCGGATGAATGATTTCCAACTTGGGCTTGGTAGTCGGTAGCTGAGGCGTGGCAACCGTTGATTCCCGACTGGGTATCCTCAGGAATTTCTTGATCTTAAGACCCACTTTGGTGGCCTTGCCGTACTTTTTCTTCTCGCATGCCGGCCGTTTTCCGGGTAATGGGAGTGTGGACGATTCACGCACCGGGTCGCCACTGCAGGTGACAGTGGCTGCCGCCACCGCCGATGGTCGTTCCCAGTTCCCACAGTGTTGCGACTGTTCTTTTTCAATCTGTTCGCAGTATTCGGCCAACAGCTTGCGGTTAGTGATGGTCACGTTATCGGGTCTGAACTCGTCGTCGGAAAATGAACTGTTGGCGCTGTGGTAAACGAGATCAGTGCATTTGGCCGATGTCAGCGACGGCGGCGGCGGAGGCGGTTTCGGGGCTTGGCGTTTGATACTCCTAGGACATTCGGGAGGGCTGTTGCTGGTTATCGAAGTCTAAATCAAAAATAATGTTTATGAATAAATGTATAAAATAATATTAACAAATAAATAAAAAACGAACGAGGATAAATTTTGGAGTGAGATTAACTTTGGAAACTATTAAAAAAATAAAAGAACACTATAAAAGTATGGATAATTATAAAGATCTGACTGACCTTTTTGTTGGGCGTCCTGAGAGGTGTAGTAGAGGTGTCACGCAAAGGCGAAGTATTGTCTTTGAAGTTGTGGAGAAACGATCGGTTCACCGGGGTTGAGGTCGGATCGCCGGGCTCGTCGGAGTCCGCTTTCCCGTCGGGCTCGCCGGCCATTTCTCTGCTGGTCAACAACGACGAATCTGGCGGAGGATCCGCAGGAGTGCCACTACCGATCAGTTTCAACGGTTCCGGTTTCTGGGACGAAGCCCCTGCCAACTTCAGTTTGAAGTGCATGGTGCCCATTCGTGGTACATTACTTCTCGTCTTGTACGGCGCCGCAGCACCGCCCGCCGTGTCTGCGTCTGACTCTCTCGTCGACGAGACGACCTCGGCGGTTTCCTCTACACCCTTTGATATTTCAACGGGCGCTATCGTTTCCGACTGGTGGATGAGTTTTGCCCTTGGGATTTCCGTATTCGTTAATGTTAACGTTGGCGGAGGTGGCGGCGGCGGTTTCGCCTCTTCCTCTTCCGCCGGTAAACTGCACCGTCTTATGTTTAAATACGGTTCGTTGGAATTGGCCACCAGCGAGCTTCTAGATAAAGTCGGTTTTTTCATTGTCTCAGTCTTTCTCAGTTGAATGTTTTCAGTATCTTTTTTCTCGATTTTTGGCGCCTCCTCGCGGGGTGATGTGGCTGCTGCCGCGGGCGCCGCGGCAGTAGCAGCCGTGGCAATCTCTTTGTTCTTTAGGAAGTTGAACACAAGCGATTTGGGTGGTTCCCCGCAGAACGGCTGAACGGTTACCAGCGGCTGTGACTTGTGTTGCACCATTGGTTTCTTTACGGGCGACTTGATGTTCGTCGCCGCCGTTACCGCAACGTTCGCAGATTTTGCAACATTACCACCTACGACGACCTTTTCGGGCGCGATATCAGGTTTGCTGTTTAGGTTCGTGTTGGCTTCGGTCAGTCTTTTGAGCTCTTCGTCGTCACCAGAGTCAACGAATTCTGAACCGTTTTCCTCGTCCGACGAATACTCTTCGTCTGTCGAGTACTCTTCGCCGCCATATCCGATGACTTCCATCTCGACGTTCGAAAACGACACATTCCGGGATTTGTCACAGGAACCGTTTACCTTCAATATACTCTGCGGAGGAAAAAAATGTATTATATTGTGTAGATTTAGGTATAAAAACGCATGTACAAACACTAAGGTCTGTACACGTGTACATATTTAGCGAGTAGTCGCATTTACCTGAGCTGGAGATATTTCCGGTAGTGGTTTGTAGTCAATAAGTACCCGTTTGGGCTTCTCGGGGTGCTCCTCTTTCGGACGAAAACAGTTGGAGCACAGTTCTTTTTTCCAAGCATTCTGTTTGAATCTCGGACACACATTTTCCGGTGACATTCTGCTTCATCAATTGGTTTTAAAGCGGACGACGACGATGCATACAAATTTTTCAGATTTTTTATTTGCCATAATCCTGCAAAAATGAAAAATATTTTGTAAAATAAACAACAATTTTACATAATATTGTATTCGAGACTAATTATACATATATATATATTATAATATTTAATCATGATAATACTGTGGATTGAAAATAATAACGAAGTCTCAAGAACCACTTAAATATATACATAATATTAAGGTATATAATTATATTATAATATTATAAGCTATAGGTACTTTACATACTATTATACTCATTTATCTATAAATAAACAAAAATTACTTAATCACTAAAACCAGAATACTAATATCAACACACCCATAAGTCATAACTCGTTTTTATAAGTAAAAAAAATATATTAGTTCGTGTAGGATTCTATAGAGTAATATTAAAATACTCTGAAATAAATAATAGAAAGTAACATTTTAAAGGTGAACATTTTAAGTGATATTACGGTGAATTGTATAGTGTTTGATGGTTTTATAATTCTTTTAACATTATACATCACGCAATTCCTGCATTTTCTAAGGTTCTTATATTAACTATATATATATTTTTAATCTCTTCAATTGAATGACTTTATATAATGGTTAGTACTTAATACAATTAAGAATTTGTTTTAATTTTAATTTTTGTAAATAATTATTACCTATTGAATAGAATAGAATAATAATGAAATATTGGTCAACTATAATATTATAGAACAAAAATGTAATGAAAAAACGTTTTAACGCTTTAGGTAACAAGTATTATAATGGACAATGGTCAATTGATAAAAAATATTTATAAATCGTATAAGTAAGGATCAGAATAAAATAGAAAATAATATTTCATTATAAACGCACAAAAGAATGATACAAATCTGTACCGTGAAGTTGTACCTATATACTATATATTTACAGAATGTGATTGTATTTTAACATTTATATTATATCAACACACAAATCTCGACAGCTGATACATACATTTTTATACCTACACGTTTTTAAAGTATAATATGGTTTCTATTATGTAGTGAGAGTTTTTTTTAGAATTTATGAATAACTTAACATTTATTATCGGAATAAACACTTATGAAAACACTATTATTTGAAAATGTTCAATCCTCTTACTTCTTATACCTTCTCATAGCGTTAAACCCTATAAAACTGAAAAAGGAAGTAGGTACATAATTGTTTCATATTTGTATTATTAATTTTCATTACGCCGTTTCCATAGTTAATACAAGAAAAGTCGTTTTAAAATTATTTTAATCGAATTAACTAGTTGAGACTTTGTATTACGTTACACGTATGCAAAGGTACGCCACAGCCATTTTAAAATATTAACGTCTCGTGACTAACGATAGTGGGACAGTTAAAAACGAGCACAAACGATTATTGCTATTGGTACGGGGCGAGTGTCGTCTTTGTAACAAATGATGACGACTGAAAAATGTGTGCTTTTAAAATAACGCCTAGTCATTGAGTTCAATAAAAATCATATAAAAATGTATTAGCAGCAGCAGCAGCAGCAGCAGCTAACTGCCGCAGAAGTTAAATAGAGCGCCGCGGCGTGGCAGGCAGATTTTGCCTTGAATATAATATCCTACGCACGCTTTTATCTATACATATTATATATATACTATACGTAGTATATCATATAATAATAAATAATAATAAAAATATCATAAAATAATATAATTCGTTTTCTTTATTTACAATTTTTCGAGAACACGTCGGTCGACGAAATCCAAAGCACTCGAACGTTTTATTGCAGTGTATGTATTATACACTCACACGCTATAATATGATATATAAAACATAATAAATATAATATAAGATAAATATTCCAGACGACGGTGGCGGCGTTTCTCGAGAAGCCGAGAAAGTCGATCCGCTAAAAATAATACGATATCCGCGTGTAATGATGCAGTGTATATTATTATTATATGAACTCAACGAGGGGGAAAGGACTATGATGAATATAAAAAAAAAATTCCGGTTCACGATTGACATTTGAGTGGCGGCGGCTGCGAACGGTCTCGCAGAATCGAAAGGGCAAAACGAGTGAATTAAAAAGCCGGCATCGATGTGTATAATAATAATATACGTATTTAGCGTGTGCGCTGATGGCAACAGACGGAAACTGATATATATATAATATATATATAGAGAGAGAGAGACTGCACCGTCAACGTAATGACGAAGTCTCTCTCCCCGCGAGACTACCGACGGCGTATCCGTTATAAATTTATAACGATATAAGGTACTTATAACAATATGGTATAATATTAATGAAATCGACTGGCTCGTTCGATTGTTGTAATATAATATCGACGACAACGGATTCGGACAAAATATCATAGTCGCTGAAATATAATATAATAATCAAATAAATGACGTAGACGGTCGGGCGCGGGCCGCGCCGCCGCGTCTGCAGCAGCCGGCCATGTCACGGCCCAACACAGTACGAGTAACCTTGACGTGGCGAAGCACAACACCGGTGGGACCGCTATCGTCGTATTGATAGTGTCTATACCTATATAGCATATTATTATACACGTTATTACAATATTATACACAATGCACGAAATGAATCGATCGGACGCAATAATGGAGAAAAAAAATCGGCTGTTCAGGATTGGCACCGATCGAGACGCGAGCACAAAAACCCGGTAGCGAATTAGCTTGAAATCCATCGAACTCTGCAGCACAATATAATGGGTCGCGGGAGACGACTTTTTTATCATTATTTTTTTTTTTACGTCGGTACCGGATCCCCGTGTATACGCAACAAACCGCAAAGCCCGCTGACGTCAATAATTACGCGGTAGCACACGTGGAGATGTATAATATTATTATATACACATAATATTATGGTGGTCGTGCACAGTACGACCGTCAGCTGAAAATCCGATATCGTGGGTGTGTCGCCGCCCCGGAGAAACGAGGGGAGAATTTGAAATCCGGACGGGTGACGTGACGAGCGTTTTTCGACGAGATCGATCACTGGTTTGCCGACAGTCGAATTATACAATGTAAAAACAATAAATTGTCCCCCGCACGGTGTTTGTCATTCCAGATGAAAAATGTATGAAACCCGCATACTGTATTATTATTATTATTATTATTATTATTATAGCCACTAGCCGGGCCGATGTTTCACATGATATTATAAAAACGACACAACACCATGTCGTGTCGTGTTGCCACTTGTCGTCGCATGTCCGATTCCCGCTCAACCGACCCATATTCTCTCGAAGATATTTCTTCGAAAATTATTGTAAAACGTACAATGATTACAATCACTACAACTGGCAACTGCACACAGTACACGAAACGAGGATGAAAATCGATCGAAACACAAAGGAACGAGAAATTATAAGGACCTTGAATCATCAACGACTGCAGTTTAATGTATTATATATTATTAGTTATTAGTGTTATTGCATATAGTGGCCGTTCATGGTTAGACTTTTATGTCTCCCGGGGAACCTTCAACGACTCTACTCGAACGAGTAGACTGCTATTATAACATAATTAATTCGACCTATACATTTGAAACACTATACCAATTTCGACTAAAAATTTTAATCGATTTGTATGAATATTTTTTGTTGGTCGGCGTTAGCCAAGTTTTTTTTTGAAATCTCAATACAAGTATAAAATGTATTACGAAACTACAATAATAAATAACTTGAATGAATCTGCGTAAAATAAAATAAAAACACATAATTATCCATGTGATGACACTACTACTTATTGTATAAATTAAGTTTGTAAGTACCGCTGCAGAATACTGCAACAACCTGCATTGACGCTGCGAAGGAGAACAATTTAAATACAAGTTATTGTACCCAGTTGTTTATCACTATGTATTAAAATAATGAAAGTATACGATTATATTAAATAGGTACAATATACATACATGTTTTCCTCACTTATCGAAGGCTCGCTCGCTGTAAAATGTACCTAATCGTCTAAATGCAAGTATTATAATTTATAACATACGAATACCGATTTGAAACCAAATTGAAAACCGATTAATTGTGTAGCGTTGAACCGTTGACTAATCGTCGTTATTATAAAACCACGTTAAAAATCAACGACCATTATTATTACACATATTATGATGATATCAGACGCGGGTACTCCTATAATATAATAATAATAATATATTCAACGGTAAAAACGAGATTACAAGGTGGGATCGCGTTGGGTTAGGTATGCATTAGAATAACTCCACGAGTGATTAAGATAAATTTCCATATAAAATATAACATAATAATATGTATCTATATATTAAGTATAATGTGCGTCGCCGAAAATATCAAAATCGGTTGGTATTAACTATATTAATTATGTATTATGGCCAAACACGATATGTTTTACGTAACCACTTACTGGGTGACCAACAGCAATAAACTGTAGTAACGCGTCTTACCTATATATATATTATTACAGCTGCAGTACCTATAATATCTAATTAATTGTATACGAGTACGAGACCGTTTAAATAACGACGACGTCGTCGTCGCGTAATGGCCTACAGAGAACGTTAATTGGAGTTAAGCCCGTGCGGATCATAAATTCCTACGGCGACGTCGTCGGTTTAAGCGATTTCCGAAGCGTTTTCTCGTCGTGTGCGCGACCATCGCCGGAGCAATAATTATTATTACTGTCGCAATAATTATACACTGCAGCGGTAAGTCTCCGGACGAGTGCCAATAACGAACGCGACCTACGGCGGTAACGGTTTTGCGAACGCGATCGGTAACGACGACGGAAAAAAATGTTTGTAAAAAATAACACATATTATTCTGCAAGATTCCGCGGACTTTTGAAAAATAAGGCAATCCCGTTCGCCCGCGACGGCGTCTCTCGATCATAACAGGCATCGTATATACCTAATGGACATTTAACGAAGTTTAATTGATACGCACCACACATAACTGCACGCTGCCATTATATTATGTGTGGAGGTACCTACCTGCGCCGGATGCGATTTAATTGCGAGTTCCTATCATCTGTTATGTACGCTGCACATCGGTAGTTGTATTGTATATACAGCGGCGGGGAGAGCGGAGTGCTTCAGTGTTTTTGATACACGCGACGGACACGTATAATAATATATTATATTGTATTATTACACCGGGCGAAAAACGCTGCACGCGATGACAACGAATACCGAAACGACCGTGTCAAATATTACGTGTGCGAGCTGTATTCCGCCATTACGGAGGATCCCGTAAAACGTTTTCCGCAGGTATACGTATAGACACAGACCGGAGAAAAACTGCACGCGAAAAGCCTCATACTATATTGTGTCATCGTGAAAAACCGACTGTACACGGTCATCAATTGATTATACGATCAAGCGCCGACGAAGAAGTCGACTATTATCCCGAAAATGTGTCTGGCCGGCCATGCGGATCGGTCCGATCTTAGGTTCTCTCTCACACACACACACACACACACACACCGCTTGCGCATCGTTACAATTATTGTTATAGCCATCGAGTGTATTACTATTATTATTATTATTATAGTGAAGCCAACGCGATTTTCGTTTCATTCGACACGGCGCGCGGCGATTATATAGTATTATGTAGCGTTTTTTTTTTTTTTTTACCTCCAAGTCTAGAAATTAACCCGACGACGACGACAAGCAATATATTTAATGGTCAACGATATATTATAGTATTATACTTTCCAAAGTCGATTATATATAAGATTGGGTATACATAATGTACAACACATCAATACTCGCATAGGCAGCGCGCGAGAAGAGCATCATATAATTTAGTAGGTAAGGTATATTAATGCGATATTACTATGTATTACGTGTATACCATAATACGGTTATTACATAAATCATATATACGGAGGAGACGCGGCGGCGGCCGTGGGAACGGCGACGGACACTTAAAACGGAGATAATGTTTCAAGGAAGACGGTGAGGCGTATACCTATACTATATATTTTGTAAGTTAATGTGGTCTCGAACAGGCCACCGATAACCACGACACGTCTTGTATCGGACGCGCGCCTATAGTGTGACGAGCACACGCGTAAAACCACAAAAATCCTGTCACTTATTCCGTTTTTGGGGTACAGCCGTGTACCTAAGGTTAGGTGGTATCCGCCGCTGTTGCAACGAATCGAGTAACACGACATCTTGTAATATATTATTGTCTATATTCGAACAGGTGGTGGTAGTGGTACCATCTAAATACGACCACGGGCAGTGGGCATTGCATGCAGTGATTCATTTGTATATCTGTAGGTGCATACAATTATTATTACCTACTATAATATAATATAATGTATATAATAACGTGTAATAACACTGATACAAGAGTCAAGTAATACAACCCAGCTGCACGTAATAATTCCTTGTCGGAGGAGGATGAGGAGGAGGAGGAGGAGGAGGAGAGTACACCGTAAAATTACGTCCGACTACCGTTTCCGATATGAACGGATAATTAATGATAATAACAATATTATCGGGGTTATGATAATAGGTCTGGGGAGGGATGAGATATTATATACTGTCGAAAACTATTTCTAACAGTTTAATGAAAGAATCGATGAGCTATTTTTTAAACTATTTTAAACGTAAAACGTTTAAGTTTACGTAAAAGGTAAACGTAGGTACTTTAGGAGACTGTGTTCGGGCGTTGGTTACACAAAAATCCGATCTACGGTCACAGCCAATCAATACGTTTCATAATAACAGCAATGACGATCACGATGTATAAAAACATGAGGAAAACGATTCAATGAAATAAACAATTATGTCGTCAACTCGTTATCAAATAAATTACTATATTTTAATGCTTATAGAGTCTACGTCATAATTTATGGAGAAGATAACAGAATATAATATCATAATAAATAATTATTGTCGCCTGTCGGCTATTATAAGGCAGACATGGAATGCAGAGCTCATGTACCTAGTAAGAAATAAACGAGTCATTGGTAAAAAACCGAGCTGCAAACATGTCGACATTTTAATTTTATTGTAATACGCTATCAATATACATTCAAAAACGATAATTTGTAAAAAATGTATTTAAAAGAGCGCCTGTACCTTAAATCATATTATACTTTTATATAATCTACGAATCAGAGGGCCAAAAACGCATCAATTGGTATATACAACGAACTATAAATATTATTATACATATATGGTTACTGGTTAGAAGTTCAACGACTTCAAATTTAATTTCTCTTTCAGAGGCTACTATATGCATACCAACTCTTTATATAGATAGTAGATACTAACATGACAAACAGGGAAAAAATATCAGACAAAATATAAAGATTTTGGGATCATTGAATTGCACTACATAAGATGCCAGCAGCTAATATTATATGTCTATTGAATATCACATATATACAATATACAAACGTCGGTTCGTATTTCGTTCGAATTTAATTGTATAACAATGGACCGTTCTTTGTTAATACATATTATTACTCATAAGAGGTACACATAACAATATTGTCTACATCATTATATAATCATATATTTTGTGTATAATAGATTTAATAGAATATTCAAACGACAAGACCTTATAGGTACTTAAGCACTTTTGAGTCTATAATAATTAATAAATTAGTATATCATTATGTTTTAATTGAAAACAATTGAACGAATTATGAATGTTCTTATTAATTCAAATAAAAATTGAACCACGAATATAATTTCGATTTCATCATTAAACTCACCACTAAAATACACTCAAATCTAGACAAAAAAAAATAATTAAGAAGTATGCATTATAATTTATAATATAGTATTAATATTTTTTGTTTCTCATGATATTTTAAACATTCATAGTGTAGGAATATTGCAGAAATCATACTAGTCGGCTAATTCATCAAAATAAAACTTTCAGTAACACTCTAAACGTTTTCGAAAACGTCGAGTAAAAACAATAAAACTAACAAAATATATAATGGTGGGTATTCGCGAAGAGTTATAATTAATTTTAATAATTTTTACAGAAATTTTCACATGCGAGACACAAGACACGTCTTAATCCATTGTTTTGTTTTTACGTTAGAAAACCAGTTTGAAGCCCCTGATTTTTTCAATGAAAATCTTGTCATTCACTATACAATTGTTAGAAAGCCGACGAAAGTGACCGGGCGGACGGCTCGTATGGCCAGTTTCCTTGGCTGGTGACTGGTTGTGTACCTCTAACCAAGTTGCAATTAATTTATCCACCTTTGTGTTTCCCGTTACACACATATACGCAGTTGTGTCAAGTTTTGCGGGTAGTTCATGATGGTTGAAGCTAATACTGTAATAGTACATTTTCGTGTTTGCAAAATCTTTGATGATAATCATTATCCGGTACCGATTTATGGTCATCGAATTGTCACGCGGTTTACTTTCCTTTGATTAATTCAAACGAACACTTCAGAAAACGAGTCATACCCAGAAAATTGGAATTTTCACTTTTATAATTAGTTGAGTTATTCGATTAGCATGTTATTACGACGTTGCGAACATAAAAATGAAAGCTCGGTGTATGTAAATAATATACTCACTTAACAATACTTAAGTAAATAATAAAAACAATCATTGTTAAATTAATTGTTTTTTTTTTAAATTTATATAAATTATGCTGAGTTAGTATACCTAAGGTTTAAAATTTAATTATATGCTTTAGTATTAATAATGCTATTGAAAGTGAGTAGCTACATAAGTTTCTTTAGTAGATGGAACAAATATTGAGGTCAAGTAAAAATGAAGAAAGTATAAAATATAAAAACGAGTTGGGTTCAGAAAATAATAAGGTACTTAGGTACTGCAATATAAACATTAATGCAAGTACACCCATGTTATGTTTAGGTATGCATACAACATATTTAGATATTATTTATACTTCTCACACTAAATGTTTTTTAGTTCCACCGAAGCGAAACAGCAAAAAAATGAAATTAACTAAACACAATTTAATAACTGTTATTTTAAAACAATAATAAATGATTACTCAATGCTCATTCTAAAATCAATGACATTTTCCAAGAAATTCAGTTTTGACAATTATTGAGTATACGATATTAGTAATATCAATAACATACGTGTATACAATATTATACTGATATAATATATCATTCGCCATACCCATTTTTTCGCCTACACTTGGGATATAATATCAATATGACACTTATTTTATAACGCGCATAATCGCGTGTCTAATATAATAATCACTAGTATAGAATTTTACACCGATGGGCGTTTACTGTAAATTAATTCCTGCCGTGCTATACAAGACCACGAACCATAATATTAATATTAAGTAATAAGTTGTACTAATATTTGTCTATAATAATTTTTCGTCGTAGGTAAATATTATTAACGTACACGTATGATGTAACTTTTAACACCTCTCTATCTAATGCGGTTATGCGTCATCCACGAACGTTATTTGATTCTAAGTAGTACACGAAGTTTTGGGCTGTTAAAATATCTCATCGTATACTTTAAACTAGCCAAACTCATTAAACTGGACAAAATCATACATAACGCATAAGAGCAACTTTTCCAAAGCACACTTATGAACAAGCTAAACTTTATCCGCACAGTTTGGGCGCGCGCACGTATTTAAATATCTTCACTTCGCGTTAATGTCTGAAGTCCACCTGTATGCATACCAATCATAATACCAGACCAAACCGAAGACGATTTGCCAGAAAACGTGATTATACGTCATAATACATTTTAATGAACTCAACTTAAATTATTATACAGCAGCAAACGATCGGTGAACGGCTGAAAGTTTCCTAAAAAACGTCACGTAACGACGACGACGAAGAGCATTTCAGTAGGTACATATTAATATACAATATTATATCATGCATGAATCATATGACGTCATGACGATGATAATAAGAATAATATCGTTCTCAGACAGCCGGGCGGATAATAAAGTTTTTTAAGCTCACGTGTTAGGTTATGTAGGTCGTCGAGACGGAAGAATGTGGTTTCGTTGTTTCGTGTTAAATATAAAATATAAAGAAGTATAATAACAATTAATAAATATATAATATATGCGCCTATGCAGCCAGCTATACAATATAATATACCTAGTATACATTTTCCATGAATCGTTCCGGGAACCGTTGTCACGTTATTTTATACGTTGCGATCTAATATAAAATATTATAGCAAAAGAGCATCACAAACGACGTTTCGACTAGTCTATTATTTACAGTATTTATACATACATAAAACACGATAATGTACATAATATTATATTATACTGCTAACGTTTTATGAAAACGTTTTCCCCTCTTCTGCCCGCCAACCATTGTACGATTGACTATTTTACGCACATATAATATACAGACAGGCCTGGTATGGAATAACAATTTAGTGTTAGGTACACTGTATAATAATGTAACAAATATACAGTCTATACATAAACGCTAGTTATTTCTACAATCCAGATCCACACACTGGCGACGGCATCGGTGTCGGCATATGACTTGTACGTAATATTATTATAGCTGCAGCAGCACGCCGGGTTAACCCAGTGAGCGAGAATGTTCCGTTATACATATAAACCGGTACCATTGCCGCGTATCTATATACACGACGTGTATGTATACATCCAGCAAACACTGTAGATCTCTAAAAGGACCATTATTCCGGATTGTCACGGTGAACAATACCTATATATAACCATTATAACCTGATGTATATATAATGATCTGTAACAGGTGTATCTATAATATTTTATGTATATTTTTTCACGCTGTATCCCCCCAGCAATTCGGTGGACAGGTCGTTATTATTTGTTTAGCACATAAAAAAACAAATTATCGTTATTCGTTTTTCTCTACAGCACCACCTCGATCGCGGTATAAAATGCGAATAGAAAACAACAACAGAAATAAAAGCGAAAATCAAAACGGCGTAAATCAATCTTAGCATCTCCGCCCGGCGTCGTCGATCGTGCGATGCGATGTATGTTTATGGGTGTAAATATAATTACACACACACATATTATTCAAACGAATAAGTAATATAATAAATTATATACATGAGAGAGAAACCATAAAAGTACGCACGGTTTGCACTCAATTATATCTTATTGTTTTACTGCGTTCTTGGGCTGTGTAAGCGATATAATATTATACTTTATTAAACCATTATTGTACGACGAACCAACGGAGACCAAAACAGCATTAGTGCAGTGTTGCGTATTGCGTTCGTCTGCGCCGTCGCCGCGGCAACAAAGGAAAAACGATTCACCCTCCGAGTCCGATTCGTATTATAGGGGGACGAAAAGACTTGAACGCGCACATTTGGGGTGAAAGCCACCGCCGTCGTTTCCTCGCCAGACCATCCCGCCGGTCCTACCGTAACATGAGAAAAAAGCCCTTTCCAGACACACGCACTACCATAAACACTATATTTACTATATATATATAGTACACCTATCGTCGACGTATTGCTCCTCCGAATATTTACGGTTAGGTTTTTGTCGGGTGGTTGGACACTTTTAGTTAAAATACCATGTGTTGTTTACGATTCACCCGGTAGTAACCAGAATCGGAAACAGCCGAGTCGATTACCCTGCAGTCGGCCAGAAAATATGCATAGTGTGAACTGAAGGTATACAAATAAAGACCATATAAAAAAACTAATAAATTAGAAATATATTTTACAATTATTTAATGATTTCGATTTGTATAAAAATAATATAACTTATAGGTAGTTTAAGTTACCGTGTAGTAACTATGGAATTACAACGCCACTACACAAATAAAATAAACTATACCTGTAGTTAACACAATGGCGTATTAATATTGTAAATCTATACTATAAAGTATAAACGTATAACTTATAGTTATAGATAACATCATGGTACCTAATCAGTAATCCTAAAAATCATCATTAAAATCGTTAGGTCTTTACTAACCTGTTGTTGAGCACCGAATTAAAAGAAGACGTGTGCAGGTTCTGAATAATAATTGACCTGGTAAATAAAGAATTTTTTGAAACCTGATAAAAATATTAACTAATAAAGTATAATACTGTTTATACATCGTGTATTTTCAATTTATATACACACCACAATATCAACATGGACCATAAACAATGATTCATTTCGACATTCTTATGGGCCTATTAAATTTATGAATGAGATAACATAACATTTAATTTAAGACGTAAAAATAGAAAATGAACCCACATAAATAATAATATTTATATTTACATTTTTGTAAGAAAATAATAATTGTATAGGTACCTATTATTATAATTATTTGTTTTCAAAATAATTAATAATTAATTTAATTAATTCACCAAAAGAAATATTGATTCTTATATTATAAGGTTGTACCAAAACACAAAGTACAAAGACAGTCATAATTCATTATGTTAACAATTTATATACCTAGATAATAAAGTATAAGCTATTTCTGTTTGCCTACATTTTGTGTACTTAATAAAGCGTGTACTATGTACACCTTAACTAGTAACTACTATAAATCTTTCTATTTGGATGGACTAAAATTAGCTAAAGTGATTGTTTATACAGTCTATTAAATGTATTACCTATGCTCTCTCTCAACCATTCGTCATTAAGCCAATCATTGATAAAATAATATATAATATCAAATATGCATATATTTAAGTGACAACAAATAAATTTGAATTTAAAATTTAAATTCTATCCAACTTTTTAATTTACAATTTTTAAACACAAAAACAAGAAACTTATTAGGTTTGATGGAAACAATAAAGTTTTTTTAGTAACCTCAATGTCACGAAAGAAATAACAATTAATTATAAAATTAGTTTTTCTTAAAAAATAAGTTATAATATCTGAATGAAGAAATCGGATATTGATTATCTTTGCTATTAAATATCATATATAGTATTGTAATTTGCAACTTGCAACACTGTCTGTGCTTTTGAATTTCTTAGACTACAAATAAGAGTAAAATACGATCTTCTTTCGTAATGATGTTTTACAAGACAAAAAAAAATCATGAATGGTGTGTAATTTAAAAATAAAATAGTAGCTCGTTAAAACTCGTGTAAAGCACGCAATAAGCATGATTAGACAATTATTACGGATTGTGGTATACAACAGCTAACACGATTTTCAATTAGTTCAACGATCCAAGTGTCACGAAAAATGGCTCGATCACGTATAGCTACGCTGTTCTTGTACTTACGAATTGTCTTCGTGAAACGTTTGGAACACCCTGTACACGTTACACGAACTATACATTGAAAATATTAGTACTGACACGAATTAACAGACAAAAAAAAAAGAACGTGGTGTTAACTTCCCCACGCGCATAAGTCATACAGCTCATATTGAGCACATCGTTTGCACGATCTAACTCTTACGTGTTATTACTCTATTATTATATTCATATTTATTATTTTCTCAAGATGAAAACACGGCAAGAAATCTCATACGGAGCTGAGCTCATTATTACATGTGAACGATTTTAAATGAGATCGATACACGCAATAAGCAAATAGATAGTTTCATGTTTATATTATATTATGTCCTTAAACAAAAAAAAACCTCCCTCGTCAACATCATGATGCCATATGACAATTTAGGGCCGATATAATATAGGTATACATGAGTTAAGTCAATCCTCCGCGGATAAAATTAACTAGTGTACCTACCTATAGTGAAGCCATTATTGTTTTAATATTATTGATTGTTATTTGTCAGCATTCGACGTCTTTCACTGTTAGCTATATAGAGAATGTTATAAATAGTGTGGAGTGAAGTCACTCAAGTCTATGTATAGACACACGACATGCACCCGGTGTCCTTATTTAAAAACTAGTTAAAAAGTACTAGATGCACATCTAAAAATTAATTTTATATGAGTTAAATTATTTAAAAGTTAAAATCAAAGTAAAAGGTTCATTAGTGGAAGGCTTTACTCAACAGTCAACATAATCAAACATCTCTAGCCGGCAGCCGCACATGCTGATTAATCATACTATGGTTAAATACAAATAATTAACATAATATTTATAGGAAAAATAATAATATATAGACCATATACGTATATAATACACTAGATACAACACAGTTTTCTTCGATAACACGGACCTTATTCTACATTCAGTTCATAACATAATACATGTTATGTCTAGATAACAGCTTTCGAGATAAAGTATATTATTATGGTTGTAGGCTTAAATATAAACAATACTACAACATATCCAATCAAGTACGGTAATTTTTTTTTATTAATGATAGAGATGCTTCTTCCGGAGTATACATCGTTAATTATTAACTACACTGTCTTAGTATTTATATAATATGAACAATTGTGAATATAATATTAACTGTTCGTTTTAGAGCATGCTAATATAAATATATAATTTACACATAGGACATAGGTAGCTACTTTATAACGTGGGATACCATTGTTGTACAATGTACATCTATTCGTCTGACAAACACGCATTATACACATGATGCACGTATATAACGTATACGCGCCAACTATTATTATGCACCGCAGACTGCAGTCTGCAAGTGTCTGCACTCGCCACTGGCCACTCGTCGTTTTGTCATATAATGTGAAAATAACACTCATGACACTTAACAAATATTGACTTTTAAGCTTAACTCTTAAGTCTTAAGTGCATATTATAGTCATTGAGTAAACAATATTTTTTATCATGCATTCCAAGTGTCAACAATTTAAAAATAAAAAGTAAACTACCTACCTTTTCTTAAACTGGTTAATTGTAATAACAATATTTAATAAAATTATTTTTTTAGAAATATACCATTTTGTAAATTCAAGAAATATTCAACTAGTTTATTAGACTAGTCCATCTGTGGGGGGGTTAAAAACCTTTAGAGTCGGGTGAGTGTAGAGCTGAGCTAACATAAGGGGTAGCATAACAGGTGACCTAACCTAACCTGGGTTGACCCGTATAGTATTGCCACCGATCCGTGATTGTCACGCAGCTACAACTACGAAAATTATTATTTGAGCCAATTTTTTGTTGTACCATCGTTTTCAGAGTTAAAAAGTGCATAGGATTAAAAAAAAAACCAAAATTTAGGGTGCCCGGTAAACTAGAAATACCTATACTACTAGACAAACTAACAATGTATTTATATATTTTATTTATAATAAAACCGCCCCTTCTCTCAATTTACTGATTTGAACAATAATATTATGAAAAAAATCATGCTAGAACTGTTTTAAATAACACTTTAGATAATATTATATTATGAAAAATATCAAATACACAAATATGAATAAGTACAAATTTAGTACTATATTTTATATTGGCATTTATAAAATTTACATAATTATTTGTATAACTACTATATTATTAGTTTAGTAAAATGAATGTATAGGTTTATTGTAAGTACTAAGTAGGTTCCCATACTACCTAATTATGTATTTATGTTTAATACTATGAAAACGGCAAATATTTGAAACATTATTTTTAATTTGATTAAACAATTTGAAACATTAATCGATACTCCATTGATTCCTATTAATAGATTAATTGAATTACCTATCTATATTTGGAAAATAAAAAAAACCAATCTAATTTGTGGACAATAATCACAACCGTATGAATATCAAGTTTAAAAATATACATAGTATAATATCTTAAATCGTGATGAACACTGACGAAGGTAGGTATTATTCTAGTACGTACTCTAACAATAAACCAACCACGCCGTACTGCTATGACCTACGAGGGCATGTGGTAAACCATCATTGAACACAATAATACAATTTCACGACAATATTGTTAGAGGATTTTCGTCATTTTACATTATAAGTACAATAATAAACTGTACACACGACTTTATAATATTATTTATTATTATCGACACCGTCCATCGGTCTGTAGGCGACGGTCAGCCGTCGGCTCGAACGACGACCCTGTAAAACATTTTATCGGACAGACACATCTTTATTGTTTAAAAACCAAAATTTTTTAAAAATTCTCACCGCGCCCGACGGATTCAGACACACAACAATGCGACGATACGTCCTCATGCCTACAAGTTCC
Organism: Nasonovia ribisnigri; assembly: GCA_027563435.1. Classification (NCBI taxonomy): domain Eukaryota; kingdom Metazoa; phylum Arthropoda; class Insecta; order Hemiptera; family Aphididae; genus Nasonovia; species Nasonovia ribisnigri. Next base: position 340,671 of record JANEHU010004591.1, on the reverse strand, counting down.
ATCGTTATCTCTAATAAAAATCACCTTACCTCTCCCGTCTGGGGCGGTGTACTCTCATTTCACGATCCGATAATGTGTGTGTGCACCGTCTCATTGGCAGCAATAATAATAATATAACGACAACAACAATATACCGTAAACAGTATAACACGCCGTGTAACACACCTCCATACAATAATAATATATTATTATTATTTATTAGTTATTACACACGTACAATATGATAATAGGCAATGGGCTACACCTACCTATGTATTAAATATAATAGAATAATATACAATAATATCATTATAACGCAGCGTGAGAGACCGAGTAATCCGCCACCGAGGGCTGGGGGTTTCGTGCTGAAAAAAATTAGGACGCGGAAGAGGGGTGGGAAGAAAAACGTCTAATCGAATCATCCGATTAACGGGCGGCGCGTACCTACATCATAATTATATTATAATATTATACAGGTACCCATCGTTATGATATTATTCTTTTTTTATTATCGGTGTTATTTTTCATTATCACGAGTACGATTTTTTCCATAGGTTTCTCGCATGTAGAAACGACGGCGGCGGCGGCGGCACCAGAATGCGGTCAAACGGGTTTTGCGCGCCACCGCCGCCCTATCGGTGGACGAGCGGCGGTGGCGGGAAGAACGTGCGGGTGGTACGCCAAACCGTCCCGTGAGAAATAGTAAAACGACGTCTGCCCGCGACGTCCCCCCAAACGGCCAGACCCATTCATACCTCCTCCCACCCACAGTCGCAGAGGCGGAATTCGGTCGTTAATATTTTTTCCCAAAAATTCGAAATCTACGAGTATTATAACACGTAAGTAGGCGGGTACTCACTCGTGAAATGACTCTTGCCGGACGGCGAATCCTCGGGTGCTCGACGAGAATCGTTTCGTCAGAGAGTGAGAGGGACGACGATAAACAAAACCGTCGATTGCAATATAAAAATACTACGCGTACATATATTATTATTACCGTAGTTGGAACACGCGAAATCGCAAAAACAATAACAAAAAACACGCCGGTGCGACGACCGTAGACTGCGCGACCGTCCGTTACGAGTGCGACCGCGTACTGACCGAAACTGACGAGCAGGCGAAACGTGAAATCGTCAACACGGTCCTGCCGCGACGCGCCAGCTGTTATCGCGCGACGATTTTGTCGCCATCTAGCGGTGCGCGTTACCTCGTACGTACGAACCGGTTTGCACAGACCTCGCGGTACTATTAAAATCGAAAATTTACCACAATAATATTGATAATATTTTTTTAACCACAATTATTCTATCACACTTCTGTCGATCAGTTCGCTGTGCAATTTCCCATTTTCACGTGTCAAATAATACTGCACAATAGTAATATTATATAATTACGTGCAATACATGACGTACACAAATATATATTATATGATATATTATAAATTCTAACGGTCGTCGTGTTCGTATACGAAACTGCCGCCCATTCCCACGAACAATTATCAATGATATAATGACATTGCGATAGGCGTAGGCGACTTCTGGTGCATCTTACCTCGACACGACACGTAATTTTCGGATATAACGGGCGACGCGTTTCTTCGGACCGGAACAGCCTTCTGCGGCGATGACGATGACTGGTTCGCAAAAACACCCATTTTACATTAATTATGAGGTGGCTCAATAATTCTTCGGGTTTCGTTATGCCGGAACGTCGTCGCACTGCACCGGCACAATATTGATACCGATAGTATACCTGTGCACCCGTGAAACTTGTTGATCGAAAACATTCAATCCGATCGTCGTATAACCTAGAAATTCGGTAAACTAGACCGGTTTAAAATTATCTCACATCATCCCGCACCGGGATAATGAACCATGTAAATGATATTATGGTCCAAACATCCCGGCGCATTATTTTTCACACCGGTTCTAGCGAATCTGTAGAACGTGTAAACATTTTGATCGAGATTCAGACGACCCAGCGGACGTGTGGAAAACATCGAGGGCGTTGTCGACCGTTTTCCCTTGACGGAAATGTAATAAACATGTCAAAAATCGCTTACCACACAGCCGGTACAGTTGACCGCGGTAACCGGAATTCGCTAACAGGACGCGTTCGCTTGAACATCTCGAAAGTTACCGCCTGAATACTAAAATCAAAATATTATGTGTTATTATGATTTGATAGTTCGATTTTTTCGTCCCTCCGTATACTTAAATAATAAAATTTGTAAAAATTTTACATATATTTAATATACATACTAAAAGTCTTATCTCGAAAAAATACATATTATTTCAATGTATATACTTTTAATAGGTAAGTACAATTCAATAATAATATATTGATATTTATAGTAGGTAATACAATATTGGGCGTAGACGCGTAGTCAGTCTGATCTTATTCTTTATCATTTTGAGTGAATTATTCTATATCGTCTGGAGAACTTTTAAGGAGGGTCGTGGACACGTTTACCGTTTGGGAGACAATATTTTCATTCCCATTTGAATATACTTAAGACTGTCAGTAATCAGTATTCAAACACTTTTTGAAAAGTTTATTAATTCACTAGACTTATAAAAGCTGTCGCAAATTACACAACGCTTTCGAACACAATTAATTTTGTTTAATCCATTGTTAAATTAATTTAAATAATTAAATAAGACAGAACACAGTATCTACCTATAATACAAGAACCACGATTACATTTATATTCAACAAATAAAATTAAAACTAAAGAAAACCTCATTTGATTCACCATAAAAATAATAACTAAAAACATTAATTTTTTGTCTGCGTTAAAATTTGTATAGATACGGTGACACTTGATACTATATTATTTTATATATTTATATTTTTCACCGTATAAAACTGAATTTTGAAAAGCCTGACATAAAACAATACAAGTTCGTGATAAATGTAAATTTGTACAAATAATGCTGCAAAATAGACATGCAATAAGATACCTATATAATATCAAATAACATTATTTTTGTCATATTTATTATAATATTATAGACATTAAAAAAATTAATTTAAATCTTAACGGTTAATTACCTTATTATGTCTTAATTTACCTTATAGATACTTCAACATAGAATAAAATTAAACACATTATACATCAATACAATTTAACGTGTTGAAAAAGTGGAGTGCTAACTGTTAAGTTTACTTACTTATTCGTCCATGTAGTTAATTACCCGTAGGCCGTAAGCAATATGTACCTATATTCATAGTATTCCAGAACTCTATTAGGTGCAGTACGTCGTATAATGTACGTAGGCACTATTACCTACTATTAGTTATTAGTTATAACTATACTTTTTATTTTTTGTTGCAATCATTGGTTTTTATACAGCATGACTAATTTATATAATATAGTTTTTATTGTACAATAAGTGATCGAAAAAACAGTGACTATTAAAATATCGCCAAAACAAATACTTACCGTAAAACATTCACCGTCCAATGAAGCTACAATTGATCCAAATTATTGCATTTTTTTAATGATTTAATGTCATATCAATTTATTTTCCTTTGTCACATGATCGGAAGATTCACCTCTACAATTTGAATTGGTTAGGCCTCATGGTTACACCAATAATAATAATAATAATAATAATATTGAATGTATAATATAATATAAAATCAACGGCAAAAGTATATAAGTATACGATTTAAATTATTATTTTATTTAATAAGTAATAAAAGAAAAATAATATTTATAAACAATATTTTATAATTTTATTTTTCAAAACCCATTATTTTCAAATTAATTTTTAAGTAATTATTGGATATCGTATTCGTGGAATCTAAAAATATTGACTATAAAATAAATATTTTATGCGTTTAATTATACACAGTAAGTAATAACAGATAATTTAAATTTATTATAAAAACAAGTTTAATTTAATAGTTTTAAAAAGTATTGTTTTGTTAATTGATCGTATATCCGCACTAAGTATGATATACTTTTAAACATTTTAACATGTTATATACATAGCTATTACTTAGTTATACTTGTTAATTGTCATATTATGTTCTATAAAAAGTATTAAGTATACTAATTCAATTTTAATAATACAAACATAAGTGATTAATTGTTGTTAAGTGTATAATAATAATAATATCTCATATTGATAATTAATACTTATGTATTTCTGTTTTGTCGTAAGTACCTGTACAATACCGATGAGTAATTCATCAATGAAATTTCTTATAACTTAAAAAATACATTTTAAATTTAATGGAATTGCTTATAGTTTGAACGCTGATCAAAATTACGCGCTCAATGTTATAGAACAACGTTTAATATATATGAACTGGGCAAATGACAGTACAAGTATGGTACTTAAATTTAACCATAAGGGCAACCGAAAGTAATGAATTTCATTACCAGTAATGCGGGTTTAGGGGTCAGTGTGTTGAATGAAAGTTAAACTGGTAGAAGTGAATTGTTGTCCGTATCGTATATATATAGATATACACGTTTATAGTGCATACATACGTACAGTATACCTACCCATGTACGAGTATATACCTATACTAAATTTTACGCATCGCGTGCATCCATCTATCATTCGGTGAAAGGGATAAATAAATTGTTTTGAGATCACATTTCTAAAAAAAAATTTTCTAAATAGTAATGAAACATCGCATGCGTATAATATACGTCTTGTTAGTAGATACATAATATTGTTTTTCGAATAGTAATTAATGACTATCGTATACATGATTAATTTAACGATCCAAACTTGGCTCTTCCATATCAACATCTGTTGTAGACGTATATTATACCGTATACCATGTATATAATTTATAACTATATTATATTTTATCACAATATTATACCTTTAATATCCGATACGGCGGAGGCGGCACTCTTCTTCCGAGATGGCGCTATACTCAATTTAAGCTCGTGAAAAACGAAATACTTAACATGTGTTACCTATGTATAATATTTGTCACAAGTGAAATATCCACAGTGGGTTTGTTAAACTTTGTATTTTGTTTTAATGTTTAAGTTTTCGAATCACGTCATCTTTATGACTAATAATATGTACTATTGTACTGAGTATTAGTAATTTGTTTTACAACGCGCCAGAGATAATAAATCGTTTCGGATAGAAATAACGCACTCAAAAGAAGTATTAATTATATCATTAGTCATTTTCGTAGTAAACATTACTGCGTCAAAACGCGCACTGTGTGCAATACATCTATACAGTAATATATAATATTATTATTTATTAGAAATTTTTCAATTTTTAACCCAATTTCAATTAGGTGCGGTAAAATCGTAAAACTACTTTTTTATTTTACCGTCAATAAATTAACTATAATATTAGGTATGGATAATTATTGTGTACCTAAGTATATTATAATTATCCAATAAAATTACCTTTACCTATGGGTTGAAACATTTTGAATTACTTTCAAAAATCATTATAATCATTATGTATAAACACTATATACCTACGTATGAGACTATAATAAATTTATGTACTGTGTAAATATTGATATATTAATACAATAATACTCAATAATACAATTTAGGTTATGGTTTGTACAATGTGTATAACGCATATTGTTCAGTGTAATACTATTTAGTTTCACAATAATTTCAATAATTTATAATAAAATAAGTACTTCAAACACCATAGAACATAATTTTTACTAAAAATTATATTTTTTATTTCATCAACATGTCTGTTTAATATATTTTTTTAAATGCTTCAGTTTTTTAATGTTAGTAGTTTTGCCAAAATATGATTTATCTTGTATCAAATATTGTAACTCTGTATTCACTATAACATAGGATTTATTGTTATAAATTTATAATTGATAATAATTTTTATTAATTATTATTATTATTATTATTATACTTCAGACCTTTAAAAATAAGACGACAATTTAATATGAGACAAATAAACATGATAATATCAAATATGAATTGATAAACGACTAACACCTACTACCTACACGGCTAAACCAGTTATTATTAAAAATCTGTTATCAATACAATTATACAAATACAATATTGTCATCAATTTTGAATGTATAAATATTGATTATAATTTTTTTCCGTCTGGTTGCCCGCCACCTACTATAGTATTATAATTATTTAGGTATTGAAACTGAAGACGTTAATTAGTAATTAATGTAAAATCCAAAAGCACTTTACTTTCATGCAGTTTTTATATAATTTCTTATTATTAACAAATCGTAAAAAACTGCAAAAACATCAATCAGAAATAAAACCCTCACCGACTGCAGTAATTTCTGAGTTTCCGACTAATAATAAATTGCATTTCAATAAAGTTAAATAATTTACCAGAAATGTATTCCCTTGAAAATATTCCTAAAGCAGTGTAAATTGTTAGTTATTTAATTTTTATTAAAAATAAAATGTATTGTTCATTCGTTCAAAAATTCATTTTTTTAAAAAAAAAACCAAAACACTATGTATAATAATAGTTTATAACACAATAAAATAAAATGTAAAATACATTGGTAAGGTAACATTGTTAATATTACTATTATTAAAACTAAAAATGAGAAAACGTAATATATAAATATATATATATGATATATTTTCCCATAGGTACCATTTGAATAATAACTGTACCTGCATTATGTGATTGTATTTGGTTTAGGACGTCTTTTTATGGTTATTTGAAACTGTCATTTCATTACGTTGGTGGTATAGGTACCTACTATACATGATGTAATATTTTGACGATATTTTTAATAACTCCAATTGTATCATCCATTCAAATAATGTTAAAATAGGTAAAATATTACTTTTATTTACATATATATCTATACAGACTGCAGGAACAGGAGATATTTAAATATTTACCTGCACTTATATAGTACCTATAAAGTTTATACATATTTATTTGATGTTCTCTATTCATTTTGACAAGCAGAACCATTATGGCAACTTGGCACGAATGTATGTTTTGATGTAGGTATACAGGTATACTGATACACACTACCCTGATAATGTGAAAAGTAATTTTACTATCTTGATTGTATTGTACGAGTATAATATGAACATAATATTTATTTTGTTTTCGTTTAACGGTATGATTGCATATTTTCCTCCGGTGTAGGTATAATAACAATATGAGCATATTTTGTTTATTTCCAAAATACACGTATATACCTACTAGCCGATGAAAACCAACAAACGGTTGGACGGAAAATTTATAATTTTGTATTCTTGAAAGTGAGAAATTTGCAACGCTGTAAAATACATTTATTTTTGCCGTAATATTTGTTAATATATTATGTCAAAAAATAAAGAATCGTTGAACGTAAAATAAATTTCCAGTGCTAAATTTGTGTTAGAGTGAAAGTTGTGGGGAATCTAAAGAACGTATTAATCTGTCGTGCGTCAAATTATGCTTCTTGCAAGTAAATCCAATTAGTTATTTGCTTTATAGTCATAGTTAAAAAAGTATTTTCAACGAGCAGAAATAATGTTAAATGGTTGCAAGTAATTTGTTAAATCTTTGTAAGGGGCTATTCGTAATACGATAACTTTTTGTAACTTGTAAGAAACATTATACTTCTACAGTTCTACTACGTGCCATTTGTATTGTTGGTATAACGTAGATTGTGTTAAACAAAGCTTACGAAAAAATTTACCTACCTACTTTACATTATAATTTATATTTGTAATTATAACTTTACTAATTAAAAATCTACGATTGAGATTAACCTCAAACTATTAATGATTGCGTTGAAATGTGTTATTATTATAATACTGAAGTCTATAATTCATTGCATTTAAGAATAATAAATTACTGACACAAATCTGAGGTTAGGTCACAAGTTTTTATCGAAAATATAATTTCTAAGATAACACTTTTAAAGTGTTTATAAAATCAAATCAATCAAAAATAAGAACATTAATTTACATAATTTGTTGTTTAGTACATACTTAAATCTGTTGTACTGCGTAGTAAATAATAAAAAAAAAAAAAACTGTAAATCAGTAATTTATATTTTAGCGAAATATAAAAAAGAATTAGGAATCTACTCGAATTTTTTTTAATTACCTAGGTATATAAATTATACTTTTATGCGGTACTATAATCGCAGGTAAGTCTAAAAAAGAAAAACTACACAAGGCCACAACAATAGTAGACGGGTAGTAGGCAGGTACTAAGTTTGTAAGATACCTACTTAATATGCGTTAAGGAAAGTATGTTTACAAATATTTATAATAATATTTTATATACTTACTATTTAATTATCTGTATTATACTATTATCCAACTTTGTAGTGAAAGAAAGAGAATAATAAACAAACAGGATGATATTTAGGATATAAGCAGGAGACTTTGTTGTCAACAAAAATAATTAATAATAACCGATGGCAACCAGATATAAATGAAAACATTTAATCCTCGTATTTTAAGGACACGATGCCTGCGTATGTCACCCTACGAAGGACGAATTTCGGGATAAAAAGTAGACCAGATCACTCTTTGCAAAGTCCTCTACGGCTCTACCTGCCTGTGAAAATCCCGTCCAAATCGGCTCGGTCGTTTTGAAGATTAATCATTAGTCCGGACAGACATATCTATTTGATTTATTTGTACGTAGAATATAATATACAGATTTAAAATATTTTTTTTTAAGATTATACCTAGCTGTGGATATTAACGATTTCCAAATTGATAAATAATTATAATAAACATGCGTGTATCATACATTCGGGTATCCACGGTCATTACGATTCTTGAAATAACTTATATATTTTTCACACGATTGCGGACAAACATAATATTATAATATTATAGTTATCATGTCTAGCCTCAAAAAAAATGCATGTCCGATGCTCGTATAATTAAATTTTGAAAAATGTTATTTATAAACATATACCTAATATACAAGAACGACGCGTATCGTGCTCACTTTTTAGTCGCGTGTTATAACATTACAATATAATATTATTATAATTATTATTTTTCCTACCGGTTGAAGACGATCTTCTATATATATTATCATTAGCAGGTACGCAGTCGCCGTATGCCTATGCGCACCACAATATATATAACCTATCGTGTTTATTATTATTATGTAATATAATAATCCCAGCAAGCAGTCTATATATAATATTATTATTTACGACGAACCCTGTTAACTGTACCCTATAATATGTCGCCAGTATTATGTTAGTGTAATCTGTATGTATACACGCATATAGGAAATAACACACCCTGTTGTAAACTCGTAACAATAACACTGCACTGACACCGCGCCGCTGTTTTATATTTAAAACTCGAGCGGATACCTATTACATAGGACTCGTGCAACGAAAGGATAAGGATAAGGTCCTCGACGTGTGGGTGTGTGTGGGCACCATAAATACTCATCCTCTCGCCGCGTGTACGAAATCTGTTTCTGTCTTATAAATATAGTCAGCGGGGGAGCTCTTGACGCGGTAGCCGGCTGGTTAGGTTATATAATTATTCTTATTTTTATAAGCACGGTTAGTACATTGTATGGTGCGACGCGCGTCAACGACGCATTATATATTAAAATAATATTTTGTAAAACAAAATAAATGCGATCTGTTTTAAATCAATGGGTCTTTTTTTCTCGTCCGAAGTCTATACTTGTGTCACGTATATGACATATATGGATGTGATATGATCCAGACACACTACCGCAAAACCCTGTCCCTCGAACATAATACGTGGACTTCTGCTGAGTTCCAAAATCGGTCACGTCTCTCTCCGATGCTCGATCGTCGAAGATAAATATTATAAACATCACTTCTATATACGACTGCGATACGTTTAATATTATAATATAATATGTTATTGGAAATCTCACAACGATCGTATAATTGCGGTTTACATACACAGTCAGATACGTTAGTAATTATGTGTTATGCCTGCAGCTTAAAGATATTAAAACTAAAAATAAATAAAAAAAACTTAATAATTACTATAATGACATTACGCACTCCCTGTTGTAACAACGACACACACGATTGTATTTTATATCGAAAGTCTATCGTACAATATTTATATTTATTTAAAGTAACGACGTTGTCAGTAATTTGTCACTTTCCATTGATTACGATAGAATAATAATATTTCTACTTTGATTTTTTCGATAATTATATAGTTTGAACAAAGTAATAAAAGATCTAACGATATATATATTGGTACATTTTTATCTAACATATATTTATACGTCATAAATTAGTAACGTTCACATTAAAATATCGAAATCATATAAGAAACGTGTAAAGTAATAGTTATTGATTACAGAATTATTAAACTTTAGAATAACAAATAGAATTATCTTTCTCTTAATTTATAATAAACGTTTAAGCGGTAGACGCATCTCATATTTTAACAATATGTTAGGATACCTATATTGTATCGGAAAAATACTTTCTATGTTTTTCATGACAAACAGAAAATATATTTTAATCGACAATAAAATATTATAATAACTAAAAAATTATTTCTTCCTTTGTCCTGGCGTACGCTTTATGCATTTATTTAATTATTTTATGTCAGTATTGTTTCGAGGTCCCCTAAGTGAGTTTATAATTGCCACTGCGAGTACACAACTTTCATTTTTAATTTTTAAAAATATTTAAAGAGTAAAGATGTTTTTAGTAGGTACAATGTACATACACTTCGAGCCCAGGAGTGTTTATAATTAATTGTTTCGTTTGCTTTGGTTGATAGTAAACTGGAAATTAATTAAATCATCTACAACTATTAATTCATACATATATATTATTATAATTTCTATAATTGAATTAGAATCTTGCATATAATCCTCAATATTTTTGTCGCACATAGTACCTATATCAAATAATTAATTTATCGAACGGTTTATATAATAGTGTTTATCGTTTTGCAGGTCGTGAAAATTTGAACCATTAGATTTGACGTGGGGGCTGTACGTCATAAATATTATTGATTTTAATATTTAGTTTCAGACTTATAGAGTTATAAGTTATATATACACTGCGTACACCTATAATACACAGAAGCCATATATGCAGGAAGCAGGAAGTTACCTATATGCATATTATTTGTACGAGAATTTCTACTGCTGTTGCTTAACACGACTGAAGAGAACTTATCCTTATACAGAACAATATAAACACGTATTCAGTTCAAAACCTTACATCTCCCCGATGACACATCAAGATAAATGACAAAAGCAAAGAACACTTTCATCGCTTTATGTATATTAAAATGAATTTGAATAAAATACAAAAAAAAGAAGAAGTACCGTATTTATTTTCACACTCACGCAGTATATTATGTATGTGCGTACAGTATTGTTATAATAAATTCAAAAATCTTTGCACTGGTTTTTTTGTCATCGAAATATTCTAACACCACAAGCGCGTATACATAATGTCAACGGACCGCAATCGCATAAAGTATATAAACATGTAAATCGTAAATGGGTTGATGGAAATTTACGAAAAATTTATATCCAAGTATGTGGTATAATAAAACTGTATAATACCCTTATCCCAGGCCAGATAAATCCAGTGGGTTCGTATATGGTGGACGGAAGGTCCACTATAGAATGGTTCCCCAATGATTTTTATGTCGTACGACCACGCCTTTTACGATTTGTGACCAAACATTACGACTTCTCTTTTAAAGTTTTTTTTTTCTTTTTCGTTGAGGGTGAAAACCTTTTATACAAGAAATTCTCCTTACACTGCAGGCCAACAACTGCAGTGTGAGGAGAAAATAATGTTCCGACACGTTTTAGCTCACAACATTTTTTTTTTCTATTTACAATAGCGTTAAAATACGCCGTCGCATTAAAGTTTTAAAACGAGAAAGTTTAGAAAAATTTTATTTTTCAATTTAGAAAAATGATGCACCTAAGCATATACGAGTATTATATGACGAATCGAGTACAACGACTAAACTCAAAATATAGAACTATTGGTATATAAACCAAATGCTGCAGATTTCCGACTAAAAGTTCAAAGCATAGACATATATATTTTGTTTGTTTCTATACCACCATGTATTGTACGTATATACGTCATAACTATGCGCATTGACTATATTAATAATATGCTCTTGGGATGATCGTTGAATAAAAATAATATACACTCCTGAAAATTAATTTAACGAAGTGGGTATATAGCCAATATAATATAGGTATATTATAGCAGATAGGTACATGATAATAGAATAACCTATATAATATAACAATGCCATATTGTTTTATATTGTAGGTATACAAATCGAGCATATTTGTTTTATTGAGGCATAATATATAGAACGAAATATCGATTGAATTTAAATCTACATATCGTCATTATGTGTGTTTTATAATAGCGTTTACAGTCGACAAGAAATAATTGGTATTCAAGGTTAGGTTATGCGTTATTATAGTTATTACAATCGTGTTTTATAAATTATTTATTTATTTTAAAATTTACTCATAAGGCTTACTTATAATTGAGTTATACCGTATATTGTATACATCAGTGGTGAGAAACCTTCCGCAAGGGGGAGGGGGAAAAAATTCAACACCTAAAAATAAGATGAAAAAAAAAAAAAGGTAAAATGTGGTGAAAAATCTGTCATTTGATAATTTTAAAATTCTTACGGTTTTTAATCACCCTGGTATTATATTACTTTTTGTTTTATTTAGTTACAATCCATATTAGTTATGCAGTACAATATGAGTAAATTTGATCAGAGAAAATATCCGTTTATATTACACTACGAATGTAATGTATATACATTTATATGTAACAATAACATATTATTATAGTACGCGCTATTTACGTTCTACATAATAATATATCTACATATCCGAGTAAAAGAATTGTTTTATTTTTTAGTATATGAAGAACGATTAGGTAAAAAGGTCTCTGGACAATTTTCTTTTCAGCCGACGGGTTGTATCGGTTGGGTCGAGAGAGGATATAAATTTGATATGATAGGTATTGAACGATGATGTAGTTTTTTTTTTATGAACTCGTTTGTAGAGTTTAGATCAGGGGTGTCCAACCCGCGGCCCGCGGGCCGCATGCGGCCCTTGGTAGATTTTGATGCGGCCCTCACTTCAATTTAAAAACCGTGAATTAATTGTATATAATATATTAATATTACGAGAACAAATTTATTTTATGAATATAAAATTATAAAACATCAAATAAACTGTAAGGGCCGATGCACACGTCCATATTTTTACCAGCTCCATATCATTTCCAGCTGTGGAAACTAAATTTCAAATGGAATGCATTGAGTTGCAATCAGATATTCAACTCAAAGAAAAATTCAATATGTCATCTATATTAGATTTTTATAAATTATATCTACCCAAAGAAACATATCCAGTCCTTCATGACCATGCCTTATTCATGTTCTCGCTTTTCGGCAGTACCTACATTTGCGAACAATTGTTTTTAAGAATGAAAAACACAAAGAGTAAGAATCGGTCCACTATATCAGACAAGCATCTTGAAAGTTGTTTAAGGATTGCCACAACTTCGATCGATCCAGATATTGATTTATTACTTTCACAAAAAAATCAATTTCAAATTTCGCATTAAATAACTTTTTTAAACTAAAACTTATACTAAATAATACTAAATACTAAATAAATATTTTTTTCTGTGTACCTACCTACTTATAATTAAATATTAATACTTGTAAAAATATTTCTGCTTATTATTCACTATTGTAAAATTATAAAAAAATATATTGTTGTATTATAAAATATAATTAAATCATTAAATTTGAATGTATTATTATTAAAAAAAAATTATGTGGCCCACAACAACTTCTACCTATATGATGTGGCCCAGTCTTCACAAAAGGTTGGACACCCCTGGTTTAGATGCTTCATCAGGGATAGTCATTATGTCGAGGTCTTTATAATATAATCTACAGAGGCTTCGATTGCTAACATATCTTGGGACATGGAGTATCGGTTATTGTTCTGAGGGATGATGACTGGAAAGGCTGTATAATAGTATGTATATATAATAATTTGAATTTTTGATTTTTTCTCATAATAATAACGTACCAGGTACCTATAGGTATTTATAATTGTAATTGTATTTTGTATTGAATCAAAAATATTTTAAAATGTATACAATAAATAACAATGTCAAATATATTATGTGTTTGAATACGTGAGTTTTAATTTTTAAGCGAGTTATAAGAATTTTTAATATTGTACTCCATATTGTAATATCATTACTCACATACAAATTTAAACATCGTAAAAAAAACCCAAACGATCAAACACAGAAACGTTCTTACTTTGTAGTTTTTAATAGGTCAATTTACTCTAACGTTAAAGCTAAGAAGATAACATTTATCTGCTGAATGCAACTTTTCTTTGTCGCATATGACTGCAAAACACCAAAAACCATGCGTGGGTTTGACGTCCTATTAATTTGATCACGCATCGGTACAGGTAAAATATATTTTTCAAACTACCCTTTACTATAATATTATACTTACAAATTTAGTGAAAATAAAACACATTTGCATATAACTGAGTAAAAGTAAGTAATACAAATAAGTGAGTTGTCAATAATCAATAGCACTTAAGAAGGTGTAAAGAAGATTAATTTCAATATTAACCTAATATTAACACATTTTATGTAGGTAATGAGTAATTAAGTAAAATTATTAAATAGTAACACACCTTTACTTTATGAAATAATGTAATACTTTTTGAATCGCCATAACAGGCGATATATTTTTTCTACAAAATTAGTTTTATTTTCTATTTAAACGACGGATATTGATTATTCCTCCAATTTTGATCTTCATCATTAATTCCTTAACGACTTTTCATAACAAAAATGAGTTTTTTTTTATTGGGCAACATTCCTAAAAATAGATAGATATAGATTAATTGAAAATGAATAATAAATATGTATGCTCTGATTTGGACTATTTAAATCTCTACAAACGATAAAAGTATAGTTCATAATAGTTATTCAATTATATACAGTTATAGCTGAAATACAATCCACTGATTTATTATGTGATTTTGTGTGATCCTTAAAAATATAAATCCAAGTGACAAGCTTATATCAGGCCCAAGGTCTATCGATTCGATAAAACGACTTAACAGTAGTATAATGATATGGCCGGTATGTATTTATGATTGGTCGATTGAGGATAATTATTGTCATTACTCATTAAGTTACATAATATTAACTACGATTCTTATCAATATTTAATATGAACGTAATTTTTTTTCAAATTATTAGTTAATGTCGTGTCAGAAATTCGGTCTCTATATTTCTATAATACCTATTTGATAAATACACCATATTTAGTTTGACCATATTATATTATTGTCATTTATTGTCATTTTTATATTACGCCTACTTAAATCCATACCGAATTTCTGAAGAGAAATACTACTTCTATATTATTACTGTTTTGCAAGATGATAAATTATGATCTCTAAAAATATAACGCCATTTAATAGTATGTTGAGCGATGAGTGATGACCATCACGTACGACCGTCAAAATTACGCCATGACAGTGCCTGGAAATTCTAAACAGTAAACAATACTTAAAATTTGCCACGTGACCAGTGAAAACTAATCGACATTTTGACGAGTCGTGCGGTACAATATTATAATTATTATTTGGACCCGAAAACCTTTCATTCATAATAAAATATAACAATGACGCGTCGATTATAGATTCGATTAAAACACGTTCATTGGTATAAATGGTACCTTTATAAGTATAAAATATGTGTATCTTTTGGATAGTTGTACAACAATCATTGTGCAAGAATCGCCATTGTCGACGAATAAATATTATATTATTATTCACCTTATATTTTGGTTTGAACTGAACACGTAGATGATGATGTCAGAAGAAAATGTTCAAAAATAAATTTCTGAAAAATGTTTACATTTCCTTAAAACATTTAATAAAAGTATACATCGTAATATTATTATTCCTGCATACATTGTACATGATTCTATATTAGATATAAATTTACAAATTCCAGAAATTAAACAAGTTCTATATCTCTATATAGTATCGTTATGTTTCGATTTGAAATTACTAAATTTCGGATATTTTTGGAAAAATTCTCTCGGGAATCAATCAAAAGTTGAATTGTTGAACTTAACTAAATAACTACATCTATAGTGATACCTATATACCATAGAGACACTCGTTATTGAAACCTTTGTCATATACACTTTCATGTATAGGTATCCTATCGTGTTCGAGGAGGTATATTATGGAGAATAACTACACGGAAGTTAAATTTGATGTAATTACGAAATAATTTGTGAAGTTAGCGGTCGCGTTGGGCAGAGCAATAAATAAACGCATTATGTAGGTTTACGATTTGCATAAAGATATTTACTTTGGAATATAAATGAATATATATATTAATACAATACTATTGACGAAACAAATAATAGCGAAACTGATAATAATATGTTCTAAGCGGATTTGAGAATTCGTAGGAGGGAAAAATATTATACCGTATATGTATATACCTGAGATACATTATGCCTTCAGCAAAACACGAAATCATAATGATATGAGATGCAATATTATAAAACATGATAATATTTTATGCCATCGAGTTGGTGAGGGGAAAAACTGTGTTTCCGGGCTCAAGGTCATCGGGCCACGCGCAGAAGAATGCGGGTCAAACGACTGCACGGCATATGGTCGGCCGTGAAAGCTTAATGGGAAAAAAAAAACTAAAAAGAACAACAACAACAGCGCCGAAAAAAAAGTGGACGGTATCCAAAATCGTTGTGTGATCGCTTGTGAAACAACGCGCAAGACTACATCACAACACGTAAGACGAGACGTCGTAAAAAAAAAAAAACTAAAAAATGTCTTACAAAAATATAACGGGTGATCAAGACGCCTGTTGGTTTTTTTATTCTATCACACGCCGTACGATATAATATAATAAATATATATATATAATAGTGCGTATAAGTATTTTGCTGCTACAGTGTCATTATGTGCCATAAACAAAGCCGCCTCAATGTGTGTTTAGACTTTAATATTTTATACGTATCGTGGTATTATTATTATTATTATTATTATTATTGCATTTTCTCGTTTTTCGTACAAAACCACATCATCATGCGCGTTGCAGCACGCCGCTTTGTTTCTGTTCTTTCGTCCACTCTTATGGTCTTTACGCCACCCCCCCCCCCCACCGCTTATATATTGTGATACACCCATAGATCGATAGATGATAATGTGGTTTCTTTGTTCGAATAGAAAATCTCTCATTTTTAAAAAAATTCCGTAGTTTACGGTTGGTGATTCTTTTAAACACTCATTTTATCGAATTTACTTAAAGTTTGACACATGTGAATAAATATTTTTCACTAAGTATATTGCTATAGTTTTATTACATTTTTACATTTTTTAGTCGCAGCATACATGTTTAATTACATACAAAAAACAAAATATTTTTCTGACTATTTCAAGTTTTGATTGAGTAGTTTGTTATAATATTTATAACTTTTAAAGTTTATGACGAACAGAGATTAATAAAACAGAAGTACGCCAAAAATATCGGTGTACTTTTGCTTATCTAAACTTCAAATACCTACTTATAAAGTTATGACTTATAGCTTATATAACTAACTAAAAACTAATAATTTAATATTTGGTTTTTATATTACATTGAAATTTCCAGTGAAATATTCTGTTTAGGAGTATACAATTAGGTTCAGAATTAAAGTCTGTCACTCAATCTAAAAAAAAAATTGTATCGATAAAAAACGATCAGATATTTTCGAGGAAAATAGTGTTTACCTATATAACCTTGGATACAATATTTTACGCAAAGAAAATATGTATTTTGTATTAAAAGTTACGACCGAGGTGCGCACAACAGGTGTAATATAATATATATTACAGCCGGGTCTGAGTGTTGAGAGCGCCGCAGTGTATTTCCACTTATTTTCACAACAAAAGTTAATAGAACTTTGCGAATAATTTCGCGGATTAAAATGTGAGTGGTTTGTGGCTGTACCTACCTCGTGTTCTAACAAAGCAAAATAATAAAATGTCACTCTGGTTGTATACGATGATAAGTGTTCAGTCGGGCAATATAATAAGTCGGGTAAGTAGTAAGTTCTGTGAATGTAAAAATACGTTAAAATTCGCGTTGTATACAGCGTTGCTTACCTGTGTTCAAAAATCACGAACACCGCCGCTACGGGGATGGACAATGAAATAAAGGCGAAGTCGATAAAAGTTTATTATTCATATCGCCAAGTTTAAATCTTGTAGGACAAGTGACAATTATTATCCGACAGTCACTATTAACTCGCCGCGCTTAAGTTTTTCATTTAATCGTGAAAGCTGCGTTATAGTGATGATATTGATAAATGAATTGAATTGTGGAACCAATCCTTCTTGGAAGACGCTAAGGTTTTACGAGTATATATATTAAAATTGTACAGAAAAATTAAATTTCCAGTAACTGGAAATTGAACTTGTTGAACTGTGTCTACTGTAATCTATCATTCTTCGCTTCTTCGGTGATAAGTCTTAAACGATTTCTGATAAATGTGTTCAAGAGAATAATCGCACGACACCATATAATCGTTTACTGGAAAAAAATTTAATCAACAATAAATTATTATAATTTGACGACTGTGGTAATAAAATATTAAATGAAAAAAATTACGAATTATGAAACACTCATCAATATTTAAATCGTTTTTAGACGTTTTTTCATTTTTCATAAATTTTGTTGTTGTTTTTGGCCGTGTCGCCAGGTGTGCACTTAAGAGACAATAACTCCGGAACCACTTATTGCACAGCGTACAAACTTCACCGAATCCATCTAAATATCAATCTTAATATGTCCTGAAATTTTTATCGAAATCGGTTAGGTGGATCTTGAGTTATAAAATGTATTCAAAATGTTCACTTATTTTTATATACATAGACGGAGCGGATAAATATTATGAAGAGTGACAAAATATGGTGTCGTGCATTCTTTAAAAAAAAAATTAAACCCTAACTATTTTTTGTAAAAACTTAATATTTATGAAACTCATGTAAATAAAAATTATTGTATTTGGCTGTCACGTGGCGTGATACCAGTTACTAGTAAATACAAATTTTCCATCAACACGTATTATTTAAAATATAAACTGGCTTATTGTTGAAAATATGTGTTTTACAATATCCACTGAAAATTCTCAGTCAACTTTTGTTAAATGTTTGTTTTATAATAATATAGGTAGTCTGAAGTACCTCCCTCTATTACACTATTTATACTCTGAACACTTTTTATTTTTTTTTATTGTTCACCATAACACGGTTCTTTAATCTGGAGTTTACAGTTTAACATTATTTTAATTTTATGTTTTCTGAAAATGTAACTGTATATTTTAATACACGGAATTTTGAACAAATAGTTTATTATTTACGAGCATTCCCAGATAAGATGGCAAGGGAAGTTGAGAGGTGCGTGTGGTTTATATTATTATTATGTACACATAGAGCATATACCCCTCGAAATGTTGCCGTTCTAATCCGCTCATCGAAACTTCCAATGCTCATCAATAATAAACTATTGTTCGATATCCAATATTTACATAAACATTTTCAGAATATCATACAATATTAAAAATAAATGTGTTGCCGGTGGCGTTTGAAAAGATAATACATATAAACGATCACTATGATAAAAAAATAAAATAAAAATATTTATAAATATTAGTAAGGTTGCAAAATTATGCACAAGAATAAGTGTTTTTTCGAGAAAAGAAAATTAGGGACTTATAAAAGCTAGAAATATCGGACCAAATACCAGCTAGTATTATGATGATATAATATCTTTTATAATATTATAATATGTATTAAACTAATGGAAGGTTAGTATATCTATTAAATTTATTTACATGTTTAAGCTGCAGGTAAAATATCGTAATGAAATGGACAACCCGTCGAGTTTTACATGATTTTCGTTTTGTATAAAAACTTCCGCAGCGAAACTTATAAACTAATATTGTATGACATAAAAATATAATGAAATACAGTATAAAAAGGATGAATTTTTCATATTTTTTTTATTATCTCGATCGGACATAAAGAATATCGGCAATGATGAACGTTGGTAAAAAAAAAAAAACTCTGTGAAAGTCAGTTATTATGTAATATTATATTAATATTATAATACCTATAATTTAAAAGTCATAAATTTCAATAAACATGTATATTTGATGAATTTGTCCTATATCTATTGTACGAGTTAATGTAATAATAAAAAAAAATATATATTATATCACTCTTAATCATGGGGTATATGCTATAGTAATTTTCTCTGTGGACAATTTTTTACACACATAGTTAAACTGTTTTTATTTTAACATCAATAATACATCATCTTAATCCTTGACAAATTCATTGAACTTATAATTATTGAAATTTATCGTTTTAAATAATGTTTTATAGGTACCTATTATAATGTAATCTTTTTAAGTTCTAGCCATCGGTTCACCGTGGAGATTGGATTTTACTTAACACTGGCGCAGAGATAAATCTAAAATATTATTTTCTATAGCGTTGCATTCGTTGGCAGCTACCTACAGGGAATATAGTTGGGGAAGGCGGACAAAAATTACATGTCTGCAATCGTCTCGTTTCGGATTTGTTCGACTGCCATTATATATACATAGTGCCTATAGTAGATTGTTATATTTTGTGGGCGCCTATAGTTAATCCGTTTTAGACCACTCATACCAGCAGGTATACCACCTAAACCAAACATACCTAAATAAATTTGTCACTACACTAT
The DNA here is from genome assembly GCA_027563435.1 of Nasonovia ribisnigri. Lineage (NCBI taxonomy): Eukaryota > Metazoa > Arthropoda > Insecta > Hemiptera > Aphididae > Nasonovia > Nasonovia ribisnigri. The sequence goes on along the minus strand of JANEHU010004591.1, from coordinate 319,872 downwards.
ATAGTGTTTGTGTACATATTTTATTATATTTAGGTACCTACTTATTGCAGATACCTCGTGACGAACCGTATACACGCGAACGTCACGCTCTGGTTTTCATTACCAATAGCAAAGGTGTGAGATAGGGTACCGAAAAATGGTGTTAAGGTCGATCGCGGTTATCAGGTACACTATGCAGGTATACTCACTTAACACTAATTACAAAAAATAATTACAAATATCGTTTACGCACAAAAGTGAACAATTTTTTTCAATCCTCATTTGATACATATGTTAGTATATTATTATGATGTACTTAATAATTATTAGTATCGATCGTCTACAATTTTAAACAATGACATTTGTCCATGAATTTCAAACCTGATATGGCTTTTACATTTTTTTTTTTTATCAGCGTATCAAATATTAAACAATTATTATAATTATATAGTAATTATACTCGTTTTGTACAGGAATACACGATGGAACACGAGTTAGTAGAACAAATAAAATATAACCATTCATGTCCGCTGGGGTGAATCCAAACAATTTATAATCTGATTAATTTCATCCTAGCCCTGAAAATTGAACCAGACCATGGTATACAAGCACATATATGCAACACTGTATAAATGCGTAAAATAGCGTTTTAAGGAACATGAACAAATTTTGAAAAATTGTCCGTTAAACGTATACGGTTATGCAGTCGTGCGAACTAGAACATTTTCAATTAGTAATATTATAATGTAATAAACAATAGACAAAGTAAAATATTATTAACAACATTGTTATTCGTTATAAAACGTTCACTTTATATACCCGATCGACCTAGATGTATACACCAACGCCGTATGGTTAAATAATATGAAACAAAACTAATATAATTGCATTTTATTTGAGTTTACAAACATTTTAGTAATTGGATTGAACTATATAAATATTGGCTACACGTTTTCGAGGTTATTATTGCGGTCGAAAAATTTAACTACACACTGTGTATATACCTATATATAAATGGATGTTGGTAAATCTTAGATTAATAGATTCAAAAAGTACTGGACCGATTTGCACTAAGTTTTTGCAAAACAATTTGCGTTGTCAGGGGCAGGTTTTCGAATCTTCGATCTGACAAGTAGAAAAAAAAGTTAGTGGCCTAAATTTTTAATTTTCTATTTAATTTATACAGGTAATAAAAATTGTCCGATGGTCTCAGAACACTTGGGAACGGCTATACCGATTTTGGCTCATTTTTGTTTTTAAATGTTGTTAGGTAATAAGTAGTCCGAATGAGTATTTTACGAAAAGTAAAATTGGAAAAACCCGGAAGAAATGCTCAAACAAGGATTTTATCGAAAAATTGTTTGTTAATAAATGGTTGCCATAGGTTATTCGGGCAGATGAGGTCAAAACGTGCATTAAATCGTTTATGGTCTCGAAGAAAGAAATTAAAACAAATACGATAGTTGAATATATGCATTATAGCTTTTATGCTCAAAAACGACTTGACCGATTTTGTAAACATTTTAAATTGTTTATTATATATATATATATATATATATCAGGAAAGTTTAGAAAGTATATTTAAACCAAGTAAGCTATATCCAATCCACTACAGGTGAGTTGTCCATCTCGGTCGAATTATAATTATAATTTATAAAACGAGGTGCACAAACCCCGATTTTCCCGTGAACTGCGGTACACTAAAACCAAGATACAGCTATATATAGCACTATATTTTGTAATATTTTAAATTTTTTTTAAGGGCAAAGTTGTTTTATACACTTAAAAATCGATTTTTATCCGAAGTTAATAAGCTCAAAAACTACTGAACCGTTTTCACTAAAAGTTATATCAATAGATTTAATACTTGGGACTTGGAAGTTGGAGAGTTATAAAGCATATTTTTTCAACCCCTATAGGTTAGGTTAGGTTTAGTTAATATGAGTATCTCACACGTACATTTTTTTTCAGCTCACGAAAAAAGATTAAAGTTTTTTTGTTTGTACTATAAATGTTTGCCACTGGTTATATATCGTATATCTAATTTGTTATTATAATTAGTAGAAATTCATTTATAAAAAATAAAATAAATCTTTGGCTTGAGTAACGTGACAGCTATAATAATATATAAATGCGAAAAGTGTTTATTTTTTTTTTGTTAGGTGTTGGCTTTGAATACCACAAGCAATAAAAGGGACAACCACTCATCCAATAATCATCATGTGTTTTTTTTAAATTTACAGATGACATCGTGGAGCCGGTTTTAAGTATAGTATTATCGGCCCAACTGCTGTAAACGGAATATCGAGAGATAAAATATGAATACACTAATGATGGTGCTATACCTGTTCAGTAAAATAAATTTAAAAAATTTGGTATAGGCTCGTCCATAAAACGAATCAACCGATTTTTACGAAAGTATCAGAAATAACAGCAAAGCTTAGATATAGAGTTTGAACCACGATAAAAGATATTTACCAATAGTCTATACTTCATAGAGGGATTGCCATCTCGGTCGAATTAGTTCACAAAGTGAGATATACCAATGCCAGTCCCTGTTTAACTCATGGCCAGCAGTTCCTTGCTCGAGTGCGTATTAAGTCAGAAAAATATTTCATATTTATGCACCTGACCAAATAACTAATTATATTGTTTACGAAGAAATATTAGAAAGACAATGGCTTTAAATAAGTATTAAATAATTCAATGTTTAAAATTTTAAACTCAAAAATAAAAATATGGCTTGAAACGGGTGAGGCCACTTCAAAAAAAAAAAAAGTTTTTATTTACATTACAACACTTTTAAACATTATACGACACTCACAAACAGTTATTGAATAATTATATGACAGGTATAGTAATTATAGTAACCATTTTTCAGTTTGACACAAAATGGAGTTGTAGCTAATAATTATTATTTATCTGAAGGCAATATATAGGAATTGTTTCGTTAAAACTATTTTCACACAAAAAAACAACCTCAATGCTCAATGTAGCATAATGATAATATTATTCTATTGGCACCGACAATGCCGGGCGGGACAATTAGTACTATAATTTACGGATAATTTCGTAAAAAAAAAAAACGTTTTTACAACGATGATTAAAAAATAGAGACGGAGCACGTGTGGCGCCCGATAAATAATAACAATAAAAACCGATTCCAAGTATGTAATAACCACCAGCGGTTACACGGATGGAATACAATTTGAAAACGAGTAAGGATTGAGTACATAAATACCATTAATTATTGCAATGTATATATGCGATATTCGTTACGGTAATTGCGATCGGTTCTCGGGTAGAAAAGACAAAACTGATAACAATATTAAGTAGGTATACCTAAATATTACAGTATTACACTTACCTATACGTATACGTTTACCATATACCATATATTATGTACCTGCACCGGTATAGCCTGGTCACACAATCGATTCGATGATTGATTTAATAGACCAATTTTCGTGCGACTCTTCTATAATAGTTATAATGATGTTACTCAGCATCATATTGTGTAATGACCATGACTGAAAATTTATAAGTGTACTAAAAAAGCTGCACGAATATAATATACTAAAATTTCTGAAAATAAGTGAAATCGAGAAAAAATAAATAAACAATACAAATACCTACACAGTTATTTTTCGGCTTGAAAGGTGTCAATAAATAATTATGAACGTATAATATAAAAATGTGTTTAAACAAATGGTATTTAAAAATCAATAGAGAAATATTTTTGAACAATATAATAGATCTGTTTGGTAGATATATCGATTTGTAAACTTTATATAGGTATTTACTGTTTAATATGTATTAAATATTTAGATTATTATTGGTATAAAACCCCAAATCTATTATTTTTTCCTCAGATGTGCAATGAAAAAAAAAAAAATGAAAATAGTTATATTACCATTTAGATGTCTAAGATAATATGCGATCACACGTAAAATAATATATATATTATCGTATTTAAAACGGCGATATGGACTCAAATGAAATTTGTTTGGAATTAAATTCACCGACGTGCTAAATTTACGAATTCGCATCTCTGCAGGTAATGGATATCGTTGAGACGAAAGAATTATTTCATGTCCGTACAGTATACCTGTACATAGTTTGCAGTCGGAGGCGGACCTGACAACGTGTAAAAACGAATTGAAAAAAAAAAAACACGCGTAACGGTGTTTCTCCGTCGCCGTTGTTGGCCGGTGAAAAGACCTTACACAATGATATTATCACAATATGAAAGATGAAATATTATAAGTTTAAAAGAAAAAAAAACATCGAACGAAAAAAAAAACAGCACTGTGGTAGGTAATTATCATCGGACAAAATTGCGAGTCTTGTAGCCGTCGTATAATATATTATTACGGGACGTAATCCGTATAAAACCTTTATAAACCGACCTAATTCGTAGAGCACCCTAACCCGATCAAAACCAGAATAAAAGGTGAGACCTAAAACCCGAAAAATTACCCATTATTTTATTTCGGTTTTAACCACTCAGCAATCAAAATTAATTGTTTTTTTTTTTTACAAATTAAGCCCGTAATAATATTATAGTAGCGATGCACACCATTATTGTTACCTATTATTAATACGAATTATTATCCTTTTTTTGTTTTTTTTTTTTTAAGAAAATTTATCAATCAAGTTTACTACTGTCATCGTTTGCTAAACATCGCTGTTCGGTGATTGAATTTTTTTTCCAATTTAATAATGGTATACAATATAGTGAGTGCGTAATACTTTTATCCGATTCACAATATTTAACCGTACAGATCAAAGATGTCGGAGTTAGGGGCCCGCAGTATTGTGCGTTTCAAAGATACTGAATGCATCAAAGTCAACCACTATATATGTATATGTATTATATAATATACACTTGCGGTTAGCACTGCGGAAATTCATCAAAACTGTATGTGAAATCCGTCAACAAAATCTATATATGTATACAGAAATAATTATGTACCAACCACTCGGTAAAAGTTTGATTTCACAGAAACGACGAGAGCCGCATATACTGACTCAAACAAAGCGCGCACAAACGAAAAGCTGAATTTAAGTTTCGGAATTTCCGCGGGGGAGGTGGTAACGTGGACACAATATGGTCGCAGAAAATCTATACGTGATTCACCCCCCCCCCCATCGGGGCAATCGTCGAAAATAAATCAGACAGAATGTGTATTTCGTCAAGTCCGCGAGCGGTGACGCGTCGGGAGGGGTGGAGGGGGTTGGGGCGGAAGCTAAATATATAAATATTTCGGCAGAAGGGTCGCGACGTATTTTTAACTCGTTCGAAACTAATATTTTATTTTACCGTGGCCACCCGAAGGCCTACGCACTGTATAACATGCGTAAACGACCGCGAGTGCACATGGTGCCTTTACGTGACCGCTGTGCACGTAACCGCTCAACGAAACCGTGTTTTAATTATATACCTATTGACATGTACCGGCCCTACAATGTGGGTACCACAACGACGTTTGTTTCGAACAGTTATCAAAACCGCGGGTAACAGTAAACGTAAAATAAAAACGTCTATAATATTGACGTCTTTTTTTGTCCAGCCTGCACCACTATTATACGCAATAACCAATAGTATTGTCAAGCGCGAACAGTGTTTCGCACTGGTCATAGGTATAATCATAGCCGTGAGTATGGAAGGGGGGCGGGTGTGCCTGCCCCCCCCGACATTTTGTGATCGGGGCCCTAAAATGTAAGTCCCAGAGCATGGGGGACCTGCATTTTAACCAATGTCACTAGAATAAAATATATTTTTTTCGAAAATATGAGGTAAAAAAAAAATTATGTTTCGTCGTTTCGTGACAGATAAAAATAATAAAACATAAATTATTTTTAATTTGCTCGGAATAACTTATGATTGTAACAGGCATAGATGTTACTGACTACGAAAGCATAAATAATAAGCAGGCATTGCAGTAGTTGACTTAGGAATAGATATTAGATCCAAGGGAATATATAACACGATACTATTAATTATATACCGCGCTGATTAATATATGTACGTCTTGTTAATAGAGGCCCCAAAAATATTGTGGTCACCCCCCCGAAATTCGGGTCCGCGCACGCCTAGGGGTATAATGCGGCGCAATCGGGTGAGACGTTTTTTCATTTTTCGTACGTCGACTCGCGCCAATAGCTCGCGATTTAATTCGTATTTATTATTTCATTTTTTTACCTAATAGTACGCGGTCTCAACAATTAGTAAAATGATATTTGAATAACACGTGTACGATACGTCATAAACATAATATTATCAGAACAGTATCCTATGCCATTTGTGTGCGCAGCATTCTGACATAATCTCGAAACGGCACGCAATTGATATTGATGCGTCGCATTAATGCTCAACGACTGTCGAATTGTAACCACATTACCGCAAACCATACATCTACCTATATAATATAAACGTGCGGTTATTATGTACTGTTAATTATCGTGTATAATTGATATTTATTAAACTTTATATAATTTATATATTACATACGTTACCGCCATACAGAACGCGTGTCGCGTATAATGTGTGTAATATATTACAATGTACGAGATTATTATTATTATTATTACTATTCGCTTGAACGTTGTACAATGTGCATAATATTATTATATCACAACTACGACGACTCTATGGCATACAGTATTGCGTACAAGGTAATTAGGTAAAGACGTGTCCACGTAGATCTCTCCCCCCAATATTAAAAATATTACAATTTGAATATGCAATTAGTATGGTTTTGCATTTTGTACACAATTTTTGTAAATTACATTCTTTTTTGGAGTCTAGGAAAACTGATTTGTATAGGACGTGGGACGCCGTGGACGCCGGGGGGGGGTCTGGCGAATTCCGGGCCTAGTCGTGAAAGTGTAAGATAGTTACGTACTAGTCATTGGCATAATAAGGAATAAATTCTGTTATAAATATAATTATGTTGGGCGGGAGACACATTTTATTCCTAATAACCTAACATATCGTATTGTGAACACTATCGACTCACAGGATTGTGCCGAGAATCTCCTGGTTCACTACAAATGTAGACTTCGGGTCGAAGTTCGGCTGGTAACTCGCTCTATTTTGGGACAAATCTATAAATAGGTGTAGGTACACGAAACAAAGTTGGTCGTTTCGACTTGTATTATATTGCAATGTACGAACTATATTGTTTCGATAAATGTCTATCAACTAATATTATTATATAATAGGTACGTACATCTTACAACGTTACTTTATCTATGGGTCGGTGTAAATTATATCAAAAAAGAAAAAAGGAAAATATATTTTATCAGCGGAACAAAAATATTTCACCACTTAAGTTTCGCGTGCGAAAGGATATATTAGGTGTGTATGATATAAATGTACAACTAAAACCGTTGATTACTGGTAATTTTTCTTATGCCTCGAAAACATTAACAAACATTATTTACACACAGTCTCCATTATTAGATTATAAATATATATATATATTATATATATATTATATTATGGTATAAAGAATAAGACAAATAATATTATAAACGAAACTATCTCACTTGAATAAATTGTAACAAAAATATAATAATATATTACATAAAAATACTCTATATAAATACATAATAATATGCCAAACAATATACTTAAAAATAAATAAAATCTACCTATAGTGAGAACGTATAGATCCACGCAATAATTAAAGTATCTGAATTAAGGTAGTGGAAGAGCTACTAAAAACGGTATATGAGTATACATTTATCAATTATTATTATTATTATGATTGTTACGACGAACGATGCTATTATAATAACTCGTAAGTGCGTAACAATAATACATATGCGAGAATTCGTTTTTTGTGTTAAATAAAAAGGAAGTAAACGTTAATTTTCTGTTGCAATAATATCAAAGTAAACTAATAATTACGGACGGACAATAGTATACACTCTGTCCAATTAAAATAGATTTTTTTTTTAAAATTAAAGTATAACGACAGACTCGCATTTAAAACATTTGAGAACTTGTAGGGCATGTTTTCAAAACTCCATTGTGTTGAGTACCTCTTATGATATGTACGATCATGTCGGAATTTGAAATCAAAATATATAAACATGTGATTCCGAATTATAGTGCAATTAACTATAATACGTGTATAATACGTGCAGATATATATCGATTCGACAATTAGTAGAAGTGCCATGATTCGTGTCGCCAACTCGACGACATCGTCATGATAAAAAATTATTTACATTATTTTTAAAATATCTGTTTACATGTAAAAACATGTTCGATGATGTGCATTCATTTATTATTTTATAATTTTTTTCCACATAAAGTCAGGACAAAACAACGTAGTTATGTTAATGGGTATTTAATACATTTAAGGACACAATTTGAAAAAAATATTTTTATAATGTTTTACGACTTGTAAAAATGATAAAATATTAAGACTTTAGAGTGGTTTTCCAACGTACTCAGCAATATCTTAGAAATGGTTTTAATTTTAAGTTTAAAAAACATGAACTTTTTTCAGGTGAATATAATATTATATATTTTCATCAAAAATTTGTCTCGAAAAATTAACAAAATAATACCATAATCCAAAAGAGTATTTTGTAAAGTGTTAAACTGCATAAGTTAACAACACTGGCTCTAAATGTCGATGTTTGTTTCATGAGTTGATAACAAACAATAGTTGATGCTCCGAGATAGTAAAAATATCAAGTAATACGAGCACCCGAAAATTAGGTAGGGGCAGTTCTAAGTTTTCTTGATAACCATAATAATTTTTTGGTTATTCATCCGATGTTATTATTTTATTTCATAAAATATTTTTTTGTGTCTTTACTTAATTGCACTTTTTTGATTTAACTAAAAACTAACCAACTGGTACCCCGTCCAATTCTAAACTGGTGTCCGCAACAGTCGAGTCAAAAATAGTGAGCGGGGTCGTTTTTTCGGCGTGGGGGGGTTGCAATTCGAAATCTCTTGCACTAACGACACTGTGCAGTGTACGAAAGTCAATTCAACCAAAACTCGTGTTTAATTTGAATGTACGCGGAGAGCTAATGTAAGCACGTGCTATAATTATTATTATATACCCGGAGAAAATACGTTCGATTTGTCGCAGTTTTCTTCGCCAGACAGGTAACAATTATCCACAGATAAATGCGGTGCGTATAAACACAAAGGGTTTCGATTTTCCCACACTATATAATATTATTACAATGGGTACAATTTAATAAACGATCGTTGTGGTTAAGTTTTCCCTATTTCATATTATTATATATTATTAATTACCGTGTTTTTGAAACCGCGTTCTCGACGGAATCTTGACAACTGTGACAGTAAAATGTATAACATTATAATTTATAATAAGATTATAATATATACAGGTCCACGGTGCACGCATATTCGTTAGTGCGTAAGTTTACACCGATGTTCCAGTGACCATGTCAGGTCGTATATTATTATAATAATTACATTGCGTACGTGTAATGTGTGTGTAATTTTTTTTATCCCCTCCGTTATTGTGTGCACACGCACGGGTTGGTAAAGATAATTGATTATTTCCCAAATACGACTGTAGGTATAAGTACTCACTTCGGATAAACAGAGTTTTTCAAATGTATGTCCATTGTCTATATCATATCAAATTCGATTTACCATGCAGGCTCGCGCTCTTTTTATCCTTTAAAAATGTATCTATTGAATTTCATTTTTTTTTTTTAATCTTTAATTACATATCTACACTTGAAAAACAACATTTTCAAATACTTGATTTTTTTAATCTTGTATGTCATGTATTCTTTGTCGATTCAAGCTTATTTTTTTTTTATCAAATGTCAACCATGTTAAATAATTGTTAATTGGATGATTTTATATGTTCGAAGCAGCTGGTATCTAAATTCTAAATTCAAATTCAAACTACAGTAGTTTTGGAGTTATTCAAACGTTATGTAATAATAGGATAATAGTTCTTAATAATGGTTTTAATATTAAATATTAAATAGGTATTGTTACATTTAGATCTCAGTTTTTACAAATTATAAAATATTACCAAATTCAAATTTGGTAATAACAATAATTTTTAATTTTTAGTTTCCTTATTATTTTCTAAACATATTATCATGAAATATATTATATGTATAATAACATTATTATTTCTTAGTAGGTACTTACAATTTAATAACTCAGAAACTACTTGTTTGATTTTTGATTTACATACTTTCATCGACGTTTTCTAAAAAACAATCTCTTTAAGTCTTAACAATTTACAATATTTTTTATTGGTGGTTCTTATTTAAAAATGAATGAGGTTTTTCCACCACATCAGATACCTATTAAATTGCATAATTTCAGCAGTTTAAAATGTTGTACTATAGTATAGCTAAAATGTTTTTTAATTGATTCATGGTTATAAGAAAACATAGAGGTGATAAAGCTTGATAACTCACATAGTTATAATTAAGTAGAACAAACGTTACACATTATAATATAATGTTTAGCATGCCCTCTCGATAATACTACATATTATATTCTTTTATATTAGTATACAATATACTAGTATAGTTTTATAGACGTCTAACCTATGGTGTATTATAATATTAATCAAAGGAGACTAAGTGTGTTGTACCGATGTTTATCATCGTACTTAGGTAATTGGTTCTTTTTCCTCTCAAATATAGGGTCCTAAAAAAATAGCGTAAATCTTTTATGGGGAAAAACGAGGAAAAATATGACCAAAAGAGAACTTTGCACGATAGTTTACGTTTACACTGTGCCTTACTCGATTTCTAACGCACAGAATTTCATTTCACTTTACGTGGAAATTATTTATTTATAAAAAAACGCAAATCTATTACCGTTTTTTCCTGTGGCAATGTTGCCCACTTGCGATCGATATTGTTATTTTTTTGCCGTCAAGTTTCAATTTGCTATACTTGTCTGTAACCTTTTAATATTTCCCACTAACAAATATTTTCCGGTCTATTACATACACATATGAAATTATACTTAACATAAAATGTGTGTAAAAAAATTAATTTGAAATTAAGAAAATAATTAAATCCAACGATTCTTACAGGGTCAATTAATAATAATTACAAAATAATAAACAATACACATTTTTTCACGTTAAATATTAGTACAATTATACAATAATATATACATGTAGGTTATATAATATATTATACCTACCTATAATGTTACGCTGTTCCAGAGACTATAGAGTGTTAGTTATAGTATATTTCAGAAATTAACTAATGAATGTCGGCAGCTCTATTTACATTCCACAACATGTTACAAAAAATAATGTTTAAATTTCGTACTATATTACATGATTCATCGTACCCGAGTACTTCGGTAGTATACTCTTCGTTTAGATAATATTGATATATTGCTAAAATATGATTCAGGGCCGAAGCGTATGATAATTATACAACCGAATTTTAAATTCTACTAGAAAAACAACACCTGCAGGAATTTGGTTTGCTGTGTGTATATATAGGTATACGAAATCCGCAATACTGCAGAGTACACACACGCACCTATATATATATTAAATTATATTATTATACAAGTAAATACTGTTTATTCGCGCGGCGTTATTAAATCGTTTTTCACCCAGCACTATATAATTTAGATTTAATAATATTATATTATACGGGGCGAATAATACATGTCGTTGCGCGTGTTCCATATATAAAATAGATAAATTTCCTTTCTTAGACAACGATACGATATTACAATATTCGTCGCGTACGGACTCGGGTTTTTTTTTTTTACCTTTTCACCGGCAACTCGAGTTTTTCCCGCGTATTTTTTTTTTAATTTAAACGTTAGCTTCACATGATTTATATCCGTTCGTATTGTGCGCGACCGAACGACTGCTGCAGCTTGGATATCCGCGAGCGGCACAAACGTCCTGATATACGAGTGGCGGCAGTGCGATTTTTCAATCAGTAATAACCGAATAGGCAATGCTGCAGCACTCATAAATCTACATGGCGGCGCTAGCTTTTAGTCAATATACGGTCGGTCCAAAAAGGCGCAAGAATAAAGCGTGAAAAAAAGTGTGAAAAACGAGAACCAGAACGCGACGCAGCTGCCACGGTCGCATTGGCGGGGTGAAACGGTGTTCGAAAATATTATTGCAGTGCACGAAACTGAAATACCATTTGGGAGGGGGGGGGACAGTACGTTTCTATATTATAATATACCGAGGCACTGAAAACGATCGGTTTCTGTCGCAACCGCCGGCGTCCAATTATAAATTATTAGGAGCGCCGCGATGAAGTCTCTCATCACTGTGGCCCTATAATAGTAGTGGGTACGCTCTGTTTTGGAATGTGCATCTGTATCGAGTGATCCACATACCGTTGACACACTGTAGTCATCGTTTAGATCGCGAACAGCTGTGCAAACAGACGAATCTTGTAATTTTATGGGTACAATATTTTATTAAAAATAGATTGCATAATATTACCTGCCACATGACTGTTCTGCTGTCGTTGCTTCTCTGAAATTGTCTTCGCTAGCCGATAGAAAAGTTCAAGCAAAGTTAGGTTTTCTTTAGCAAACTACTTTTAGATTAAATATACTCTCCGCAGTCTCCGCGTTGGATTAATTTTAAAGTTCCTTCTTTTCCTTCACACTACAACGTTCTTTTTTTCGTTTCAACTTATTCTTCAGAGGAGTACTGCAATCTATACTGCTAATCACCACATTTCATTAAGAACGATGCTGGTTGCCAACGTACAACTCTTTAAAATATTATCTGTTTAACAGTTTACCAGTATTACTGTCTTGAATTTTTCCACTATTATTATTTTTTTTATTAATATATTTTCTTATTTAAGTTTATTTGTCATTGTCTTTGTATGATTGTAACCATTGTGGGGCTATCAGGGTCCGTACTTTTCTTAAACAAATTCTGTGTAGGTAAAAATATAGGTCACAATAGTAATTTGACAACATCCACTTTTGGACATTAAAAGAAACAATTGAAAAAATAATTTGCGACTTAATGCATATTTTTCGCACAGAAAATGACTTTAAATATTTTCTTAATAAAAGTGGTAAAAATAGTTTTGACTAAAAACAAATATTCTTCCTCGTTTTTCTTGAACTGCTTGCGTAAACGTCTACTTAGAAAAATGAATTATAAAAAGTGCGTAGAAATATCACCATCGATCGCTACAAATATATAATGTTATATACGATTATATTATACATAAGGCATAGGCAGTAAACAACAAGCAAAACCCAAAACATTTTTGTGATGTCATCACTCACGAAATAGAAACAATATTTTTTCCAAACAATGCGAGAACATTTTTTTATCTCATCGTATTTTATCGTATTTTATAGTATATAACATTGTATAATATTTCATAGTCCCTATCATCGATTATTTGTACCAGAATTTCTCCTACGATAATTTGGTCTCGTCCTGATATTTGATGTAACTAACAATATACTGCTACTCAGTTATTAATATTATTATACCTGCTGATTATTTCACCAAATAACACTCATTATTTCAAAAATTATTTACTTTTCACATAATTTTAAATTGTTTCAAAATCACATTTTTAATTATATTTTATAGTCATAGTTTTTATGTTTTTACTTTTTTTTTTTTAAAACATCAACATGTTTTTTTTTAATAAGTAATATTATATCAATGAAATTAAAAATAAGAATTTTGAACGTTTCGTTTATGAGTTATAAGTCATAAAATTTAGATGAGTGGAGTGGAGTACCCCTGTCTATTCAGTACAACTACTAAACTCACCTAAACTTTTAATACTTATAACTTACTCATCAACTATTTGACTAGTCATCCAAAGTTTTGTTTTTATACATACGTAAATAAAAATACTCCAGATAATATTTTGCATAGGAATACGAATTTCAAAATGCACGTGGCCATTCAAAAAGTTAAAACCTAATAAACGATAACAAACGAAAATTTCAAAAACGCTGTTTCGTAATGTCTTAAAATTATGCGAATCGTTAATAGTTATTAATATATAATAAATGTTTTACGCGATAAATAAAGGACCTGGTATACATATAGTGCTTATTCATCGTACGCGGGACGTACCCGTACCAGCAAAAGTATGGCAATACAATATAATATAATATAATACGCATACATTAAATCGTTCAAAACACAGTTTACTAATTTTATTATTAAAATAATATAATATTTTATTGTTCGGGGCCTAAGCCGACCGCTACGTGCCGCGCACGACTAATGGGCACGGCGTGGATTGTAAGACTATGAGATTCGTATAGGTATATTATAGGTACAATATGGTAACACCATGTACGGTTTTCTTATTTATTTAATAATACAACTCACTGGATGACCTATATTTTCTTAGGACACACATACACACACTACGTTACACGTGTGAATGTGATATTTTATGTGAGGTCTTTACACCATCGTGCCACGGCGAGCTACGCTGACGGTATATTAATATAATATAGTCCACGCGACGATGACCCGCCAACTACACACACCCGGTCGAGGAATTTCGGACCGAAAATAAATAAATAATAATTGTCGTACCGATCGTGCAGCAGTGCACACATCACAATAGTAATAGGAATAATATATATATATATATATATATAGGTACGAGCTGTAATGTAATATTAGATAGGTATCAGATAGGCCGTGAGAATAGGATTTGGCCAGAGTCTATATATTTTTACGATCATATTTTCACGTTTTTGGTTTTTACGACGGGCGCTTCTTCTATTCTTTTACTGCTCACTTATATTTAGGCGCATTTAGCCTTTGGGCGTAGTGCGGGAGAATGGACGGTTTTTGGTAATAACTCTACGCCACGATTTATATACCTAATACAAGTAATATAATTTACGATCAGTGGTCGTTGGGCTGCGGTTAACGGGTTTGACTCTCATAGTAATATATATATATAGGTCACCTGCAATAATATGAGAGGCTAATGGCTGTGCAATATGGCTGAACAGTGGATACGCGTATAACCTATATATTGTGCATGTGCAGTTGCAGTGGTTGTGTGCGTTTGAAAAATATCGAAATGCGGTTTAATATTTAATGATATGGTATGTACAGGAACTATAATAATCGGCTATATTTAAAGTTTTGTCAACAATTTGACGAGGAAATAATTCGATACCTGCACGGTTGTGTATAGTACCTACATTAGTACCTGCCTACGATTTGTAAAAATGTATGAGCACCCGCACCACTAGAAATATGCGGAAGAGATGCGCGAACAGGACACAGCAGGACAGGTAAAAATCAATAGAAAAATTGCAATCCGTTTTATCCGCGCACTGACCTTGTATACAATATCATCAGTCGTTGGTAATAATATTTTAGTAACAGGCATTACCGGATACCACTTTGTTGGTATACAGTTAGAAACAAAAATTTCACTACAACAGACGTATATAATATGTGTATTATATGGTTATACATTATATTATACAATATAGGTACATATTAACGAATGTCGACAATTGGAGTATCCGATGTTTGTTTTAAACATTTAAAGGTTGATATAGACATCCAATGTTTGGATACCTGACAATATTATATAGCATGGAGTCTAACGAGGCATACAATAATGTATCACTGCGAGTTGCTGCAGGATATTATATTGTATGTCTATTACACTTCGTAAGTTGTAGACGTTCCGCGTCCCTTAGAGAAAATAAAACTACACAAGAAATTGTATTAAGTGCCTATTTGTGCGAAAAGGAAAGTTGCATTAACTCCAACCACGTTTTAGATAAATTTAAAAGAAATTATGCCTTAAAAATCATTATTTTCCAGTATGTGAGACGATGAAAAGCGTTTTGCAGACAAAGAAAACAAGTCCGCGACATCAGTATCGCCACTTGAAAATTCAAAAAAATATCAGCACCTGGTGTGACGTCCCACCAACACCCAGGGAACAAAGTACGAAATTGTTATGTGTGTTGTAGGAAAGAATATTTTTCTAAACTCAAGACATAATAGTACTTAATTTAGAGCAGACATGTTGAAGTCTGGGTGATGCCGTGGTGGTGTGACGGACTTAAAGAAAATATCTGAAGGACGCGTACGGTACCTTTTGAGTAACTTGGAGATTATGGCAAAAGTTTTCAAGCAGAGGTAATTATTCGCAGGCTATAATGCATTTTTCGGAATATTCTAATCCTATTCGACGAAAAAAAAGTTTGATTTTTTTAATAATTCTTAATTAGTATACCTTTACTATTTTTTCGAATGGTACATATTTGTTTGATGTATTAGTCGTTCTTTTGTCTGAAAATATAAAATATAATGTTAAAAAAATGTTCTACTCAATACCATATTATATAACCGTATTTAGCTAAATTATTTTAGCAAAAAACAGTTTTGGGCTTTTATAATATTATAAACTATTAAAATACCATAAATACTTACTATTAACATTGATTTATTCGGTTTGAAATATTTTTAAATAAAAATATGAAAGGAAAAAATCAAAAAAGTTTAATTTAAAAACCAAATTTCAAACAAAGAATCAAACTTAGGTTTAATATTGCGATTAAGGTTCTGATCAGGCCGTAGCCACAGGGGAGGGGGGTCAAATCCCCCTTGTAACATGGAAAGAATATAAAATATGTATTTATTATATAATATGTAATTATTATGATAACCCCCCTCCCACCATATAAAATTTCTGTCTACTGCACTGGTTCTCATTGTATCTGCAGTGCTGCAGTCATAGGTGCTTCACCTGCAATATCTCCGTACCTACGATTGTAATAACTTATAAATAACTAATAATAATAATTAATAAGTATACCCTGCACACTGTAAACGTAATGACCTAGGATTATCTTCTAGGGGTTTATTGGTTGAGAAAAAAAGTCTAAATAGTTTTTCTCAGACTTTCACTATAATATAACACACGGTATATTATTATTGTATTACCAGCGTATATTATATTACCTACGTCCGACACGCTTAATGTATACATCTTTTCCGCCTTAGTCATATTATATTCTTTATCATGAGTGCCGATCGATCGGTTATATTGGTGTTACAAATTGTTCACGTCTCGTTCAATTAATATTAGTCAGTCATAGGTATTATGCGTATAGGTAGGTCCCCTACACATAATATTATATAGAACAGCCGCCACCGTTCTTATTCGAAACTAATTCGATTCAAGTGAAAATGCGCTGTCGACAAACCGAAAATAACCGTTTACGGATGAAAAACAAATTACTGACCGTTTTGTAATAATATTGTATTATTATCATTGTGCGTTACGGTTTGATAGGTAATTGTTTGTTCTAGTGTGGGATGACGTTATAAAAATACGTTACAAAAATATCATAACATTCATAACATTATATAGATTACCTAAATATAGCAATAATACGATGTACGTTGTTATACTTTTTCTTTCGTCCAGAACATAAAATAACATCCGTTTTAAAGTCAAAAAAATATAATAATATTGAAGTCCGAGAATAATAATGAATTATAAAAATGATTAATAAAAACGGATGAACGGAGGACCAAATTACACGTTTTGCGTTTCTTTTGTTTGTGATTAATCGTTTTAAATCGATTTCGAAATATTTTTCCGAGGTGAGAGAAAACCTTCTCGACCAGGATTTAAATCAGTCAATGTACATTATACCGGATGATTCAACAAGTATGCTCACACAATATTTTAAATTTAATGTGTTTATTCAAATTCTGAATGTTGAAAATGTAACGTATACATCTTAAAGACCATCGTATTAAATTATAAAATGTTAAAAAATATGTAATAATATATTATTAATCACGATAATTTTTAAATCATCAAAGCTTCCTGCATATCTTCCAAACCAAGTTAATTCATGTGCGATGGACCTATTAATTTTATCCTCATATAATATTACAATATGAAGTTAAACACGTCTCGTTCGAATTTTTGATTTAGATACATCGACATTTTCGAAAAAAATATCAAGTGCATCAATACATATTTTACAGAACAAAAATGGGTGGTTCTCGTTTTAAAAAAAATGAAGTCTGTATCGCCACAATCGTGTTCAATCATTAAAATGGTTATTAAAAATATTAATTGAAAATATAACAATATTATGATCCTCATTTAGTGTAGGTACTTAAAAATTAAAAGACTAAAAAATCCGAATTTGAATAAATGCATTATTAATTAATAAAATGGGGAGGGGGGCTGTGCGTGCTTGACGAATCGCCCTGTATATCACTAGGCACTCACATAGACGACTTTTAAACCATACATAATAATATTATGCGCATTCAAAACGGAAACCACTATACGGGGACTACTAGGTTACAAGTGCATAATATTATAATATCGTTGTTTCGTTTACAAAATGTATAATGGATTTTTCACCATTTTAAAGTCAAAAAATAGTACAGGTCGTCCGACTGTCTAATAAATCAACTCGCCTACATTATTCTTTAACATTTTGTCTTGGATTATGTTTTGTTAGCGTTATAATAACTTATACGTCCGTAACCGTTGTCAACCTACGCTTGTTTATGGCGTTCTATATAATATTCATGTTATATAATAGGTACGATAATTATTATTATAATGTATACTTAGTGCTTTGAAGTATAACTTATGCAATTTTAACGTGTCAATAATGTCTGTATATATATATATTTAATATTTATAATTTAATTATTTGTATTATACAACAAACAATTTATAAGTTTGATATATATTTTTCGGCTTTTTAATAAAAATATCGCAAGGATTTTCGCATGCCTTTTCTACGGACGACTAGACTTAATCCGTGCACAGTTTTATAAGCACAATCATGCTTGTCCTTTCATTAATTTTTGCAATTTAAATCGTATCTAAGCGCAAATGTGGAACTAATATAATAATATGATAATATGTTAATACCTACGTTAAGAAAAAAAATTGAACATTTGAATATTATAATATTATACATAATGTTTGCTTACAATTTTTTTTGTTTTGATGAAATTGCGGCCAAAGAACCCAAATATTATATTGTTATTATTATTGATAGAGAGAAATAATGATTGGTAAATAAAAACCAAATATGATAGGTACACACAAATACACGATATTGTTAAAATCAACCCAACAAAAATATTCCTAATCCGTGTAAAAAAAAACCATTAATTTAAAAAAAGGCTCTAAAAGTTGCGATAGGTATAATTGTATAGGTAACTAAATCTAACTATAGATGTCATTTATGATAAATTAATCTGCCTAAAAATTGAACTTAGCTTGGTGACTTTAAAACACTTGCCTACACTACCTACTTCAGTCTTGAATGATAGTAGACTATCAATACATATTATTATTATGTACTCATTATGCTATAGTATTCTTAAATTTTTAACTAAAGTCACCAAGCTAAGTTCTATTTTTTAGCAGATTATTTTAACATAAATGATATCTATAGCTCTAAGACTTAGCTACTTATAATATGATATCACAACTTTTAGAGCTGTTTTGTGTTATGCTTTGTGTTTTTTTTAGGATATCACATCCATTTTTGTTGATACCTACTTTATTATTTCGGGAAAATTTTAGCTTTACAATGATGTTTTATTATTTTTTTTTAACCATTTTACAAAATAAATTTATATGTTTTTAAATGGTGACCATTGGTTGCAGAGATTATAATAATAATAGTAGAAATTAGTATTGTTTTTGTTTTTTTTTTGTATATTGGTTGCCAATAATTGTCGGATAGTGCATTGCAATGCGGGCCGAGGGGAATATTAATATACTATCTAATAATATGTTGAAAAAACGCTACCATAATTTCTAGTTGAATTGGCTATAACTCTGTTGATATTGTTCAAAATTATTTGAAAACTGCACCATACATTTCTACGTAAAAATTCCAATTAGATTATTGTATTTTCAAACTTCATTGTTTAACTACGAATTTGCTATATTATGCTTTCACAAGAATTTTTTTTCGTGAATCGTGTTGCTTGCTGTAATTATAGGCCGGCAGTGTTTTGCCTATGTGGGTGTTTTAATTCACTCAATTTCTTTTCATACTTAGCGCGACTCTCCCTGGATATCGTAATAACCGTCGTCTTCGGTGCGATGTGCCACAGCTAGTGTGTGGCGTGGGTAATACATTTATTGATATCATCATCTGCAGTCGATCGTTGTTCACATATTAATATAATAATTGTTGTAATTTGTAAGTACAATCCGTCAACTGTTTCAGCACTATTATCATCACGACGTAAATGTATACACATATTACAACAATAATATAGTGTTGTTATTAATGTGAATTATTATTAATTATTAGGTTACGGTACGTGTAGGTTGCGCAATTGGATAAGACGACTCGGTGTTCTGTCTGCGACGATAATAATTGAATACACGCGAATTGTAATAATATGATAATATGCTATAGGCATGTAAATCACCAACAGATATCATATACTATATAAGCGGACGTCTATAAGGTCATTTAAATTATCGAAAACGCCTAAGGTAAACGGGATGTAACTTTACTGTGCAAGGCGAGCGGAGAAACACTGTATGTATGCGTATAAGTATAACGTTTAATATAAATTATTATGATGTGTACACTATACCTGCAGCCGGCGGACGCTATGCCAAACGGATGGGATTCGCGTGCATAAAGGGTTAACGGGGACAATACGGAAAGCATTATTTAAACGCGACGGGAGTGTTATTACGATAGAATTACAATAATGATTTAGGATACTTGATATTATAATGTCATATAATTGTTTCGATATAGTTTCCTATAGGTATACCCATAATGGCATTATATATTTATACGGTGGCGCAAATATATGTGGTTGCGAATTCTCAGACGGTGTTTCATCAGTCCTTTGATATTTTTCAAGAGCACAGTGTAACAGTGTTTGGTAAAAATTCAGCAGAAAAGTATTTGAGCATCTATGCATAAGTTTACAGTATAGAGATATGTCAGTCATGTATTACTGTTTGAGCGGTTCTCCGTCACTGCAGCGATATGTGTATAAACACCTGCAATCAATAATATAATATATATAATGTAATATTTTGAAGGTCATTTTATTTAGTTATTCCTTTAGTATAATATATAATATTGTATTTCATGGCATTTTTGAAAATGTTGATCGATTATAAATGTTTTACACACATTCTGAGTTGTATATTTTATTTTACACAGGCTGTACATAAGTGGCTTTCGACTGTTATTTTATAATTAGTATAAGCACCCGACTAAATAAATAAAGTGAAACTTTCGTACAACGAACTTCCATTTGACAAAATTTTCTGTTTAACGTAATATTTTTGAGAACCAAACCAAATTTATTCAATTCTGTATAACTAAATTTTATATAATATGATTTTTTTTTTGCTCCATGACACTTATCGTAATACGAAAGTTTCAGCGTATTGTTTTTTTGTGTTTACTATATAATATGAACATTAACATATAATATATAGTTCCTTCTCTTCAATAAAACTAGTACAATTTATATTTTTAAAATTATGATTTTTAGATATTAAAAAATAATAAATATAAAATGCATATTATATATATATATATATTTTGGCGCATTTGTTGAGATTTGAAGTGCAATTTCTGAGACTTACTAAACCACATTCCTCTATTACAGATGACAACTTTTTGTCCGATAATTATTATAACTGTTGGAGTTTCGATGTAGTCGCAATATATTTTTTACACTCGATTTCAACGGAGCACAGATGATGGGTTGTGTTAGGTTTTGTGGTGGTCAAAATGCTGAATAACACCAACGGCGGAATAATGCGAAAACACACATCGCTGGTAGGTAACAATAATATTATAACCGCGCGTGTTAAATATTGTTATGATACCTAACATTTGGTTAGCGATTAATAGTTAAATTAAAAACAAACACTCTCTGCAGACGCACATCGATTAAACTACATAGTCGATTATAATAGGTTTCTGCGAGCAATAATTTTATTAAAAACATCACGCAATTTTTTTTTTTTTTGCTCGTCCATACAATGTTATAATATGAATTATAATAATTATTATCATATTATATTGACATTCTTCTTATCGTACAAAAGATTCCGTGCTGTTTGTTCACCGCTCCGAAAGTAATAAAACGCTATTAGACGACAATAAACACACTATATCATTTTACAGTTGTATATACATCGTCATCCGTTATAAGGTCGAATAGAAATGAGTCGGAAGTGAATATTCAATTGCGCAGTATACCTATGAGAAAGATCTCTTATTTTATTATCGTTATTTATGTACGTGCACAAAATTATGCGTATCATGGTGTGCATACAGGGTGAACCTTTTAACAACGAACATTCTAGAAAAGTATTGAGTTTTAAAAAAAAAACCAAAACATTTTTTAACTTGTTCACTTCTTATTTGGTGTTGTTACAAAACAACTTTTTTTTTAAAAATATTTATTTTTTTGTTATTGTTATATTTATAATTTTTATTGTTTAGTGTTTCCAATCACAATAGTTAATTGATTTTAACTGTTGGTTAAAAATTCGACTCTTATATACCTTTATATTATACAAAACCACCCGGAACATTAAATTAAAAATGAATGCACGGTATCGTGCAAGAAAGTAAAAATTATAAAAAGATAAATATTAAAATTTTTTTTTTTCATAAATATATGCAATGCCTTTAAATCGAATTTAAAAATATTTTGTACAACGATAATACTGTTCGAGATTATGAGTCTCTACTGTTAAAAATAAACACTCAGTATAATATATATTAATATTATTATAGTGAACTCATAGACGTCAGTTGATGTAAATTTAATAGTAAAAACCGTATACGACCTGTACCGCATATTTTCAAAAAAACTAAATCAAAGTCCTTATAAACTTCCTAACGGCATTGTTATATTTGAAAAGATTTTTTTCTCGTTAAAATTTTGCATTAAAAAAATTTGATTCTATATAAAACACGAGTCTTTTGATACAGTTCATTAAAATTAAATTCTCAATTTGTATCTAAAAACTGTTTTGCGTGCAGCGTACATCAAGCGCGGTGATCTACCTATATATGATTTACACGCTGTTTTGTTACCTAGCAGGAAATTTCTAAAAAAATTCTCAACATTTTTCTTAATTACTCAAATACATTTTAATAGGTACATAATATAATATTATCATACATACAGGTCACACAGTTACATTTTTTCTAAAATCTAACATCACTATACGTATGCCGTTGTAGCTTATATTTTATTATTATTATTACATATTATTACAACGCCGTATGTGAAGATGCGGCCCCACATATGACACATAACTACCAAATCGAACCAAACTGGTTGTAAGTAAATATCTTCATACGCTGCATGTATTTGTAAGTCAACAATCGGAATTTGTAAATTGGCCTTAACTAATCATCCTAATGCATTATAAAATATATTATTTATTATACGCTTATATACGTAGGATGCTGCAAGATAATCGATATGTATACATATTTATTTTTTATCAACTGACCCGCGGAAAAATAGGTCCCTGGGTGTTTATTTTTTAGTAAGTTTTCAACTGAGGGGGAGGGTACGTTTGGTTAGAACACGTGTGTTGTACAAGTGGAGAGGATTTGTCACTAGAACCCATCCGGGAACTAATGGCACCGACTGATGTTTGACTTCAGAACACGTTTTGTGATTGAATCCAACCACCATGCCACTGTATTATATTATTATGATATGATGTCGTGTAACATCGTCGACGAATATTCAAAAATACAGTTCGCGGACATTGACGTTTCTATAATGACATCGGGTAATGCGATAATACAATACAACATCAATACATTATTATTATTATTAGTATTATTATTATTATTATTATCATTATTGTCATATCACTCGATTTTTCGATTTTCGTGACGTTCTGTTATAGATCCGTCGTAGGTATAATAGTGGTTTGGCCAGGTCGGGTCGGAATTCGGCGGCGGACATCGAGTTGAAACGGCCGTCGTTTTCGCCCGTCAGTAGCATAAAATTATAATAAACTACTATACCTAGGTATCTGCGAGCGTATCTGGTACATGGTATAATATAATGTGCATTTAGGTGCATATTAACCTCGGGGCGACACAGCTGTCGCGCCGTGCGTGCGTACTCGGTCTCACGACGGGCGAAAAATGTTTATCGATTGTATATTAAACTTTGCCGTAATACATAATATTATATATTATTATATATATATGTAAGTACAAAGTGTGCGCCGATTCAGCACTTATATGGCAATACACTTTATGGGCCCGGCCTCCTTATAAATATAATAATGTTCAGTATATATTACGATAATAAAAATAGGAGACCGCCGGGACCTCTTGCACGCGCGTTTAAAGTATAGGTATAATATAATATTATATTATAGACCTCTTATGCGCCGAGTTTTTGTCGTTTTGCTCAAATGGAGAAAAGCGTTTTACACGGGGCGATACTTTTTAAACGCCGCTCATCATCATCGCCTCAAAAAGTATTGGAATTTTTTAAAAATTTTATATTTTTTTTCCAATGAATTTTTACAACTACCCGTTTGCTTGTTTGTTTCTTTTAACATTTTTTACACGGACACGGTCGTTTTTAAACTCATGTTCCACATCAAAAAATTCTCATGAGATTTTCGATACCTACATACAAATTGAGAAATGTGGATGAGTATTGTAGTAGTTACCTACTATGTGTCATTCATAAATCAGAGATAACATAATCAGTTGTAACGTTATGAGTAGGGACCGGATTTATATGAGCTTAAAATCTTAAAATAAAATATTCCTATAATTTATTCAAAATAATCTTTTATAATATGCTAAAACATTATTTTTCGAAAGAATATTCTTTTTCATAAAAATGTATTAAATAATGAAAAAAACAAATTCACGTAGGAGTTTATACTTAGTCACAGCGGGGGCCTGCTCCCTCTCTCCAGTTTCGACTCTCCTCGAGATCATAAGCGTTTCCTTCGACGCTCAACGACATGGCGCTAAACCCGTGTCCACATACTCTGTTCAAGTTAAGAAACGTTGTCGGCGGCCGACTTGGTCGCAGGGGCGTGGCAATAGAGAACTTTTAATTTGATCACCGTGTATGCCTATGTACATATTATGCTATTTACAGCTGGATGTATAGGTATATTTTATTTAATATAGAAATTTGTATTTTATTATATATACGTGGCACAAACTTCGAGTCGGTTGTGATGAAAAAAAAATCGTAACGCAGTGACCTAATACCTATATATGTGTATAATATTCCGAATCTGGAAAATTGTCGTAACCACAAAAATCCTTAGACCGTTTTACGTTTTTAAGCTTTATGCGATTTAAGGGGTACCTATACACACATTTTATGAACGGCTTCCTCAGCTGTACTGACTTATCACATTATTTCGATGACATTAATGTACACATTATTGCAGGCACGTAGCTAAGGGGGGGCCAGGGTGTGCCTGGCCCACCCTAATATGTGTCCGGCCGTAGGCCGGCCCACCCAAAGTATTCAGAGGGGCCCATTATAATACGGTGGCTTTTAATTTTAATAACATTTTCAATACTGTCTAAATACGATACAAATAAAATCAAATATATCGGGTTTAAATTATAATCTAATATAAGTTACGGAACTAAATTGAATCCTTGTCTATTTCTGGAATAAAACATGTGTATTGTATTATATTTAAATTCTGTTGCTACCGAGAATCGGTGATATTGTGATAACTGATAATTTATTTTTATAAGTCATAATATCGTCAACGATCGATTAGAAAATAATTGCTATTTAAAGCCCAATACTGGTACCATACTAGTATTTATACTACCATATCATGTTATTCTTATCTTATGTAGACAGTGACTGTTGTATACTTTTATTTCTATTTTAAAATACTTTTGAGCAAGGGTATTTTCATTATATTATTGATATATAGAATTATATTATTATTATGGTCGTCTGTTGGACACTCACGTCTCACATTCAGCGCACACGGCACGCCGTACGCACGCCAACGTATTAACATTTAACATATTATATTTTATTTTAATTTTAAAATGGCTCCTCTAAGTGGATTTGCAAAAC
This sequence comes from Nasonovia ribisnigri, assembly GCA_027563435.1. Taxonomy (NCBI): domain Eukaryota; kingdom Metazoa; phylum Arthropoda; class Insecta; order Hemiptera; family Aphididae; genus Nasonovia; species Nasonovia ribisnigri. Next base: position 293,761 of record JANEHU010004591.1, on the reverse strand, counting down.
GTAAACTAAAACTTTAAAAAGAAGAGCAAACAAAAAATTTAGCTGGGTCTCTGATACGATTTATTAAACCAAATACCTTGGTGGTCTCAGATACATTGCCTGCAGTAGCAGTACAAACTGATGCTTATAATGGTAAGTACCTAATAACTGAATTAAAAAAGATTTGTTTTACACGTTTTATACAATGTTCTATAATTTTATTTTAAAATGTATATACCTATGTATAGAATGTAGGATTAGTTATAGTTATATGAGCAGTTATACTAGTTATAGCTTTTGTTTTTTCCTTGAATTTAGTTAATAAAAATGAAGATATTAATTTGGAAACGAATAATGCCGAAAATAATGCAATTGAGTAGGTACATGAATGCTATGATGGAAATTAATATCAGTTTCAATAAACTTTATCTTGAAGTTACTAATATTAGTAAAGAAGACAATATAACAATACCTATTCAAAATTCAAATAAGAACAATTGAACAAAAAAAATCCCAGAAAAATTTCGGCAGTTTATTTTTACAGAAGAAAATTCTTTAGAAAAACAGAGATTAATTTCAAAGTCTGATTTGAAACTTAATTTATTCTTACCAACATTAGATTACATAATTAATGAACTTGACAAACGATTTACAAATAATACAAATATACTATCTTCCATATCTTATTTGCATCCACAAAATGAAAATTTTTTAAATTATGAACAATTAAAACCTTTGGCCCTTCACTACAATATAGATTTAGAAATGTTCCTGTCAGAAATTAAAATACTACCTACAACTATTAAGAAATATGAAATCCAAAATAATATAAAAATTAAAAGCTTAATGAATCTGGTCGATCTCCTTGAAAAATATAAAATAGTCTTTAATGAAACTTATAAATTAACCATTCTATCAATCACTATTCCAGTATCCAGCGCAGCATGTGAAAGGACTTTTTCTTGTCTAAGAAGATTAAAAAATTATATGCGAAATTGTATGTCAAATGACCGACTCGTCAGTTTGTCAAGTATTTGTATAGAAAAAAAATTGCCAAAAGTTTGGACCTAGATGAATTTGTCAATAGATTCTCTATAAAACATAAAAATACTTTTATATTAGAATTAGAATTATATTTATAGTATTTAATTGAAAAATTATGTCTATATATTAAATATTTGAATTTTATTATTATTATTAAAAACATTATTTGTATTTGGTTTTTATTTATGTATTTTATCAAATTTTTTTTATTACACTTATTATTATTGGCATAATGAAATGATATTATTAGGTTATATACTTTTATATTTATAGTAATGGTATACTGATAACTACCTTTTTATAATATAATAAGGTAGGGGCCAGGGGGTCCACCCCTACAAGGTAGTATATTTAGGTAGGGGGCCCATCTAACATTGGCCCACCTAGTGAATATTTTCTGACTACGTGCCTGCATTATTGTCATTGGAGATCGCCACTTTTTCATTTATATGTTTTCAATAAACAGGCGAAAGTCAAGTACTTGTCGTGTCAGACTGTCTCAAATATATTTTAATGCATACATATAAAGGTTCTCGTTATTTAGCTGCAGTGGAGCTTAATAACCACCAATGGCAACCAATAATAAACAAATAGGTACCTATACTAATTATACGTTTCTACTAATTATTTCTCTTATAACCAATAGCAACCATTTATAAACAAAAATTTTCATCGTAAATCTTATAATCCCTGTTTGAGCACATCTCCTGGTTGGAATTTATCCTTTTTAAATAAGTATACAACACTCGGGGATAATGTATAGCATTCTAATGATGAAAGAATTTTTGAAATCGGTCCAGCAGTTCTTGAGTTATAAATGGTCTTACATTTTTTCGAACTCTCTTCTATATATATTATATATATATATATAGATAATATTAGAATGTGTACCTATGCTGTACACACTTACTGCGTTTATCTATGCGTGTTCTTCGTGTACGTACTAAATACATAATATTATTATAATAATAGACAAAGCGTATAAAATGGTAAAATTTTCGATTATTTCTCGAAGGTGTTATACATACATAATATTATGCAGGTGCAATGGCGTGTATAAAACATTTTTTTTTTGGCTGAGGCTCTGAAATTGACCATACCTACCATCACCACCACCCCTTTATGATATAATCAGTAGGTAGGTACTTGTTTAAGTTTTATTTTATTTTTTTTAACTTATTCTGACTAAAATTATCATTAATTTAGTAACTGAGTATTTTCGAATAGTTTAAATGGGTCAACTTCGTTGTAGTTAATATAGTAATAATACAATAATTATTTTTCGTTAGTCGTTTTAATCCTCTTTCGCACTCAATCTCTCTCATTCTGACTCCAAAAATGTCATGAAACCTAAACGACTAAACACAATAAAAAATCCAAGATTGTTAACTTTTAGAATGCGGACTAAATATAGTTTATTTACTTATACGTCATAGTATATAATAATATGATAAATAGTAAATATAGACAGTCCTAACCTATATATAGGCTAGAACTTAGACGCATAAATATATAACTCATATTGTTTGTTAGGTTAGTGGTCCATATGGGGCTATAGTATATAGCGAACTATAATACCCACACTTCTATTGATTTTACGGTAAGTTAAATGTGTATTACATTTTATTAGTTATTAGTTAATTATCTCAAACCCGCTGATCTACTGTCGTACGCCCCCACCCGAGATCCACCCACCGGTTTCGGTCGAGGCACGATAGCCTCAAAAAACAGACTTCATCGCCACTCCACTCCGCTGATATTATTACAGAAAACAGGAGTTATTTCGTGGGAAAATCGAATATAATACACATAATAGTTATTACACAACATTATATGATTTATAATAATGTATACACCTACTGTGGGATTATATTGTACCTGTTTAGATCCGTTTTAATACCGCAGCAGATCGTCGACCGTATCGATACCGTATATAATATAGGTATGTATAGGTACATTTAAAAAAAATATCAGTATTCTACCTATATATTTCGAACGAAACATTATGTAACTTTCGCACTATTACAATAACGTGCAGTGATAGTTATATACAGTAAATTTCATGTTACACAGTCAGGTAAAAAACAATTAAAACACGATAGCGTTGTTCTGCAGCGCAAAATAAAACCGTTTACAAAATACGTAAGTACCTACCGTGCAGGCGTATATAATAGGAGCCTATTATTTTACGTGCTGATAATAAAGTCCGATATTCGCCGTCAGATGGTACGATAAGAATATTAATTATTGCGCAAAAACGGAATTCTCCATACCGGTCGATTCCGCAGCACTGTGCTCTTAATAAATAATTGAATTCAAATAAAAGTGCTGTGTTTACGTGCCTGGGTGCGTCTGCAGTGAACGTCAAATATAAATTTGAACACGTCCTATGCCATGGTTTTTCCGTCGCGGAAGGTCAACCCTTCTCCCCCCACAACCCGAAATTTATAATTAAGGGTTAAAATGGTTTAGCCCCCGAATTAAAAAAAAAAATAACACCCTGTGAACGAAAACGTACGTCTCGGTTTGAATCGCGGTCTTCATATTATCGTCGTCTTGTCCGTATATATATAATATTATACCTGCGCGATGTGTACGAGTGCCCGTCAAGTCACCAGAGTTTCGACTATACCGTCGCAATAATAATTATACGCACATCGCCTGCAGGAGCGCCGAACCCGAAGTCTTACAGTGACGAATGGGAAGTGCCAAGTGACATGTAATATATATATATATATATATATAGGTAAGCGGTGTTCAATTTGCAAGCTGTCCATACTGTTGTAAAAGGTCCTGGGATGGAGCCGTGCAGAGGGCAATAAATACGCAGAGTATCATCCGAGATATAAAGTTCATAATATTAGAAAATAATATACGAAATAAGACATAAGATTAGGATATACTAACAGACGTGCGTGGCGTACAATGTCAATCGTTCAAGAGGATAATATAGGTGTGGGTATTTTAATAAGTTTTTAGTTTCTATTCAACGTCTTATGCATTATAAGATACTGTTTGCACATCGGCTACTCTACACATAACGTTCCTATTATATTTTGAATTGGGTTACCCACAACTTACTGTGGTACAAATAGGGTGGAGACTTAACTCCCAAAAAAACATTTAAAATTCTTCTCAAATAAAACAAGAGGGATCTACTATACATTAATATATATATATATAATAGATAGTTACTTTATACATTTGTCATGAATTTCTCAAATACAGGGTTATACCATATTTATAAAAACACATCAGGGGAAAGCTTCAGACCAGCTCCCCTTGAGAATTCCAGTTACCAACTCTGCCGGAGTATATCTACTCTATATTAATTTTAATTTCTTATAATTCTATAATACTATATAATACTTATATACTACGCGATGGCCAATACTATCATTATTTTATTTGCAAAGGTCAAGCGCATAGTGAAAATATTATTGATATTAAATATATTATTATTGATAGTTATGTTATTTTTATACCTATACCGGACATTAAATTATATATAAATTAAATAAATAGTTTATATTATATTATTACTTATACACGCGCTAGTATAAATTGTAATTAATAGAAAATAAAACTCATCACTATAGCTGCTTGCAGAACGATTGTAATAAATTATAATAAGCACGCTTAATCGGTTTAAGTGTTATTATACGATATACACAAATTGATGATAAACTTTATGATAAAAATAATATTGTTTTAGTATTTAATTATAATGATTAATGATATAATGAAGAAATAGATGAACTTTGTTAGCCTGTTTCTAATAAAAAAAACAAAAAATGTATGCGATTATAAAGCTTTTCGTTTAGGTAATTAAAAAAGAAAATCCTTAAAGTAAATTATTTTAATTTGCAGAAAGGTCATTCAAACGAAATGTCAAGAGGTGTTTAAGATTATTTTAATTTTATATAATTTATACTGAATTATATCGTCAGTTTTTTTGTGCGATGGTTATTAATCTGTAATTTATTATACCAGTTACAGTAATAACATAATATAATTTTCCAATTAGAGTTTGTTGAAGGAACACATAAACATAAAGCAAAACATAAAAGCATAAACAAGTCTATAAGTATAATATACTAATATAGTATTTAATTTATCAAAGTTGTTACGCTATGATTTGATGAAATAATAGAATAAATTACTGCAGACATTTAGTGTATACTGTATGTATAGTAAATAGATAACACCACATAAAAAAATTCTGTGTACAATTATTGTGCATTTTAAAAGATCCTAAGTAAATATCTGATCGGCAATATATTTTTTTTAGAAACTGAGATGTTATTGTCATAATTTTATTTTCTATAATGCAAATAAACCATATTTCATTTTTTCACTAGAATTATTCAAAAATAATAAAGCATATTATGTACAAGAAATATATTTTAAAATTGACGTAGTAATTACATTTTTGTAAAACTAAGTGTACACTTTTAAAATTAAAGTTTTAGGAGTATGTAGTTTAATATCTCTAAATGTATTTTATTCATGTAAAAATGTAAAAATAATTTATAGGTTGAGTAGAACAGCTAATTTTGAAACTTAAATTAAAAGCTCATATGATGCCAAACCTATAGTTGTTATTGTAAAATAAATGGAACGAATATTATTGAATTGTAATACAGTTTTTGATTTAAGCGAGTATTCGAGATACAATAATAATAATAACTATAATATAAAGATTATTATTGCTTATAATATAATCAACGTCGAAGTCAATTCTCCTTTGAATTGCAGAAAGATGTTTTCTCGAAATTCGTTAAATGTATGAAAAAAATACGTGTGTCAGACATTTTCAGAATAAAATATCAATAAGATTCACTATTTTGAATCAAAGTTCGATCATCGTCACAAAATTCGACTTCACCGCCGAGACAAATAACAATCGCTCGTATACGTCGTTCATATATAACATCTTAGACGCGTCAGTGTATTTTTTTTAACGTCTAGTCAAAAAATATTCATGAGATACCATCCCACTCTGGACTAATATTTTTAAAAAAATACGAACTTGTTTCATATTGATAAAACGCGGAAGTCTTATGACAAATATTTAGATCGTGACTAATCGTCGCCAGGGTATTGCAATCATATGTAGAAAACGCGTGCTAGCAGCTGCGACTGTACAATATCAAATGGTATAATACTTACTAATGTAATATACAAGACTGCTATTATACATTATAATATACATTAAAACAGCGACGAAATCTTAAATCTATTTTTCATCACACAATGTTATAATATATTATACGTTGCACAGTTTAACTGGCTGTATCAATTTTCTGGATAAAAACGTTTCAAGTACTCATACATCGATATTATATTTTTACGAAAACATAGATTTTTTCTACTTTTCATCGTGCAGCCGGTCGATTATTTTTCTATAACAGCTCATCCGTATTTTTTATTTCATATTCGGAAGTAGAATGCATTTTAGATACGATTTAAAAATGTTAATATATTATTATAATATACAAACATAATCAGTGCAGTGTAATGCATTATCTAGATAAGTAACGAATTTTATATTTTTATCACATCCGGATGATTTAAGAAATTATGTCCGTCTGACGTCATCTTTACTAATTTATCCAATAAATCTACCAATTTTTTTTTTCTAAAAATAGAATTTCTAAGTTGAGTACCACTAGTCTCACTACTTTTTGAGCAAAACAAGTATGGAGTAATAATATGGTTTGTGGTGTTATAACATACGATTGTTATCGAACAAATTTAGTCACGTTTACTCATCTGAAACGGCTAAACTATTAGATATCTTTTTTAAAAATAATATTAATAGTCAATTATTGCTGCGGAAAAGCGTAGTACGTTCGTCATCGGCCGCCACTGGTTTGTCGTCGATTAACCACTGACCGGTTCTGGTATACCAAAGCATCTTCGGCTGGGCCAGATCGTCCGCCGTCTGGTATATTCGACGTACGTCACGACAGCTCAAACGTCAGTAGACCTCCACCAGCTCCTGCGGCTTTCTGTGGGTATGTTTGGACGTGGCTCAGCGGCCCCAACCACAGACGAGTATAATATATAATAACATGTTGTAACATGTTAGGTTACATGTCTTTAACCGACCGAGCACGGTAAACAATAGATCGTCAGCGCTGCAGCTCAACGTGTCATAATTGTGTCAACGTGCAACGACCTCGTGCGGTGCGTTTCCGGTTTCTCGAACTTTTTCGGTCGATTAAGTTCAGCTGTGGCGCTGGCTGGTTCCTGTTGCAGTCGGAACTCGAGTTCAGTTTGCCGTGCGGAAGTAAACGATTTTAGTATTTTACACTGATAGATCATCCGTTCTTGATTGTTATAAATATGATAATGATAATAATATAGTAAATATACTTCAATCTTCCACTCGATAATTTCTACTCAATTTTTACCCATCGGCCTATCCTGTCAAGTGAGGAAATCGAAGTTTGGCCAGAATATAAAGTGCACGTTGACACTACACATATTATTGATGAGTAATATTTTATTCGACGGATCTTACTTGAAAAATATTATGTATTCTATCTCTTTCGTTAAGTAGATTATTATTTTCAAACACAAATATTTTATGCACAATTTACCTGTATCTGAATAATTCAATCGAAGATAAACTTCTTCAAACTACCTACACTTTTTGCGCGCTTATGTTTTGGAAATTGTAAAAATAAAAATATTGTTGTCAAATGTTTGAATATGGTTCAATTCTCGACCATATTAATACTTAAATATTCATCTTTCGGTATTCGCATACTTGATATTTTTATATTACTTTAAAACTTCGAATACGTTTACGGTTTACACTATTTAGATTTCACGGAAGTAAATTTAAACGGATTTAAACGGAAAATTACCTATATTAACAGCTATTACTTATTATTATACAAAACACATTATCCATTACCTGTTTATTTCGTTCGAGATAAAAATTCGTTATTTCTTAAAAACGAGTGTCTGTAAATTAATTTAAAACACGAGTATTATTTTTAATATTCCACACCTATGCTATATATACATGACTATATAATGATCCATTTAAATAGCAACCCTAATGGCTAATTCTCTAAGTAGGTTTTTGTGTTTATGTAGAGTACATTGTAGACTATAGCGTATTCCAAAAACGTAGTGTCGTAAAAAATTATTTCTATTACTTTACCTACCTACTTAAGAACCTTCTGACGTATTAGGTACAATTTAATAATCCACCTCACGGACCATTTTATGTCAAATTTTAGTATTGAACATAAAATGCGCCATGCAAATTAGTATAATAACACAACGATACTCCTATAATACAAAGCCTCACAGGGATGAGCAAAAAAAAATCGTGTTACCATATAGGTATATAAATATAGAGAATTTTGTTGAATATAAGAATTAAGTAAATTTGATTTTAATTTCGTTTGGTTCTCAAAAATGTTTCGTTAAATAGAACATTTTGTTAAATGGAAGTTCGTATCAATAGTTTTGCTGTTTTTTCGTTTTTTACTTCGTTGACGACGGATCCATCATTCGTGTAAAATCGGCTACTTCGGTCGATTAAGCACACTACAGGTTATTTGTGCGTGCAGTCACGTCGTAGTTCAGTTTACCATGGATATCTTTCATCAGATTTGATTTGGCCGAAATGGTAAGTATATCTACTGGCCACGGGGCCAATCTACCGACCGTATTTCCGCGGCTTCCATTCATCAGTTGGTTTCCAGCGATATACAATATAAAAATTCGACAATTTGGTCGGTTTCTATAACCCGGTAAAGGTGTTGAAGTCTATCACGGTGGATAAGTAGAAATTATCGACCAAAAGTATATTATAGACTTCAAAAAGTGATAATTCGGTTGACGAGTTAGAGAATAACAACAATATATAGTTTGTATTCCAATTCGTTGTGCACAATCGACACAAACAGTAATGTTTATAATAATATAGCAACCTGCAGGTACATACGGTACGATTAAATGTTGTCTTTTGTTTTAAAAGTCTTGTTTTCGGTTGTTTTAAATTCTGTGCGAAATGATGAATTTTATTGGCTTAGAAATGATGTGTGTTAATTTCTTTTTTTTAGGTGTTTCGCAATTACTTTTTGGAGCAATTAACATATTGTTTTAATCTTCAACTTTCAGATGGAAAATTGGAACTATTTGATGGCTGGAGAGGATAAAAGTCCCGGTACTATCCTGAATAATTGGGGGAAACAAAAAAAAAAACACGGGAATATTAATTACACTACACCATTTTTTTTTTTTTTTTGGACAAAATCGATATTATTTTATTCTATAATATTTATTATTAGGTAAATATCCATAATAATAATTAATTAATCCACAAAATACATCATCAGGAATAAGTGTATTGTTTTGTAGACGGCCACATAATATATGTATGAGTAGCTCGACTTGCAATCATAGTTATTTCGATTTATAATATATCTTAAAATTATGACAAACTAACAATAATTAATATACCTACTGATCAAAAAAATAAAAATAACTCTTACTAATTGTTCTTATCGTAAACGGATTTATAACTATAATCGGTGCATACAAAAACAAGAATATTTAAACAGAAAATTACCTCATAATCGAAATTATCACTTTGTTTTTAATACTGGCGATTATTGGCCGTGAGTGTATACAACACTGGTTTTCGTGTTTTCGTGATCGGATAAAAAGATTAGAGTTCAACGTGCGGTACATAAATATCATTACTCTGGCCAGTGGAATTTTGAGATACGCCGCCGAACGTTTTGCACCGTATAGACGTGATAAATAACAATTATCTCGATTTGTATACGATATTCTGCAACAGGACGACAGCAGTCGTAAATACGGTTTGCACCGGTAAACGCGAGTCGCAATATAAACACACTCATAATAATAAAGATAATTAATACTACCTGTATGGCTGTATGCTGCTAAGCCGTTAGCACGAGATCGTCATTTTATTTTGAAAAAGGCGTATGTATTATCATTGTGTATATAGCTATATAGGTAACAAATAACTGCATTCCGAAACTGTAACGATATTATTTGCAAATATAATAATAATGTTTTAGTATTATAGGTCACAATAGTGCGCAGATCACGTAATATAATAATATGTCGATTATGTTTTTGATTTATCGTCAGAATAAATAAATCGAAAACACTGTCATTAAGTAAATTAAAATGTTATCGAACATACGGTAATTTCAATTGAGTTTATCAGAAATATTTTAATAATTGTGAAACACGTGTACATGTACGATGTACGTTGATATACTGTAGTACCCAAAAGAATATTACGCCATTAAACGATCATAAATAATAATAATATTCAATAAAATTGTAGGTAGGTTTAATTGTAGGTTTTTTAGACCCTAAATAGGTACATTGAGTATAGATAGGTAAATATTCGCAGCAATACGTCAAGAGTGTGTGAAAAAAATGTAAATTCGTCAACTATAATAATATTATAGCTGTTATTTTGATTCGTAAATTACATTTTAATACTTACATATATGGAGAATTATTTTGTACATTTTTAATTATTTCCACCGATTACACTTCTGTTGAACGAATTCACAGCGTTAGTTTTTCAAAAAAGTTGTTTCTTAACGGACTTATAAAAAACAAAAAAATTGGTGCTGTGAATTCGTTCGTTTTCTAAGACAAGAATAGACTTTTGATTATCAGTATAGCTAATTGCCATACTTTTTGAATACATCTAATACGCTGTAAAACGTAAAATTTTACATGTTCACATTATTAGCTCATTAATAGTTAGGCACTACAATTATTGTCTTCAAATTGAAGTTAAACTCATTACAGAAATGCAGAAGAGGTAGGTAAAACGAAGTTAATCTAATAAAAATTCAAATGTTGAAGAGTTCTATTTTTGAAAACATAAAAACCAAACTAATGTCAAATAAATTAAAAGATAATTTTTTTTTAATATCTATGCAATGATTATTTTATTTACTTTTCAAACAAATATCGAGTAAAATATTGTGCTCTTTAACTTTCTAAAAAACTTATTAGAGTTACCGACGTATATATTATTGCTTAGAAATTAGAAGTATAGCCAAACTAAATTTATTAGTGTTGTACATATATGCACGATTACAATTTGTAATTCATGTGTTTTGGTTTCATTAAAATAAGGATCGATGTTCTATTTAATGATTACAATTTTGCTGTACATAATATAGTGGTTATATTGCCTATTGGTTATTTGATTTTCTGCTAACAAGAAAGTAATACGAAATCATATATGATTAAATTAATGAATAGATCCATTATTATATGAGAGATATAATGTGTGCTTATAAGGAAAATTCCGGGAATCTAACGTTATTATTTTCTTTGGCATATTAATTTGTTCGACATTCGAACGTATAACTAATTATTAATAATAACGTTGCGACGGCTTGCGGTTCAATAGTAGGTTAAGGAGACTTATTGCAGAGATGTTATACTATAGAGAGTCAAAAGAGTGAAAGAGAGAGAGAGAGAGAGAGAGAGAATAGTTGTGGTTTGAAAATTATACGGTGCAAGTTTTCATGGGGCGCATAATACAATATGTATAGGACGCCATAAAAAGAATAAAGGTAAATACCTACTGCAAAATAATAATGGCACAGACATAAGGTGATATTTAAGATTTAAATTGAATAGTCGGCCAGCGGTTTTTTTTCGGCTGTAGTGTATCAGTAAATTTATCGTACAAAATTAGTAACTAAAAGTCGTTATTGGAGCATTCGCGTAGGTCGAATTCCGAAATTCGTTAACACGAGTGGGCTGTGAGCCCGAGACAATAAACGTAATTTAATACGATTGACTGAAATGAAATGTCTAATTGGTGTTCTAACGAGTTCGAAGTGGGCGTAGTTGGAGTCGGTCTCGTGTCGTCGTCGTCGTGTATGTATCATGTATAATAATAATAATAATAATAATAGTATGTGACACAACACAGTCGAATTGGCGTAAGTGAAGATTTACAAAACCTATTGTGCCGAGACTTATGCGGTTATTAGCGATGTACTCAACAACGTACGAGAAAACGACGTCCGTACACAATATATACAACGTGAGCACCGTTAATGGGTTTTTGTTTATTTTTTTGGCACACGTCCGGGTAAACGTTTGGACCAGGTTGCAACAGCGCATCGGCAATAATAATTGCGTTTCTTGAAACAACAATGGATTTACGGGATCCAGTTTTGAAAACGTCGTCTCTCGACAGTGGACTTATGCACTCTTGGTGCTCGATTCGTCGTTTTCGATTTTAAATCTCGAGCGTATATACGCGTACAACCGCCGTACGGGTCGCCACGAGTTTTTGCAATATTTTTCAATACGAGTTGGGTGCGAATCGTAGAGAATTCTCGAAGTTATATTATTATCATATTATCATCGCAGCATTCACCTGTGCGGCCGGCGTTTTTTTACTATTATTATTACTTCGTCACGTGTAAAATATTTAAATACAGTAATGTGTATAATGTACCGTTTACGGCGGTTAGCATTTTTCTCTGGAATAAGTATAATTATTAATTAAATTCCCTGTTGACGATTCTATCGCCACACGGTTTTATTAGTCGAACGCTGTTTCTATACATAATATAGTAATACGCTTATTGATTGTTAATACCTATTTATAATTTGCATTTTATCACTAAGTATATATTTGATATTTAATTGAAACCGAAACTGAACGATTTAATATCGTGATATTTCCTTTTATCTTCTCGATAGGCAACCAAACGTACGCGCTGCAAGTGACATAAATATTATTATATTATTATCCAACAGAGCACACGGCGTAGTGTGATTATTTCCGAGTTGTTATTGTTCAAACGTTTCAATAACGGATATATTTTAATAAATCATAGTTTTACAATATTAACTTTTTCGTAACATATCAAACGAAGTCATAGGCTGCATTTAGATCGGCTGGCTACATGTGTTATATGTGTATAATATTATTATAATTAAATAATGCACGGAAAATGTATGGGCACGACGGTTTTCCAACCGTCAATAAAATTTTATGTTTTTTCATACAAAAAATTATTGTTATTTACTTAAGATCGTAAACAGTTATTAGATACGTGCTCTGATTTCCACGAATAATTGTAAAAAAAATGTTGCAATTAAAGTTTCTAATAACTAATAAGCCGTAGTTTGTACATTATTCGAATATAATGCGTTTTACACATTTGTGGTAGGTACCTAAGTACCTTTATTAGAATTATATTGTTTGTACAGAAAAAACGTAAACGTAATATTACATAGATTTATTATTATACATACTTGCGTTGAATCAAATTTTACGCTAAATTAATCATAAATCGGTTTTGATTATAATAACTATAATTGGATTTGTTTAGGTACGTTGTAATAATATATATTAATTATTATTATTATAAATCTACTTATTACCATATATTTTTTACTTTATAATATATTATTATTTCATTCCCGTAGTTATTAGCTCTAATTGATTTATAATCGTTCGGAATGAGGGTACTATGTTATGGCTATACTAAGATTCTTAGAAATGTTCTAACGCCCATACGCGCATGCACAAGTCAATGAACACGAAGAAAATACTTTTGCTCCTGCTCTAGGGCAAAATTTTATGGAAACAGTACCAAAAGAGAAATGAAAATTCAACTTGTTTCGATCGACTTATATTAATTTTGAAAAGATGATTATATTCGTTAGTCTATTTTCTAGGTTTGCTCGGAAGTAGATTTACGATTTTATTTTTAGTTAAAATAGAATCATGCATAGTAAGTTTACATTTTTCTCAAAATAAACTTATACTTAACTTAGTTGTAGATAGGAACGAAATGAAATATATAAAAATACACTTCCGAGTAAACTTAGAAAAGAGGAATACAAACCAAATTCAGTTTTCAAAATTGAAATCGAGCTACTAGAAGTATGTTTAATTTTCTTTCGCTTATTGGTCTAAATGTATGGAAAAAAATGGGTGGTCCAGCCGCCTTAAAAAACGGATTTGTATATGAATACGCAGAGACAGTACCTAGTACCTACTACTCTGGTACCTACGAAAAAGTATGTTATTAATTGCTTCAAGTGCACTATATCGAAAATATCGAGAACAGCATTATAATATGAGATATAGCCGGAACCCAACTTAGGGAACCCCTGGCCTGTCACAGAGGCCCCATGTAATATACTGTAATATACAGTCATATCTATACCTACGTTTTATTTATACCAATCGACATTAAATAATTACTTATAGACTTAGGAATGGAATAATTTATTTATAATCATAAAAATAAATTGAATATAAAAAAAAAAAAAAAAACGATAGAAAAACTGAATTTATAATTTAGGTCGAGGGTCTTCACCAAAAAATAAGGCCCGGGGATCAAAATTCCTATGTAGGGCTCAGGACTCTGGAGATACTGAAAACATTTTAAACTTAATTGGAGAATTAAAATCGTGATGGTATAATATTATTATAATAATATTATGGATATTATTTTCTGAAATCAATAAGGAATTATTATGTTATGGTTAGGAGATACCTTACTATATTATAAAACGAATTGTTACATAAATCACCGCTTATACATCGCAATATTCTTCGCCTTTGGTGCAACCCATCACGCATACACATAGTGCAACACATGTATATGATATCTCTGAGTACAGCGAAACGTCCTTTCGTGCTTTGGTAATAATAATATATTAACTGAAAACACAAACAAATGGGAAATTCATACATTAGTGGTACATGTCATATAATAATTTACTACACCACCTATATTATATAGTATTTACGGAGACGTTAATAAATTCGTTTCATACAGATCATACGACCGTACACGTTTTAACAGTCCCGTACGCGTTATTGCAATGATGTGACGTGTTCGTTGCGATTTTAATCAAATAAGTATAGTGATAAATTATGGAGCTTACTATTTTTTTTCCACTTGTCATTTTTTCAACGATGATTTTCAACCACGTGCTTGAGTGATTCATATTCGCCTTAGACTCGCAATAATATACAGCGCGTAGATCTTACATCGATCATTGCCGTAATCTTTTACTGAATTTGTTGACGGTTACAAAACGGACCGTCGAAAGAAGACAACCGTTCGCGAAGACTATTATATATGATATTATGTATCTCGGTCGTCCGCTTCCCATGCGATAAACCACGTTTTTATATTATAATTTATATTATTATGCGATGCATTGGATATGTAGAATTTATCGCTTTTATTCTGATGAGTGATGACACACGAGTTACATAAAAAGGTTGAACGGTTGAGATCTACCGTCAACTATTTACAATAATTATATGCTACGATAGTTTTTAAAATAACGAGCAAGTTATCGAAATAAAAAAAAAAACCTTCGTTTGATTGAAATTGGTTTCGTGAACAGAGTGAAAATTGTACACCCGAACGGAAACGAAAAAATCAATACGTTGCAGGAGGTATAATAATAATAATAATTTATATTGATCTTAACACAATAATAATTAAAATAATAATTTCTAGATTGGTACTCGCGCATGATTGGTGCACTACTTCTCCAGTCCTCACAACTATTGCACATTTGCACCCACTATAGAGATGCTGAGTCTCGAGTGGAGATTCACTTGTCGCTCTCTATACTTACACGATCGCAATTCGCAACGGCTGTTGGAAAATCTGTCAATCGATTTCAATGGATACGTCTTAGTCTCCATGAAGTTATAATAATTTGATAATAATGAACCAAAGTTTATTGTTGATGCAGCGGCTAGGATAAATTTTCAAGCGTGGCCATGGTATGAATAATGAATAATACGTACCTACATATATTATTACGGTAAACAAGAACAAGGCAAATAATCTTAACAGACTTAAACGACTTTTGCATGTACCTACACATTTTAAATAGTACCTGTAATAATGCATTATATTATAAATGAATGGCTAATTGAGTAGGAAATCATTTTAATTACCTACTAATTAAGATAATAAATAGGCTGCCAGCAACTTGTGTCACTTACAAATGTTGGTTTCAAGCATAAATAAGAATAATACATTGAAAAAAATGTATTATTCATATTATGCACAACCTGAAACATTTGTGTACAAAATAGTTATAATATTCTACTTTTATAGTAACACTAATAGTTTTGGGACACGGCACCTCAGTAGTGCAGCTGAAGTGTTTTGTATTTACGACGTGAATTCTACATTTTTCTTTAGATTATCAATGAATAATGATCAATTATGATGTTTACAAGTGATTTACGCATGTTCTTACCTCTATTTTAGTACTGATAACAGTAGACGAAAGTATGAATACTAAATGACCGAATTGTTTCGCACATATTAAATATTTCATCGCAGAGTTGATCAGCATTATAATATAAAGTGGTTTATCGCCCTCTCAATTGCTCGAACGCTCCTAAATTGTCCAGTGACCAGCGCGACTATAGGTGGCTCCGTGGCCGGATAGCGGTGATAACCATAGACCTTATACTAATAGACATGAATTGCCTATAATGCTAGCATTATGAGAAGCATGGAAACATGTCGCAGTGATGTAGCCCGTCTTGACAGCAGGCGTGTATATTTACAATTATTGTATACTGTAATAATATACAATATTATACTATAATATTATGTACAGCTACACTATAATATCGATTCCTGAGTACGGAATAATTATTAAAATATGTGATAACAAAATATTAAAATTTTATTCATATGATCAAAGATTACAATTAAAAATAATAACAAAATTAATTTATATCTGTTTTGAATACAGTAAAAAGAAAATCTTATAAATAATGTACAATTTTAACACTTATTAATATTATATCATTGCACACAGTATTTAACTATTATATAGGTACTTCCTCATTTCCAATTTTATTTTTAATCATTTGTTAATGTTATTAGTTTAGTAAACTTTTTTCTAATGCTAAGTCTTGGTGTCAGTTATTACTTATTACTTATTAAGTAGTAAAGTAAACTAAACTAAAACGAATTAATTTGTTTATTCAGTCCATCGTTGTAATGATAATACGCAGACACGAATTAAGATATCTTAATTCGTGTACGCAGACGCTGGTATCATATCAATGCGCTATACAGTGTACGGTACCGTACTACCGTATATACGAGTAAACGAGTAAAGAACGAGCGCCCTCTATATTGCCACGCTCCGCCGACACTAATCTCCTGTCTATTAGTATAAGGTCTATGGTGATAACCCTGGTTACCCGCGACCTGCTCGTGATATCACCTGACGCTGACTGCCATCTGTTGTTATTGGCAGTGGCGGTGTTGATTATGTTTAGCCACGCTTATAGCCCCGTCGTCTGTACCTCAAGACAAAACGAAATTTTTCGGTCACCACGTGAGCGCTTATCTTACAAGCCGCTGTATCTTATGCGTCGACTAACGGACTCAGTTTTGTCCGGTACAGACGATTTTCTCATAATATGGCGTTAACGCGTATACACGGAAGAGATAATATTAAGTTCGGGCTTGGACCTGAAAGTTTCTGCATCCTTGAGTTTACGGTTGATTAGTTGGATCGTCTGCACAGACAAATCGAGTGTGTTTATCACCGAGCAACCATTATTTGTACCGTAAGACAGCAGGCATTTTTCGGTTTTCGCACGGGCATTCATCTCAGCAGACACAATGTTAGGTTAGGTTATAAAAACCTTCGAATGCTCTTCAAACGGTTTTAGCTCAATACGAATTATATCACATTATGCATATAATAGTGGTATCTGATAAAGGCTGGAATCATTGGTGAGGGGTATGATAAGTGGGAGGAGGTATTGGATTCGGAGGATTGGCTGGGGTGTACAGAACATACTAAAACACGCTACTAACATATTATTTATGTATTTCTTTACTTACTAATTACTATACCTACAACTAAAAATAAAATATAAAAGTATATTATAATACTATATTTGATATGTCAGCTTGAAATATTATAAAATATAAATATGAACATTTAAAATTTTAAAATTACAATCGTATCGAAATGTTATTAAATGAACAGTGACATTTAATAAAAGTAAGTAATAGAGTTAAAATTCGTGGTATGTTTTTATGTTACGGGTAATGTTAAAATTTGGATAAAGTCGACATTAGCCGGATAATGTGTATTTTTTTGTTTATAAACATGAGATATCAACATTATCCAAATAATGTTAACTTTAATCAGTCAATATTGGATAAGTTATATATTAAATAGAGTTTTTGTTAGCATTCTTACAATAATAAAGCGTTGGATTGCCAGAGCATAATATCTTAAGTAACCTATAACTGAGTAGGTCAGTTATCTTACCGATAAAGTAAAAAATATATGGGCTTTATTGGGATTACCGATAATGTGAACAATATAATATATATGGGCTTAATATTTTATCTTAATTGTATGACAATTTTATAAAAAGTGTTATTATACAAAAGGTGTTCATGTAAGGGGTAGCGTAATATCAATCGATGTAAATGTAAATCATCTAGCATTTTGTGCTACTCAAAATGTCATGAAAGTGTGCCATGTAATAATAAAGGATAACCTATTAACACTTTAATTCTATACTTAAAATAATATTTCAAGAAATAATTTAAAATATAAAATAAAATTTAAACTTGTATAATTAGTATACTATATTTAAACTCATATTAATAATTTTTGTGCATTTTATGGTAATTACTAATTGTGTCTTAAATATATTTAATATTGTTAATAATCTAAAATGATTTTATACATTTTTAGGGTTGTTAAGATATTATCCAAAAGTTTTTGGATGATATCATATTATCTGGTTAATGTTAACATTAACCAACATTTAATAACATTCATGGCGAGTAATGTTAACAGTTGGCTAATGTTGTATTATCCGGCTAATGTCGACTTTATCCAAATTTTAACATTACCCGTAACATATACGTCATTAGATATAATGTTATATGAAATAAATATTTACACCACCTTTCTGCATATTGTATTGTCGTATTGAACACCTGACCACGGTTATAATATTTAGCAAATCCTTATAATTGATACGACTGTGTTGTTAATTAATACGTTGTTATTGCATAAACGAATACAATAAAGACGTTTATTGAAATAGTACCTAATGTTGATTATATTTTATTTTTATAATTAACTAGCTGAATATCCCGGGTTCGCCCAAGTGCAGTTTTTTGTTTCAAATCATATTTAGTATATACGTTATAATATAGGTACATCTCGGTTTGAGTGTATCTAAGTTTTGGTGCACCTCATCTCAAAGACAAATCGGCGTCAGTGAACTTAGCTTTGAGAAATAATTCGAACGCAAGTCACGGATTAGATTTAGCACTTAGTATATTTTTAACGTGGTCTGAACTACGTACTTTCCAAACTTTTTTAACATCTCTAAAAAACAATCTGTGAAATTGTCTTCAAATTCAATAGAGCATTTTTTAAGTATAGGTATAGGCTACATCATACATACATTTGGTTAAAAGATATAGTTTCTTTATTCGAGACCATAAGCGCGACAAATTGAAGCATGCTTGTAATTGATCTGCCCAAGTAACCAATGGCAATCATTTATAAAAAAAAATATATATATATTACTTATTTCTTCTACTTATATTATAATCTGCAACCAATGGCAACCGTTAACTATAAACAAAACTAAGTTTTAATTTCCACCATGAATCTCACGGCTCCTGTTTGAACACCTCTTAAAATGTGAATATCTGAATATCCTTTCTTATTGCACATCTAGAGCATTAGAGGAACCACTATTCCAAATTTCAGGTTTGTAGGTTTTGTAGTTTTTGAGATGTAGCGAATGAGTGAGTGGTATCTAAATTTTAGATTATATATGTATATTGTATAGATTTATTTCGCCGACAGGGCACATAATAATAATAATAATAATAAAAACAATTACCATGGTCATTATTATGTTAGTGGACAATAATTTTATTTATAACATATTAAAATACTCACAAAGTCATAAATTAAATCATAATTCATTTTGATTAGAACATTTCAATCGTCTTTACACGGCGTCTTGGATATGCAACTACGAGTACAACACAGTTCGGCTTGCTGTCCATTAACAGGCGTAACATTTTATTTATAGTTTGACGTCCAATTCATGAACGTTAAGATAGTCGAACGTTTTAGTTTATGATATTTTAGTTTTTCATATTGATTTAGTATACAAAAGTTAATATGTACTTGGTAAACAATTCCTTTTTTTGTTGCGCAGTAATAAGCATAATATAGTACAATATAGTACAATATTTAAAATAATATATAATATTATGTATTATAGACGACGTATACCGCTGTATGTTGTGTCGATAACAATTTACTTACACAGTATAGGTCTGGCTGTGTAAACGTATAGTAATATTGACGGGTGCGATATGAATAATATAAACCCTTTGTATATTAATATTATCAAAACAATGGAATACTAAAAAGTGAAAATCAATAATCTTGTTGCCGGAAAAGCGCCCGGAACTCGAGGAACTGGGAAATATAGATATATTTAAAAACAAAAACAATTATTGAGGGATAGGATTTAGAATTATTAATTATTATAATGTAATGTTCAAATATTATTAACAATATCTTACGTCTATAGTTTTCGAACAATTGTTTACTCGTTTTCTGTTTTAACACCTATCGGCTGTATACCTATTATTGTTGTTTGATAGAAAGGTCACCCAACAAACAATATTGTACAAGCTTAACCCATTTATAAGTATTTGTACCTGATGTATGGATGTATTTGTATAAAACAACATTTTAACTTACACTGAACAATGAACTTTATGAAACATAATGTTATCCATATCTAGGTTAAATGAAAAAAAAAATTAGATAAAATATATTATTGATTTCATATACTTAAACTTGTAGAGATTATCCAAATCGTGATAAAATAAAATCAGCTACTTCTATCGTGCAGTTGGCTTTGTATCAAATATTTGTTTTCAAGTTTTTATATAATGCTATATAAGAAACATCGGCCCAGTTCGATTTAATGAAGAGTTATTATATAATAATGTGGTTTATTATTAACGGTTGATCGTTAATTGATCTATACAATGAAAATATATCAATTCCATGAAAATTCTTAGACCATACAGAAGTTATGAATATACCTACGCCACACAGTATTCCCATCGTAAGTATACCTACAGCTTTTTTGTAAAATGAGGAATATCAAAAGTGTTTAACTAAATTATTATGTTACACTGTTTATAACTATATCACTTTTGTCATTATATCTAAAATACGGAAGATAAATTCAATGAAATGCAATTATTACAATCAGCTTAATACAAAAATTCCAAAAATCGATGTTCAACAAATCTAATAATATTATTGTTTTTTCTTTTGCGATGGCCGTAAATACCGTTTTTTCCACACCGTCCGGAAAAAATTAGAGCTTTTTTAAAAAAATTTCCTGTGCACTATTCATATAATATTATAATAGGGAGGTGCGTACTATGTTGTTCTATACGTTTCTGGTTCCATACCATAGACTACCGCAGAGCTTTAATAAAATACGCGTCTTGAATAATATAATGTCTATGCAAATCAAATCATTCCGGATTGACTCGATCATAATAATATATATATATATATATATAATACGGTCCAATCACTACGTACGATTTCCGTGCGCACATTTCGTTGTAAAACTTTTAGTCGGAAACTTACGTCGAGGGCTAATTCAATTACACCGCGCGTACGTTTATAGCTGTAAATTGTGTCCCCGCGTCGGATGTTAAATCGCGCTTAAACGGTAGCGAATGGCCGAAATCGAATTTACTGATTGCAAAGTTTGAACGTCCGAGTTACAAAGGCAGAGTTCGGGTGCCGTTTAAAGTACCTACCTTAAACCAATTTGTCGGATTTTCGCGGTAGCGGTTGACATTTTAGCGTAATGCCGCGGGGTCGCGGTTTTATCGTGTCCTCCTCGTCCCTGTACACCTATATGTATATGTAATAAAGCCGCCGCTATAGTATATATTAGTTGTAATTATTCGATCGGAGGGACGGAATTCGCGAAATAATAACGCCCGGCGAACGATAGATACGAATAAAATAATAATATCATCGTAATTTTATATATATATATATATATTATAATATTATTGCATTATATTTGGACACTTCGAGGTGCGCATTATAGACGAAATCGGCAATCGCTTGATAGCGCATCGATAAAATCAAGTCAGAATATTTGCACCCTCGAATTCGTGGTGCGCGAGATTACCAACAAATCATATTTTGTAGTTTTATTTTTTCGGTGTTGTACGTAAAGTGTTTTTTTATAAAAAGCATAAAATTGACTATGAAAATAGAACTTCAAACGACCCACGGGAGAATAAATATTCGTTTGTTAAAAAAAAAATGTCAATGTTTAGTTTGTTGAAATGTTATTGCAGTTGTATGATAATATAATTAAAAAATATGTCATAGACGTTACTTTGTCACATCTTCGTCATTCGTTCGAATATATATATAAAGAATAAAGATACATAATCAGCAGGCACATATTATCTGGACCAGAGGTGGCCAAACTTTTTTTGCATAAGATCTACTGAGCGTATATTTTTTCTTTTAGCATCGGATAATGTAAAAAAAATATATATTAAAAATGAACATACTTACCCATATAAACAATAAAATAAAAGTGTAAGGTTATCTAAAATGAGTGTTTCACATTAAATAATTCTAAAATGTATTAACATTATTGGCACTGTTGATGTCGAAGCGAGTCGTTGCACAGTTAATTGTAATCTCGTTAATAGTAACCCTTTTCAGGGTTTCACCGAACTTCTCTTGAC
Organism: Nasonovia ribisnigri; assembly: GCA_027563435.1. Taxonomy (NCBI): domain Eukaryota; kingdom Metazoa; phylum Arthropoda; class Insecta; order Hemiptera; family Aphididae; genus Nasonovia; species Nasonovia ribisnigri. The sequence continues at coordinate 270,848 of JANEHU010004591.1, read as the reverse complement.
GATATTTTCATATTATATTTACAATACTGTGAAAAAAATAATAATATTTATAAGCTTGTAACACCTAAAACTGAAAGTTGCAACACTGTAATTTACCAATGCGACGAGAAAATACTGATTATTGAGATCCATAATGAGATATCATCGAAAATATTTTGATGTGAAACACATAAAAGAGTCTCATGGCAGTCTGAAAGTTTTCAAAAAACAACGTGGCAGTCAACTTGCTAAATTTATACACACAACAGGTAATAATATATGCGTAGGTATTTTTATTTTGTGGTAATGTACAGAGCAATTGACGTTATAGTTTTCTTTTCATTCACGTGATTTGTGAAATTATTGATTGTTTTACTGATTCGTATATCATTCCTGGTATTTGAGATTTTTCACTTTTTGAAAAAAGCCGGCGACCGGCCAATGAGTACTAATTGCTATTCTTCCGAGCAGAATATTTATCCAATAAATAATAGATATCGAATATTATTGATATAATATTATAGCTGTCGATTATTAACGAGCACCTAGGTATATTCAAAAAACCTTAACGTCAAAAAGAAAGTAAAACTAAATGAAATTATTATTTTTACGTAGATATACCTATAATTATCATATTATTATACTAATTGGTGATAAATAAGTGTTGTACAAGAAGTGCTTCGATGTCTGATCGTTTAAGGATTCGCAATAGAAATACGCACGCTGCATTCAAATCTTGAACACTATTACAGGTGTGAGATATTGTACACGTGTATTGACTTGTGTGCGTGTAAATAGGCTTGAGACTGTTGAGTACAAAGCGAGCAAATTTTGGAGTGCAAATAGTAAATACCCCTCTGAGACGGCCTGCAAACATCACGACTGCAATATTGCAGAGCGAAGAGTAACAAATAACGCTCACTTGGGACTGAGTTAAATATTTTATGACTTAGTTTATTGACTCACCGATATTATGATTTCGATGTAGCACGCTATTACAGCACAAAAATTGAACAGTTATATAATTGTGTTATACATATTGTGTGTGTACACTCGTATTTACCTACCTACCGCTCCTTCGCCGCATATTCATTATTGTGGAGAACGTTTCCAATTGTTTGGAAATTATTGGCGTAAACGAGTGACACAATTTTACGATTTAATTTCCAAGTGTTATTTACAATTTACAAAGTATATTTATAGGTACTTAACAAAATATAAACGCGAAAAAACTCGAAGGTCTTAATCATAATAAATACATATTGTTAGTGTTTAAAAATTTCATGAAACATTTCAGTATTTCAATAATTGTTTTAATAAGTTTTATATTTACATATAATTGTCATACACCTTCATAATATTGTATGATTATTTTTATACTTAACCTTTTAGTCACTTATGTTTTTCTCTCTAAATTCTAATACCTTACTGTTGAGCTATAATAATTTAAGTATTGGAAGCTAAATAAAAAATATATTATACATATTATCTGGCCTTTGATAATTTGGTATTTTGCATATTTAAAATGGTATTCAAAATATTTATATTGGCAAAAAAACATATTTAAATGTTTAAATTATACAAATATACAATATTATACATATATACTATGGTAATATGTCAATCTCAGCACTCTTATTTCATTAATATCAATAATTATACCTAGTAATCTTGGAGTCTATAATTAATAAACAATAAAATAACGATCATTAATAATTGTGTTTTTTAACAATTCAATGTCTCAAGTTTTTGTGAAATATTTCATACTTCAAACATTACATATTGTACACATATTTTTACTAACAGCAACTAAACAATTATTTACTGAGTGTATATTATAATATTATTATCTAGAGGGCTAACTCCGGATCAACACCAGACTTCTATCTGACGCGCTTAGATCCGACGACTTTCATGATTTTATTGACTTCGAATTTAAGACACTAATGATTTCTTATTGGTGCACAAAATTTTTTATAAGGTTAAAGTGCAGGTTGCCCTCTAATATTATATTGGAACGCTGTGATTTTTACAATATACATTTCTGAGTCATAAATCACGATGATAGTACTAGATCGTATAAATATAATATAGACACGGTATTATCTATAATATTGGAAAGTATTTTTTTCTTAAACTGTACAGGTACATATATTATAATTATATCATAATTGTTTTTAGCTATTCTAGTCGTCAAATTATATTCTTAGAAATTTATTCATTTGTCGAGATCAAACAAAATATCTGATCTTAAAATACAGTTTTATAACGATATTATTTTCGCGTTACACTGCATCATACCTGCCTTTCCTAGCTCTTTTAGACGCCCTTCAATTCCTCCATCGCCCCTGCAGTTTTGTACCTGTATGAATGTTGTTTTCGCTTTTGCGAAATAAATATGACAGTTATACTACAATATAGTGTCACTATATTCTGTGAGAGGCCGTATACTTTTTGTTACATTTCCAGGAATTCCAAAAGTAATTCTACCCTGAACGAATCTTTAAATAATTAACATGTTTGAGCAATAACCCAATATAAGATGCCAAATTTTAATAATATCATCCGATATCAGAAAATGTATTACTTCTTCTAGGAATATAGTAATAATAAAGCATTTATTATTTTTGTAATCAAATTTGATGCACTCATTGATGCGTGTCGCTGCACATCCACGGTAATATTATGTAATGTTATATTGTAAAAAATCTAATATTTACACAGAGTTAAGTTTATTATTAATAAACCCATACTATATAGGAATATTTTCATAAATGATCAATATAATTAATTTTCCCAAAATAACGGTAACGGATAGAGACACGCGCCGTCGAATAGAATAATAATTCTAATATTAATCCTAAACTTAGTTAACGATTATGCGAGGTATTATTAAATATCGTATTATAAAAAATTAAAAATAATTTCGACTTTAATGCATATGTATATTATTATTATATTATACATATTACACATATTACATCATGTTGCAGCATACTTGGCGTTTGAACATATATTTTTTTAGATTTAACACCCAACGGTTTCGGTATCCCAGTATAGTATTTGAATATTACAATATTATTTATAATTGTGGAAAACTTTCATTAAATTGTATTAAAAAATGAAATAACCAACTGACGACTTATACGTAGGTAGCCAGGTAGTTATAGTATACTATTAAAATATAAAATTACCTTTCCCCACCACTCATTAAAATTAATTTGAGTTATTCTTCTAACCTTTCATAATTCGCAAAAGCCAACAGTTGAAATAATAAATTACGTCGATAGGGACAACAAAGAGAGTTGTGCTAAAAAATTTGTTTTTCCACGTAAAGCTGTTCCGTAATTCAACTGTGTCACAAAAATCAAGACTGAAAAATATTAAAGTACACTGTGTCATCCTGTCATCCTGCAGAACGGAATTTTCACTGCAGTGTTTAGCTGTAAATTGCGAACTTATTACCTAACTATATAAATTATTGATAAACAGTTTGCATAATAATATGAATATCATAGACACGAGCATATATATTTAATCAGCCGCAAAAGCAGAAAGACAATATACCCAACAATATCGTAAACTTTTATTACGTTAAGTAGACATTGGTAAGTGGAATACCTATAATAATATATCGTAAGACGAGGAAAATTAAATGGTAGAAATTAGAAAGTGACGAACGCGTGTTTCCGTTTTCTTAAGAAATTATAAGAGGACGCCATAACACGTCTCCGTTTTACAAAAGTTCAACATTGCAAATTCTGGTTTCATATTATAATGCATTTTATTCCGTTATGTTTAAAATTAGAGTGAATTGACCTATTATAAAATTTAAAGGTACCGGAGATTATTATCTAGGGCATTTCGGAGGCTTTTATTGATATTTTATTTTCGAAGGCAGCTGTGAACATTTTAAAACAGTACATTCTTTAAAAATGATCTCACCTTTAAATGTTATAAACTTTAATACATTAATTCACTATAGTTTAAAAAATTACTGAGAAAAATGGATCATTATGATTTGTGAACGTAAAACGTGCTTTGCTGTACGTTTATAAGATGAAGAAAACACATGCGGATGTGGCATCCTCTTAACGGATTCTGAGAATTTGTATATAAAAATAAGTTTTTTATACATCGTATATTATTACTCGCTATAATGTTGTATTGCCCACAAAGAAATTTTTTCATCCTTTATAGCGGCACCTAACCAAATCAAAATACATTAAGAGTATCAACCGAACTTAGTATGTGAACATGGCTTCGATAGTTTTTGTGGTTTCCTTCTCCCGAGATTATCACGATGAGTATATAATCATTTTTATATAGATAGAGATAATGCCGTGAGTGGTATCTGCATACCAGTATTAAGACGTATAATATCATGAATCATTAATTAATATTTTTGGAAAATAAAAAGAAAAAATTCTCGAGTGGTGAGGGGCCATCACATTACATCATATTTAAATTTAAATGTTAATGTTTATCCAAAAAATATAAATGCAAAAAATTTAATTTAATGAAAACCTCATAATTTTACATCAAAAATAATGATCAAAAAAATCTATTTCACGCGTCTTTGGACCAGATGACGATGCCCGTATTTTTCGCGTGTACATGTTTTTATTATTATTATTATTTTTTTTTATCACGAGTGATAAATTTATTTACAGCGACGGTGATCGACAGTGGTTTATATTAATATCTATACGAGTTCCGGTGTCAAATTTAAGACGATCGTTCACGTACCGGAGAATTCAGACGTCCTAACCTGCGGACGGTCGTATACACTTTCCACGCATAAATCGTAGAGCCGCCGTTCGTGACATAAATCCCGCACGGTATAAATAATTTACACATCATATACGAATAATATTAATATTATAGCAATGCCGCTATATTCGCCTCCTCACTTCGAGCCGACCGTATAGGTATTTACTCGTCCTCGGTCTTCGTCGTTTTTATTATAGAACGAGTGGATTTCAAAAATATTTCCGTAGAAACTGCGCGCTGTATTTTATACGTATGTATACAAAATATATAATATCATGCGTTTAAAAAAAAACCGTTAGATTATTATATCGAATCTATCGTTTCAGTATTGCGTCTATCGGACCGAGTGTCACTGTTGCCGATTACGTGCGGCCAAAGAAATAGAAACGTGGCCCGAAGATATTATAATGTGTTTATACTGTAGAAACAGTACACGCCGTCTTTGGTTTTCCTCGTTTCCGGGTGAAATGTTTTTTTGGAGACGAGACCGAGGACGGCAAATATTTTGCTTCCGTTCGCTCGCAAACCCGTAAACGGCCAAAAGAATAAGCTGCGTTATTAATACGACAGGTCATGGAACGAGCCACTCGATTTTCAGTGAGTTAAAACCGTATACGTCAACTGCGAGAAAATGATTTACCAAATTGTTTAAGTACCTATTCAGGAAATTGCACGATTTCAAGTAGGTATAGATAAATAATGCAAGTGTCGGATTGTGCACATGATGTATCTAAATGCATTAAAAATGATGAATTGATACTGTGCAAATTAATTTTTAATATCCATCCTCGCCATCTGTAATACGACAAGTAACGGAATTATGGCAAAAATCGATTCACTTATTGACTTTTTATTAATAGTGTTGAGCAACTGCAGCTGTGATAATGCAGGTGTGTCGGCGTTTATTCGTTGTTAGCCGGAGAGGTGATATGAGGAAAAATGTTTGTTTACCTATTAAAATATAATAGTATGATTGCTTCGATAATATTGTATAGTTATTCATAATTTATGCATATGTACGTTAATGTCTGATGGGGGGGGGGGGGGCTGAAACGTACTTGGCTGAACGCATTAAAATTTTATTGAACCTTGAACAGATTCTGCAGACTCTTGTGGTGTGTTACGTGATTAGCCTATAATTGATCATCACATCATCATCTGCCATTTTACAAAATGATTTTTATTGACACTGGCGAGGAATGGGTTAATCGACGAGCCCTCGGCCGAGTCCACCAAGTGTCCAACACCCTTTTAAAAAGTCGAGTTGAACGTTTTAACACGGTGTTCGTGCTACGCTCATGCTCGTCCAAATAGTCGTTATCGATTTACGCCGTGGTCGGTGTTCACTCTGTATATTATTGGATGCCAATTCGGTATCTTCGGTCGAAATTACTTTAAAATAAAAAGATTTCGTCGCGTTGCTTTCCCGTGCATCCCTTGTCAGGACGCATAAAAAACGTCGCGGTGCACAATAATGTCATTATATTATATTTAGCCCTATATTATACGTTATGTTATATTATAGTCGCACGCAACCGCGCGAGTCGATATTTTCTTCTCTTTATTTCCGAGCTCATCGCGGCTATAGCAATTAAAAACTTAAGGACCTCGTTTTATACGTGTTCGCTCACCGTGAATAATGCGCACGGAGTTTATTATCAGTCCGGTGGATTGCTGATGAATGGCCTTCCGCGTGACAACGGGACGTTATTCGGGCCTTTCCTATTGTTTGGACCGGAAGCGTTTCCGTATAGACAACACAAAGCAGCCGAAAGCATGATATCTTGCAGCCACTCGATTTCGGTAGGCGTCGTCGCCATTGTCACAGAGGAATAATTTCGCCCGTCCCGTCCCGCCGCGAAACGAAATCGGAATAATAACAACTATAAACCTTTGAACAAGTTAAACGCCGCCGTGAATAATAATAATAATAATAATAAAAAAATAACGAAAAAAGATACAAAAAAAAAAAAATAGAATAGTATATTATAATATTATTATTATGTATATATTATTGCCGGGAGCAGAGAAGATTTATTTCGTCCCGAAAAAAACATAAAATAAAATCCGCACATTAAAGCTGAACGGCGGTGCACAATAAACGGCGCGTGGGCGGGCGCGTATAATATACAGATAAGTGAATGGCGAATAAAAATCACAATTGTGAAGAAAAAAAATGCTCCTTATCTCGTTTGTATATTTTGAATACCGTCTCTTCGTTTATTCGTTTTTAACTCGTATAAATAGCCGGTTTAAATACGTGGAAATATAAAAACCAACATCACTTAATTCATTTTGGTTGTTCATCACCGCATAATTATTATCATTATGTACGTGCGGCCACCACTGTGATTTTCTATTTTTTTCTTTTCTTTCGACTCCAAAACAATACCGACGTTTTAAATAATTAACACATTACGTATACCGCGGTATTCGTAGGTATTCATTACCCATTACTCGCGTACATCATAATTATTATATTACCCGTAACAACTCGCTTTTCGTCAGTGATCACTGATCGGCATGATTAAACTTTTACAGTTTTACCTCGTAAAGAGTTTATACCTGAGAATCGTGGTTCAAAAATTTGAAACGCGATAAAAATTATGCGTGTAAACACTGTAAACTGAAACGAAATATTTTAATAAAATAGAAGGTATATTAAACTAAAATTTGACTTAATAGTAGGTCGAAAAATATAATGGTAATAAGACGCGTAACAAATTTAAACAAATCAAACATTACCTAACTTAAAAAAAAAAAAAAACAACTGTGTCAAGAATAAAAGAAGTTAGTTCAAAAAATAATCCCCAAACGAAGGAGTCAAAGTCAAATTAAGTATTTACGACGTCGTATGTTAACGTCAAGTAGAACATCGTCAAATAGAGTAAGATCGTAGGATCAGTAATTTATTAAACGTGAACTAATCCAATAAGCACAAAATAATATAACGTTGTTAAAAAGTTAAAACTGAAATAAAAATGTATTTTTTTTTTTATTTAACTAGTTAGTCAACTATCTAATTGACTTTAATAACTTAACTAGTTAAAGTATTCCTTGTAATATCTATTAGATTTAACCAGTTAATCATAATAAAAATACGTTATGTTAAAATCACGTTTGTACATAATATTATTACCCATCCATAACTGTAGTTATAACTGTTCCATTTAAAAATATAATCAATTAATTATGTTTTTGTTTAAATACGCTGTTATTACAATGATTTAATAAATAAAAATTACACAATTAAAATATATTCCTTGAGTTAATATATAATTTAGTTGAGTAGTTGACACAAACGTATAATTTCCTAAAGGCTAAAACAGTCAACTAGTCGCTACTCGCTGGTGTGGATTAAAAGAAGGAATTTAAGAGAATGCATTTAAAAAAAAATGTTTAGTCATTATTTTTTAGATCATTAACTTTCAAATTTTGAAAGTTGATTTTACAGTCATCGTGTTTGCCCCGGATAGTTAAAAAAATATCATAATTGAATACATACGATTGACATAGCGTTGATTTAACGGACTGAAGATAATTTTTTTCTTCAACTTGTCCACCTTTGAAAGCTTTGATTTCTGACCTGACCTTTACACGTGTGGCACACAGAAAAATAGAAAAAAAATATTATTTCATTGAAAGTGTAAGAGGAGAATTACACAAAGTAATATAACAGCGTAAAAATATATTTTCCGGTTTGTCGAAAAAAAAAAAAAAAAAAGTGAATTTACCATATTCATTTATAATTACGGATGTATATAGCGCTAGCGTACCACTAGCTATAATATTCGCCATACGTATATTATAACGTACCTACATATACTATGTACATATGGATACATATATATATATATATATATGCACAGCCGTATAGGTACATAGTTGTTTGGGGATTACCGTATTGTAATTTCGTACGCGGATTTTCGCGATTCATACAAATGGGATTTTAAATGCGGATTACGTCTACTCGGCAATAGGCACACTGCTGCAGGTACGCGTGTGCTATATTGATACACGCATATCATAATTTATAATAAAATATATCGTACGAGGATTTATCGTGCCCATACAATTTATTATTATTATAATATTATAAACGTGTGCGACAGTAAATCCGATCGCCGTATGCCGACTGCGCGTAAACCGTATACACGGGTACAGGTACCTATATAATGTGCGTACCCGTGTGGGCACACGCATTCCGATTTCCGATAGTAATAATATTGTAATAACTACATAATAATAACGAGTACCTATGTCCACCAGATGTACGGTGTAACGCGGCCGAAGAGTGTGCTCTTGAGATATAGCCGTGGAGATAGAGAGCGAGGAATCGAGAAAAACGGTTAAGGGCGAATAATATCACGTGCACAGTACCTATACCTATAATGAGAGATAATATTATTATTATTATTATAATGTTCGACACGATGATAGATGCAATCGTACTTCGGTATAATATGCCGCGGCAGCCTTCTCGTCCTTTTACTTTCTCGATGACTCCGAAGAAAGTGCACTCTGCGCTCGCCGAGTGTAGTGATCATATATATGGATGAACCTATGGACAAGTTTACTAGTACATAAGTATAGGTATATAGTATAATAACCGTATACACTTGTATATAGGTACGTATTATTATACCGCGGTATGCCTATATAATAATATAACCGATCTGTACGAGGAATGAAATCGAAAGGTCATATTTTAATTGGCCGTAGATTATGATCGACTACCGCGGCAATTAGCTTATACGAATATAATTTAATAGATATTATTAGGTACGTTATAATAATATAATATGAGTCGGAGCGAATATCTCACTCGCATATCATATTATGCGCGTACAATACAAGTACGTATAATATATGGGCATCGCGTATGCGGCGAGAGAGAAATAAAAAAGTAAAATACGTCCATTGCAGACCGTTAATGTCCCAGGGAAATCGCGCTTATAGTCCCGGGAAAACGATTACGCACAATAATATAGTTCTCCGAAATAAATGTGAGCGAAAAAAACACAAGTTGTGTGTAGGCGTATTAAACAGCCAAACAGCGCACGACGACTATATATTCCATTATAATAATGCGACTATTACACGTCATGTGCGTGTGATTATTGTGCATTGTGCGCGACTTATTAATAATTCGCCAGTGTGATATTACAGTATATTATTATTATTATTATTATTGTATGAATATAATTGTTCACTTCTTTGCAGCGAGTGTACGATGCCGACGAATAAACACGACAGTAACAATAATGACCATAGACGCGAAAGGGAAATAAAAAACGTTTTACACCAAATCCGACGGTGACAAGGCGCATGCCTATACTATATTATGTTACGTAATAGTGAATAAAATGTTTATACACATCGATTGTAAATAATTAAAATCGTAAATCGATGGTGATACGTACCCTCCAATCGATAGTAGGTACACAATATTACGTTGTAACTTGTATTGATGTTTTCACATTGAGAACATCACATAATATGTCACGCAAAACGTGTACAAATTGATATTACGTCAATAATATAATATGTTTATTTTTTATATTTGATATAATTATAAACTAGGGGGCTCTACCCCTCTGGATTCGATCACCAACCCGCTGGGTATCAGACTCTCTCGTTGGCTCGGACTGACCGCAAGGATTGCATCTCCCTGCCCCTCCCCCAAAGATTTAAATCTTTAAATTTCATATCTATGATTTAAAAAATACGACACGTTTATGAATAATAGACATAATCTTGAGAACAGTTAATAATAATAATTTATTTATTAGTTGAAATATATAAAACTTTTGTTAGCGTTTGAAATTTGCACCCATGCAGTGAAAAGGTAATAGAAATAATGTGGTAAATTCATTTAAATTCAATTAAAAAAAGTTTAGCCGTTTAGGATTCATTTTTGAGAATTCCGTTTTCAAAATAATTTTGATTTATTTAACATTTTGGAATTCCACACAGCACTGAAGTAGCTATTGTCGACAGACACCTACACGCCGTACCCCCGTACGTTATAGTTATTTTTTAATATTATATTTTATATTAATATTATGTTTAATATTGCGTCGACCCAATTTCATTCAGACTCATCCGGCGCATATTTAAATATTTATGCAAACCTAAAATACGCTTCGACGGGTTAAAAAATAAAATCTTTTAATAATAATGAGTTTTGATTCCACCGGGAATTAAATGGAATCTATTGACGTAATGATAACTATTATCCTTAGAATGCAGATATCCGCAACAAATTATTCGGGCACGCGTAACGTTTTGTCATAATACTGTATAATAACACTACTCATATAATATAATGTTTGATGGATGTACACCGAAACATTGTGCGCGAAGAGCTATATTTTTCTTCGGCTGGTCATCAACACGATTAATATTATATTATAGGTAATAGGTATTAACCAAAATACGCGTTAATAGACAATAATATTATCATGATATATTTTAATTTTTAACGACGGTTTGAAATATCGAAATGCGTCTGTCGATTTGGAATATGATCATAAAAATTACATATATATCTAACATAACCTTGATAATATACCCACCGTCCCGTAAAAGTCACTCATCTACACGAGCGACCATATATAGAGTAAATCGTATTATGATATATAATATGCGTAATGTGTATATATACATATACAAGTTTAACATCAAATTAGTATATGCACACAGGTTTCGGGTCTTTTTGGTATTCATAGTTTCAGAAGTTCGTTAATGGATACATTATTTCTTATTAAAGCGAGAACAAACTTAAATAAAACATTCGCATATAACACACACATAAAGTAATTAATTTAAAACCTGACAAATGGATATTTTAGCCGAATATACGCAAACAGTGTGCGAGCATACTGATCGGATGTACCTAACTATACAGCAAAACCCGATGAATATATTATATTAATATTATATAGGTAGGTATTAAGTTTTGTTATATTTTGTCCGTATGTTAGCTTCGGAATATTGAAATGCATATTAATGTAAACAAGAGCAAAACTAACTAAAGTTTCGTGAAATAATATGCGTATAATAGATATAGGATGTGCGCTATACTATATATTATAATATTATTTCATAAAATTAATTTTGTTGGATCTTTATATATTGCCATTGAATAAAATATAAAATGTACAATATATCATGATATTATGTACAAATAATATGAAACACCAGCGTACCTATAGGTATATGTCATAGTACTATTATGCTGTATTAAACGCATTAGTGCATGTTTTTAGCATGAAAAGCACTATAACCACAGTTACTCCGTTTTGGATAAAAATGTTCCATCATTTAAAATGAAAAATTATAAATATTAATTAATACAAATAAATAAAGTATCGTGAATCGTAAATTTAAAAAAAAAATTCGGAAATTCTGGCAATATCATAAATACTTTAAGATATGCATTTTTATAAGTATTTGCATATTTCCCCAACAACTCAGTTTAGATAATCTTAATTTTAAAAATAATAAATGTTTGTAATACATTTAATAACTATAATATTTATCTTTATAAAACACTTTAATTGAACTACATGACATGAAATGATCGGCGTTAGAATCGATCGGGAAGCAAATAGACTACGAAAAAAAATGTATCCGTAAAAATGTGTTATTTTTGACACCATTATTTTAGTCGTTGTCCGCGTATTATTATGCATATATAGATTGTATATAATTTTATAATATCCTGTTCAATGTGTTCACAAATCGTACACTGTACCTACAGCCAGTGGCGTAGGAAGACTCGTTAGCGCCTCTGCCAAACCTAGGAAAATGCGCCTTTTAAGCGATTGAAAAATTGACGAACATTTTGAAGCACAAATTGGCGTCCTTCATAACTTGCGCCCCTGGCGTAGGCACACTTCGCCATACCCTTGCTACACCACTGCCTACAGCCGTGATCATAATATTATTATGATATAATAATATGACGTCTTATTTAACACGACGGTGTATGCACATATAGCACATATTTATATTTTTTTTATTCCGTGCAACTTATTTTCAACGAGCCTAGACACGATTTCTCGTTAAAATACGCCACCTAGTGAATTGAACCATATCATCGCTTAAAAAAATATTTATAAATTAATTTAAATTATATTAATAGTAATAACGTGATCACTGCAGTAGTGCAGTTGCATTGCATCGTCGCTGAAGCGTACGTTGCAGATCGTTGCAGTTGACAACGTCAGTCGGAATTTATTACGAAAATAAAAAGGATAATTATTGCAATCGACAGCCGATAACCTGTGCATAATACTGTCAATCCTAAAAATCTAATAAAACGCGTTCAGAGTCGATATTACTATATTACAGACAAGTGGATCAAAAATTGTAAGATTTTTTTAGATTCTGAACGGAGTGGTTTTACATTGATGTGTGATTTTTGGCGTTACGATATCAGTCCGCACAACCATGGACGGTTAGGTTAGGATACCTAACCATAGACGGACGTTGTGGACCTGGCCCGTTTTCACCACTCGATTGCCAAAAGTCTGCTTTCTTATGTATTCAAATATATACTCAATTTATTGGAGCCATGTTCGGTTTTCTGGGCAAAGTCGTAGATTGTACAGCATCGACCACCAATTCTAGGAATTCGAGTTGAGCCTTGAATGAGACTTTGTAACTTTTCATCAATTTCAACCCTATTTTGCCAAATTGTCGGTGGGTTACTCGGAAGGAGTACATCCGTTTTCATATTGTTTTCCTCTCCGACGGAAGCCTTTTCGTACGAGACCAAAGTCGCAGCAGTTTTGTTTTGTTGACAATCCATTCTTATGTTAGTCAACCTTACACAATAACACGAAAGTCAACCTGTTTAAATGTTAAGCTAAATATTCTATACATACTAAAACACGCAATCAAATTTCAAGGCAACAATATATAATAATAAATAGCCTACACACTATTTTTTATAATGAAATCTATTTCTTTATTTTTTATATGAATAAGTCTAGTTTGCATTTTGAAGTACATAATAATAAAAATAAATGTAGTTAAAGAAAATGAAAACAATAATTTATTATAGGTAGGTAGGTATAATAATTTATTATATTGTTATTTAAATACACATTTGTTTAGATCCGACACAAAACTTACAAGGAACTTCGTATTCAATTTTCAAATCTAGCATACCTAAATGAATATTAAAAATTTGATAGTTTTTAACTACCTACATAATAGAATTTGCATATTTACTCGATTTTGACGACTTTTGTAAAATTTCTAACTTTAACTGATAAAAAAAAATTATTGTTACCATGTATTCGATATAGTATACTAATTAATATATGAATAACTCACGAAGAACCTTGTATTACATTTTGAAGGATTTTGACTTTGCATCACATATTTTGTAATCGACATTTATAACAAAAATACCTAAAAAAAAAAAATGTCAAATGTCAAATGTTGCTCAAAATGTGTCAAATAATTTTGAAAATGTAATCAAGTATAGAAAAAATTAATATACTCATATGGTATAAACTTCAGCAATCTATGGATATTCGTTAACTTACACTGAAAAGAAACAAAATTGAAATCTTTTTATTAAAAATAATTTACAATCCATACAATACAATAACTACAATGAGTAAATTTTATAAATGGTTATTATCAAGAGGTTGCCTTCGTGGGAAGGTACTTAGCAGTCCCACCCGACCAGGAATTTTTTAGGTATTAACTATTATTTTTAAGTTTTTATTTTAGTGGATCTCTACACAAATATTTTTTGAGTTTTCTACGTACATTATAAGGAAATGACTTACTGTCATAGTTTAAGTTAGTATGAAATTTAATGTAATATAATTTTACTAGTTGATCAAGGCTAGGAATTTTTAGGTCTTTGTGCCTAAGTCATAAGCAGATTGATTGAAACGCCCGAAGCATTTTGGTATAGTTGTAATAGCTGTGATATTAAATCAATTCGTTTTTGTTTCGCGAATTTTATTCCAGTATTAAATATGTCGACCTAAATCACTTCGACAGAAAATCTTCTCTACAAATGTCAAAAATAGTTAACTAATGCTCAGCAATCCTATAGAAATAGGGGTTAATCTATAAAAATAGATGAAATAATAATAATGATCTGGAGTCGAGTAACGTACAGGGTAATAATAATGCAGACGCACTCGGTTAGTGCACACAGTTTCAATGCAGAATATCCCCTCGAAGAATATATTTTGTTATTATTATTTTTTTTTTGAATCTACTCGTTTAAATAATATATAAGTCCACAATTCAAATAATACGTATAATTTAACGATAAACGCGGAAGTATTATGTTGCGGCGTAGAGCATTCTTTCTAGAGCATCGTCGAAGTGCACGGGATTTGAGTGTTACTAGATAATTTTCAGATACTTACACGGTGGATTTTAACAAAAAACAAATTGAAAAAAAAATGAATAATGCTTCCTCATTCCACGAGGTTTTCCTCGGGTTCCCGTGAGATGAGGACTCAGGATGGTCAACGTCGGGTGATCCATATAACAGGCCGGTGGTGGTTTAACACATATTATATATGAAAAAAACCTCAATAAAAAAAAACAAATGCACTATTTGCATGCAGTTATCACCGCAAAATAGGTCGACGGATTATTCGGTAAAACGTTTTCGGTCGTTTCGATTTACGAAAATTATTATAATAAAGTTTACGTGCAATTCGAACGGCGGCGGCACCGCGATTATAATATAGATCGTGAATAAATCGTTTACGAATAAACAGGATATCGATGGATTGTTGTGGACGATACGGTCGAATAAACAAAAACAAACAAGGACAACTATTACGATATCGCGTTCGCTTATAATATTATTACAATAATACGCAGTGGTGGTCATCTTCGGTATAATAATGATATTATAGTGAAAATATATTATGAATATAAAAATAATATCATACATAAAGTACCACGTAGACCGCTTCCGAAATTGCACTGAGATTGCAGCTGAGTGGACTAGTTTGTGTTTTTTTCCATACTAAAACTGTATTGAAACTACTTAAAATGCTGCTATAAAGTATTATAATATTAAAAAGTCGGTCAAACTTTTGTTTCGTTGGTTATTTATTTTTGTACTGTATCGTATCTCATCCGAGGCCGTATTTACTGTATACATATTCAATTTTAGCGCCCCCTCTCTCTTCTAGTAATATATTCATATTTTTTTTTTTGTCATTTGCTTATCTATAATATTATTATTACTAGTCCAGATGACTTGTAGCATTTAATAGTGTTTAATATAATATAATGTTATGTTAGCGGCACAAAATATCAAATTTTCATCATGCTTAGGTAAAAATTTCAATAACATAATGATTTAATAATCTAGTGAGTCAATATAATATTGATTTTATTATAACGCGTATTTTGAGTTTTTAGTGTCTATTACATTATCATATTATGTTTACAAGATGATTCATCGAGTATACTTATTCCCTTTTTCATCAATAATGCAGTTATTTAAAATGTGATTTCTTGGAATTTTTTATAGATACTCAAAGATCATATTATTTTTAAATTCTTGAGATTTTTATTCTATTTGAGTAGTGTCTTTTGGGCATACAAACTTTTGTTTTTCAAATGTGAACCCTCCATAAGAACTGTAAAAAATATTTAGTGAATAATTTTTTTTAAATATCGGACCACACAAAACGTATAGCCGACTATTCATATTACGTCTATAGATGTATTAAAATTAAAATTAAAACTATAGTCGAGATAGTGCTGATGGTTCGAGCCACCTTCCTTCTATTTAAATTGGAATTCAAATTTTACACTTAAGTGGCTGTTATGCTATGGAAAATGTTTTTGTTTTTATATATACATTTTTTTTTCATACGTTCGTATAAACAATTGTAATTGTGTTCATACCAAGTTATGTCGATCGTCGGAAATCCACAGTAAAAGAATAGTCATTATGTAATTATACTTATTACTTGCAATAGCCAATATAGGTACTTACCTCATATAAACAATAACATATCCAATAATTACTGGAGGTTGTTATTCGATAAGTATAAAATCCAAGGTGCTGTGGAAATGTATTCAGTTTCACTGTAATGAAATATAATAATAACTATATTTTTTTTATAACCATTTGTGCAGTTCATCTATAAGTTTAGGACAGCTCAGATGAGTTTTACATCGTTTGTCGGTAGTACACAGTTATTATTGAACCGTTGTCGCATGTACCAATACATGTCTAGTGTCATTTCGGTTAAAAAAAAAAAAAACCGGATAAAACAAGATTTTATACCTATAATAATGTCATTGACTTTGTTAATGTAAATTTTACTATAATTATACATTGGCTTCAATAAATCAAATCTAGATCAGGGGCAACGCAGTGGGGTCTTGGCACCTTCGCGACACCCTCTCATGATTCGTGTTCGCTCGACGTGACTCCTCATTGACAATGCTACGAGCATTACGTCTCTCTAGTTTTACGTCCATAATAATGTGTCAGGAAATCCAAACGAGTAAAACAACTAACAACACGATATCACTCTGGCGATGTACATCTGTCCGTTATTATATTATATTATATATAACAAATAAATAATAATAATAATAATGTCAGTACGTGTACGAAACGAGCGAGTTGCTCAATCGAAACACGTCATCTCCAACGAATTCTTTGTGGTATATCTATTGTGTCATCGACACGCGACTGCCTCTAAACAAAATAATAGTGAAAATCCATACACACGCACAACAATGATCGAATGTAAACGCTTTGTGTATAATGCATAACACAGCGATATTATTATTTTATTATTGTAGAATATGCGATTGTCATAATGTATAATATTATATATATTTAGGTAGGTACGTCTGCAATTATTGTATTGTTTGGTTGCCTTATAATTGGTCGCATAATAATAATAGTAATAATCGAAACGTTTTATACACATAAACGGTGACCGACATAATTCTTTTTTTTTTTTGCAGTCATTGTTTGAACGCAAGTTGATAAGTCTGCGAAGTCTGAGAAAAATAAATATAATAATAAATTATAAGAAAAATGTTTTTTTTTCTTAACAACTCGCTGGGCTCGCGGGAATATCAAGATTTTATTTTTTATTAATGATACAATTAATTATAAAATGTGTATTGCGAGAACTTAAGAAAACGTCGGTATCGACCATAATATTATTATAATTATAAATCATTAAACGTGTAACGAACATTTGATAACACATAGGTATGTCATATATAAATATGATATAATATGTAACAGGAAATGATGACGTGAACATAAACATAATATTATATTTTATTTGAACGCTTTATTACCAGAAAATAAGTTTGCATATTATTATCATTATTGTGTTTCCATAAGATCTATTTACCGTTGATTGTTAAGCTACACAAACTATACCAAAAATGATTGTATAACATTGTCGTTTGAGTATATTTCATCATAATGATATTTTATTAAACGTCATCAGTAAACTGTTTTACGGTTGATTTGTGTTCACTATATATTTCAGTAAATATGATACGTAGTTGTTATAGTTATAATGGTATAAATACTTTTTTTAAAAGACTACAGATTAAAATCATAATATTATTATCTTGTCAAAACTAAAATGTTAAGACTATTAACAATATATTAACATATTCAAGTAAAATTTAACTCTTAGATATAGGTTATATCTTATAAATTAGGTTTAGCAATAAAAAGTAATCGTATTTTTTTATGCAAATTTTTAATTGGCTCTCGAAGAGAGGTGTTTGCAAGATACCAAGAAATCGTCTCAGGAAATGTGTATAAGTACATTTTATAATTAAAGAAAAAAAAATCACTGTTGAGTTTAACGAATTCGAGTGAAATAGGTCGAGCATGAAAGTTTTTCATAAAGACCGCCTATTTTTCTGTTTCTTTTTTTTGTGAAATATATTATGATGTATTTCCTGAAAACTATTAGTACAGATTAACAATAATTTAACGTATTCGAACGAAAATAGGTCAACTCTCAACTATGACAGTTTTTCACCTAACGATTATGTGTACAAAAAAAGTGACTAAAAATACAGATTAACAATGGTAATGATACGAGAGAATCAGTTTTCAATACTTATTTTTTTTTCTGATAAAAATATGAGAATATGTTTTTCAAAACGTATAACCATTAGTTACCTCGGATAATACGAGTCGTATATTCATAGTATTATAAAACAAGTCAATATATTTTTACAACGACAGTGTATTGGTGTTAGGTACCTATAAATATTAATTCGTTACACATTTATCACCAGTGGTGGATCTAGGATTTTTTTATCGTGTGTTCCATGTTGATAATAAAGCTCTTTTATAGGCACCTACTTATCATGAACGACTTCGGGGTGAAAACAAAATTAACCTATTTTTTGGTAGTATAAGTAAGCTAAGATTAATACTTTTAGTTCAACGCGATAACTGATATCTAAGTAGTTTGTAATAAAAAAAACAGTTCAATATGCTGAACGGTGGGTGCTTCAGCTCTCAAGCACCACCCTCCCCCTAAATCCGCCACTGTATAATCACGATACATGAATTCCAAAACCCAATTCTAGAGTTATCAACTACCTATTTGGTACATAAAAAGTAATTATTCTAATTATTTATAATATGAAAAAACCACATTATCAATATTATTACTGTCAATATATATTATTTATTATTATTAATTAGCATTAATTGTATCGTCTGTATGGCTGCATGGGGTACAAACTATAAATGTATTATTTATTATTCGATATTATGACAAATAAATTTCTATTTTCGTAAAATTTAACTTATTTCCGAGTTTGGGTTTCAAAGTTTAGATAATATTGAACGAATACTGAGCGATTTGTTGTATTATTCGTTATCAGTTATCACTAACAGTTTTTGAAAATATATATTTTTTTAGTAAAATATTTTGTAGCCATTACAAGTAAGTATAATGTTTATGAAAAAAAAATAATGAAATTTTTTCTATTTTCAATGTACATAATCCATAAAAATAAAAACTATACAACTTTTGAAGCAATTGCTTAGTTATTTTAAAACAATGTTTTCAAGCTCATTAAAGACGTTACGAAAACCAAACACATATGTGCCGCTCTATCGTATTTGAGAATTTCTTTGCAATTTTACACGAAACTAGTATGGAATTTTGTTCTTTTATTTTTAGTGCCGATTCTACTGTTTTAATATTGTTCTACGTTTCTAAACTGACATTGCAGGTTTCGGACAATTCACAAAGTCATCCGAAGATGTGGCAGACAACATTCCAGACGGCTTTCTTGACGGAGCGGTTGATGTCGTGCTAGTCACCGACCGGCCGTGCGTGTGGAAACGATTTCAAAAAAAAAAAAATTGAAAAATCGAAATCATTGCCGCGCGCATATAAGAATAACAAAGCGAAAAATTGGTCCGAAGAAAAATTAACGGCAAAAACAGAAAAATTATGCTCGGAACTGGTTGTTGAATAGTCGGTATTATATTATTACTTATCTCGTTTTCTCTGTGTTACACTTTCAAGAAAGTCAAACGACGTGTTAATAAAATTCAATAATGAGTACCACGAGAAAGTGTTAACAGTGAATCTGAATCGGTCACTTCAACTGTAGAGATGTCAACTATATATTATTTTAAACGGAATTTGTTAAAAACATAAACATAACACGATCGCGATATATGGGAGGAAAATAGTGTTATTAGTCTGTGATATTTGACAACGATTCCGATTTTATATCTACGCGGAACATCAGTTTCTTGCTGCTTAATAATATTATCGTGTTTACGACCGGTTTATTTAGGATTGCTTAGAGCGTTATATTATGGTAGGTATATTAAAGTATTTTAGCAGTCGACTATTTCGTAATTTGTAAAATCCATTAAATGCATGTGATTTTAAGCAAAATCGTAAAACGAAAATTGCATTAAACTACATGCTTACCATAGTGTACCTAAGTGTAATATCGTGTTCATTAAATTAAATTTTAATTTTCACTTTCTTTTGTCGAATTTCGTGTGGAGGCTACACAGAAACTAAGATAGATAGGTATCGCCATAATATTATAGACAATTTCTCATTTTCGCGTTTAATGATCGTATACCTTTTAAAATTTTTTTTTATCAAAATTTTGTAGGGCCTATATCGTTTGTTTCAAATGTATTTGTACCTTGATCAATCAGCATCCTTACCTAACCTAAGCTGACCAGGAATGGCTGTATAGTTTTCACCCAAATTACCTTTTTTACTCAAACTCAAAAAGAGTGATTTGGTTTTCGCCCAAAGAAATATTATTCATAGTAAACGATAAACCATTGTGGTCCACTAATGTAATAAAAAAAACTTAGGTATATACAAATATTATTATATAACTTAAATAAAAATGTTAATACAAAATCACCGTCTATATAATGGTATGGTTGAATATTATTCTTAATGGAGTTTAAACTAAAATTTATGTTAAAATTAATTGAAATTATAGTTATAAAAATAAAAGGATCGACAAGATTGAAGCAACAAGAAATAAATCAATTTAAAATTACACAATTCAAGTATGGTCGGCTCACACGGTACGAGTTTATTAAACCATAACTTTGAACAAATAATTTGGTATTTTATTTAGATGTTAATTTTTTTTATTAAAACCTAAGATTAAATAAAATGTTCAATAAAAATAATAATACAGCTAGTGATAATTAAAATGTTTTTTCGTTAACTTTGAATAATTTTTCTTTGGAGGAAAACCAAATCACTCTTTTTTGAGTTTGGGTAAAAAAGGTAATTTGGGCGGTAACCAAAGGTTAATTTTTGGCGAAAACAGTTCCACCCCTAGGAATCGTTAAGGCGCAGAATTGCAATAATACTCGTGCACTGAGGTCTGGCTGCATTCCCGTGCATTGCTGCACATATAAAAAATGGTGAAATAACTATTAGAAACTTCGTAGAAAGTTTCGGGAAATCACATAACTTGGAATCGGACGCAAATGCTTAAATCGACCACGGAACACCGTGATAATGGTAGTATCATATACGTACGTCGGATTTAAAAAGTTTTTATTTTTTACTCCATCTACTGCAATGGTAGGTACCTCGGCGCACCGGATATATGCGTATCCACCTCTAGAGCATTGCGATTCTCGTAGGCGCCTGGGACGTAACTGTTTAAAAAGTTTTATTTTTCTGAATAAAAGTCGCACGCAACAGGTGCGTGGATTAAATGGTCCGTAAAATATATTATTATACGAGCTGTATACGACTCTACGGCAGTTGCGATTTCTCCGAACGACGAGGGACGTTATTTTTATGAATTTTTTACGACTTTTCGTGTAACACTGTCGCGATAATAATATTATACTCGTTCGGGATTGTGCGTATCGTGGGCGGACGACCTTCAATGCAGAAAGACGCGTGCCCGAGGAGCAGATATCGATATGTCGCAGAAACGAATAATAATGTATAATAATGTCGATGATGATAATAATAATAACAACTCTCAACCGTCGGCATCGTAACACTCGTTACGGTAAAACGAGTGGGTAAAAGCACCGCATACGACCAGCTGCAACCTGCGATCGTCGAGATTATAATAACAATATTACTATCGATACGGGTCTGAGGGAGATTCGCGATCGTTCTGACGGCCAAACGACTCGCGGGGCAACACATATACATAATATATATATTATATATTATAACGACTAGGCATAAATAATTATTATACGCGATAATAGTATTATTATTATTACTATACACACTACAAACGTTCAGCCTGCGCGGGAGTGTGCAGCCGAAAATATAAACCTTTGGCCCTCGCGGGAAAAATACCGTATACAGGCTCGTGTAGTTAAATCATTAACAAGTTTTTACCTTTTTTTTTACATGTATACACTGCGGTGGCTCACAAATTTTTCCGTCCGAGCGAAGTGGCTAAAAGAGCCACCGGCTAACTCGAAGTTATATTTCGACTTTGCACCGCTATCCGATTAAATAAATAACGTCGATCGACTACGATGTAACTTAGTCTGCGGGAGGAGAGTGCAAGACTATAATATATTTTCGTACAGTATACTTACAAGTTACAACTATAGTTTACCACTCGTTCGTAGTAGGCACCTAAACGTTATCATTTGATGGACGTAAATCGTTTTGTCCGTCCAAGCAAACAAAATCTATTTGACGGTTATAGATTACAGCGAGATCATCCCCCTCCCCCTTTAACAGAAACCTCTTGCAGACAGCCACGAACACCTCCAAATAGCAGACTTTTTTTGGGGGAAGGAGAGGGTTTGTAATACCAGAAACACTAAATTAACGGACGCGCTTTTATGATTGTTTCTTTCGTAATTTTAGAGCAATCGTTCTAATTTTGATCCATACTAATTATCGACGTTTTGAATAACCAAAAGTATTGATTCATATAAGACATGAAATAATATCTATAATATAGCTTGCACACTACCTACTTTTATTTTAATATGTATACCTATGTTAATACGTACTTATCAATGTTTAGAATAAATTTCATAAGCACATAAAGAATAGTAATTATTAATAATTAAATACATTTCATGATATACAGCACACAGTTATAGCTCACTATAATTTACCCCAAAAACACAATTTATTACATAATCGCATAATCTACCAGCACTGAATAGTTGACTTAATTTCGGTGACCAAGAGTGTACGTTATTTAGAGGTTCTGCCGCATTATATTTTTCATTCCACACAGTCCGGGGAGTGCGACGAAACAAATAAAGTACAATATAATATTATTATAATTTTAGAATATTATTAGTGTTCCTTTGTAATGTCATAATTTTCTAAATATTGTTATTCCGAACGTCCCGTCTGCTGTGGCAACGCGTCGAGGCATATTATTATCATCGATCGTTTCTTTTACCGAACGGAGAAACGAAAAACGGTTACTATGCGGCCTTTGTTTGGACTCGAGATACAAAAGGACAGTAATAATTATATTATAATATCCAAGATGATGGCGGCGGCGATGTCGTCGGAAGAATTATAATTTACGACGATGCCGCCGCCGCCGCCGCCACAGCAGCCGCCGCCGCCGACACGTCAACCACCGACGACGACGCGCAGCCGAGAGAGACGGGTCTGTCAACCCAGTGACCGACTGGCGAGAGGCGACAGCCGCCGCAAACGGCCTCGCTCTCTCTCTCTCTCTCTCTCTCTCTCTCACCTCTATAGCTGTCCATCATCAAAAACTATTATTACTGCGGAGACGTTATGGTGCATAGGATTTCATTGTTGTCATTATTTCGGCGGCAAGTATATAATAGACTCGGAGAAAAAAAAAATGAAAAAAAAAATGTTTTGATTCAATACAATATAATATAATATAGTATAATATTGTACGTACCTGTTATTTAGATTACGACGTTATCTGTTCGTGAGCGCCGACCGCGTGGAATTATTATAATAACACGCTGCAGTGGCACTCGACCGGGGAAATTCATGCTCGACACTGTTCAGAGATTTTCATCGTCCTACAAACAGGATTTCGTTGCGATAGTATATCTACGATTTACGACAAATCATCGCGACGACCGCAGAGCACCGTCGTCCGGCCTTGACACATGGCCATCGACACAGTGGCGTGCGATTAGAGATTTGGCATTTGACGCCTTAGGTATACAACGTCATCGCTATCCCTTTTCCATTATAATTAAACAACATAATTATAAGGTGCAAGCTGTCGTAGACTCCCAGGATACCACAATAATGACTCGCCAATAATTTATCAAGCTCCAAAAGAGTCTAATCATACGTTTGTTTATGAAACTTAAGCCCCTCAACTTTTTACTTTTTAATTTCACATTCTAGAGTAGACTATTTTGATTAAAGCGTTGATGTATAAAAATCAAATTTCGAACTACTATCTACAATTAATTAGTCATAGTATAATATGGTGAGGTGTCACAAATATAACAGACATAAATTCAGTACATATTACCCAAAAAAAATATAAAAAAAGTAGCTGACTCTCTTCCGTCGACGTACCCATCAGTCGAGTTATTTAGCCATAATTATACATTAAACAAATTCTCATAAGATCCATACAAAGGCACATAGTTAATGATATAGAAATAATAGATAGGAGAACAGGAAAGTGTATTAAACCAAATAGTGCAGCAACATTAACCAGTTCAAGAAGTTTCTCGATTTCATGGTAAGGACTATTATATTCAATTTCAACAATAAATTTGAAAAATTATGTAAAAAGTCTAATACAACTTGTATGTGAAAATCAGTCTAATAGAACAAAGTAGCAACGATATAATTAATAAACATCATACAAAAAAAAACTGGTAAAATAGTTAATGACCTTGATGAGAATATGTCCTGTATCAATAAAATTATAAAAAGATATATGTAAATATAAATAATTAATGAAACACTCGTGTTAATATTGGTAGTAAAAATTAATCAATACTATATTATATGGCTAGAAAATTAAATGAACTTTTTAACTGTTTAAGAAATTGTATAAATTATTACCATATATTAATATTGTATTTACCTATAGGAACTCCGTATATCAGATATACAAGCTTAGCTCAGTTGGTACACGTATCAGCTCTTAATATTATTATTGTATTATAATTGAATTATGCTGAAAAATAAATAAATACAATAAATAGTTCACTAGTATTTAAAAATTAAATGAGCGGAGTTGTAGGCAAATATTTTTTGCTCTATCCCAATGCCACCACCATACTCAGCTGGTATAAACTTTAAATACCTACTTAGAAGTTTTAACTAACCAACTACATACTTTAAATTCATTCTTATCTAATTATGATGATAAATATTTTTGAAAAAATGTATTAATACATTTCAAGATTATGAAGGTTTTTTGTTAAGACACCTTGTATAATATTATAATTGTTCCAGACTTGAACGAAGGTGCTGGACGTTATTATTCATAATAGTAGTAGTAGTAATAATAATAATAATAATAATATAAGGCACGCAATATGTATATTGTATATATTATTTACATTATAATCCATATATCAGTCTCAAGTTTGTTGGAGCAAAATACTGCCAATATACGACTATAGTACCTATATGTTGTTGTATTATAATATAATATTGTTATTATGTCAGTAAGTATATAGGTACTTGTAGTTACATTCTATATTATTATATTCTGCAGTTAAAAATATGTATAAGTGCGTTATTATAGTAAATATCGAAATCGACTGAAAAACGCTTGACATTTTCAATTCATTTATGCTACAATTATTCTATAGTACCTATACCTACACACACAATCGAATATATAAAATATACATTTATGTGTACTTACAGATTGACATATTATATATTTTTTTGTATAAGTCACTGACTATTGCTTTTGAGTTACAATAATATTATGCTTAACCGTATTTTTATATTCAAAATTTAATATTATCATACCATATGGGCGTAATACAACCTTGAAAATCCTTTTCCTTTAACCACGCTTGTTTTCAAACCGTTCTTTCTATTGAGCATAATATATACATAGCACGCTGAACTTTCGAAATCCATATACACACCGACCTTATCACTCGGATAATTATTATTTACGACGGTAGGCCAGTCGAGGTTTCATAATGTTCCCGAAAAGAAATTCGAAATTAAGAAGTATTCAGAGTCCTTAATTTGTAGTAATCTCAAAAATCACTAAAATAAAGACTGATAAAAAATACTAGTTTTTAATTTACACGATTGAGGTTTGCTAAAAATGTAAACTGATTTGAAAGATAAAAAATAAAAAATAAATATCGACACATCCAGCTTTCCAGTTTGCCAAAATCTGTTCATTGAACATATATATGAATAACAGACGTTTAATTGGAGAGTTCATTATATACGGTGATTCTTTTGTATAAGAACTCTCATTGCAATAATATTATAGGTATAGGTACATATTTCAAACCCTGTTAATGTCCAAGAAAATAGTGTTTTTACATTGCTTGAAGTCATTACGGATAACAATATTTTTTACTGTTTCGTATCACCACGATCATTAAATTTAAAAAAGTAAAACACTTCATAAAATATAAAACGTTGCTTTGTCACGACTTCAAAGTGTGTAGAAAAAATCGTAAAAAACGTAAATATAGATACGCTGTTCGAGGCACAACGTGTGCATAATGTTAAATGAATCACCCAGTATAATATTATTATGTTCATTGACCGCGGAGTACGAGTAATGTAATTAAATCGAACCTACGTAATGTCTACGGATCGAGTAAAATAAATTAACAAAATTAAAAAAAAAAAAAAACCAGACCGGCTACTACAATATAGTTTAATAAGTAGGCTATGCGGACGTGCAAAACACTATCGATAACATACGCGAATGTTGTGTGTGTTTCGTGTCACGTCGTAATTAAATTTGTCCACGATCAAACGTAACTTCGCGAAATTATGGCGTATCTATGTTTTGAGTTATTACAAACGGCCACACGGGTATCAAAGTCACACGGCACAGGTGGTGGTGTTAATATAATCATGACGTGCAGCGGTCACAATAATAATGATAATAATATTCATGAAACCAATTTTTTCTCCCCGAAAAGTAGTTTTTAATCTGACAAGGTATACAGGATACTGGATACTAGGATAGGTACCTATACCTACAACTGTGTAACGTATTATATTATATTATACGGCTGACCGATACGCGCAAGCGATTTCTGGTTTGAAACGAGCACGTCTCTCGGCCGGGGCTATATCTAATTTGCAAAACAATTCAATTTTTGACCAGACGAAATGACGATGGAGCACGTTGCTCGTACGTATATCATATTATTTATTATTATTTTGCATGTGTACAGGTGGTGGTGGCCTGCGGCGCGATGGTACGGCGCATGTATATAATACCTTTACACCCTTTTCTGTCCGACTGCACAAAACCTTTGATATTTGCTACGTTTCGGTTTTAAAGCGCGTATTGTATGATAAGCGAATAAAATTAAAAAAAACGGCCGCGGCCCCGACGAATGTGTATAAATAATTTGCCGCCGCCGTGTAATTTATTATATTACGATGGGTAGGGTACCGCACCCACTACAAAGGTCCAGTGGCCACAAATATAAATGACACATTGCTGCAAGCCCTGCAGTTGGTTATATCATGGCGAATTTCTTATTAATTCGAAAATCTAGTAGATTAGACGAACTTTTGATTTGTCAAAGCTCGATGGTGTATTATAATATTTTCCCTAGTCCTCGTGATGTAATGACGACAATAACAACAAAAAAGATATACTTCTCCGAGGCTTGAACCCACGGACTAAACGAGATATATTATAATCATGCTCGTGTCAGAGTTATGATTGGACCTCAGAAACTCAAACGAGAATAAATTCTTAATTTATCCAACGGAGAAATGTACGATTTTTTATTTCGTGCATAAATTGTGGCAACTTTCGTGTCATCGAGAGCTGAGCTCGGCCCGAGAACTAATTATGAATAAATGAAAGTATAACTTTTTTTTGTAAAGATAAATAACTCACTGCAGTATAATTAATGTATAATATAAGTATATAACACAATGAAAAATATGTTTTTTGTTTTACTTAATTATGTAATATCTTATGTACATACTAAATTACATAATTTTTCGTCATATACCTAATGTCACAAGAATAATAACGCCTCGTTTATTTATTTTGTAAAATATGAAAACTTTTTATATTTAAAGGACCACGAAAATGATGAGCGTATAAACTCTATAGTTGTATACAGTACCTACCAATCATTATTTTGGACTCACGTGAATTCAAATGTAATTTTGTAACTATATTGCATAACTTACATTTTAGTAAAAATATTTATAACATAATTATAATTGCTGTGTGTACCTAGATCAAATAAAAGTATAAAAACATATTTTTATTGCAGAAGTTATAGAACTGCAATTTGAACATAATGTTATAATATAATTTATGCTTCGTAGAAGTAGGTCCTTCTTAATCGTTAAACTATGTGCTGGTAAATTATATTAAAATATATAAAATAATTTCGAATTAGGCATATTATGTTGTACTTAAAAAATCCGTAGGTACATCAATAAACACTATCAACACTACTGACATTAATTATGACGTTTATAAGAAATAAATTGAAAAAAAAATTGTATTGTCGAAAGTGACGATGGGTTGTCTACATTATATTTTTTAGATTCTGAGCGGACCGATGAATGTATTGATTTTACAATGATGTGTGTTTTTTTTAATTTTTTTTATTTTATTTTTGTGTCTGTCATCACGTTTTAGGACAGTAAAAATGCTTCGATTTTCTTCAATAGTACCTTTTCTGATAGGAAAGTGAATCTAGTTGGTACTTTGGGGGGGTCAAAAGTTAAAATTTCCCAGTAGTTTTCATGAGCGCCTGGAAAAACAAATGAAAAATTAAGGGAAAAACGGGAATTTTTACGGAAAACCAATTTTCGACAAAATCGATTTTGGTTTTTGAAGTAACTCTAAAAGAAATGACAGTATATACATGAAATTTTGACCAGATGTTTATATTAGCATTTTTAAAATATTCTTACTTATTTTAAGCTATTAACGGACATTTTCAGTTTCCAATTTTTTTAGTTTTTTTTTCTATAAATGTTAATAAAATTTTATTTGTTGGGTAAAAAATCTTGAAAATTTAATAGTTGGCTTCTAATATATACTTTCAAAGGCAGATGAAAAATGTTAAAAATCCGTAGTCACAATTTTTTTTTATAGGTAATCAAAGTTCAAATTTTGAACAATGATATTATATCATTATTGAATTCAAATTTAATACCATTCATTATACAGTGATCTACTTGTAACCTACTTTACAGCGGAGCGACATCCACTTGACCCCCTTTTTTAAAAATAATATTAATAGTCAATAGTCAATTATTGCTGCGGAAAAGCGTAGTACGTTCGTCATCGGCCGCCACTGATTTGTCGTCGATTTTCCAGCAGTATAACCACTGACCGTTTCCGGTATACTAAAGCATCTTCGGCTGGGCCAGATTGTCCGCCGTCTGGTATATTCGACGTACGTCACGACAGCTCAAACGTCAGTAGACCTCCACCAGCTCCTGTGGCTTTCTGTGGGTATGTTTAGACGTGGCTCAGCGGCCCCAACCACAGACGAGTATAATATATAATAACATGTTGTAACATGTTAGGTTACATGTCTTTAACCGACCGAGCACGGTAAACAATAGATCGTCAGCGCTGCAGCTCAACGTGTCATAATTGTGTCAACGTGCAACGACCTCGTGCGGTGCGTTTCCGGTTTCTCGAACTTTTTCGGTCGATTAAGTTCAGCTGTGGCGCTGGCTGGTTCCTGTTGCAGTCGGAACTCGAGTTCAGTTTGCCGTGCGGAAGTAAACGATTTTAGTATTTTACACTGATAGATCATCCGTTCTTGATTGTTATAAATATGATAATGATAATAATATAGTAAATTCACTTCAATCTTCCACTCGATAATTTCTACTCTATTTTTACCCATCGGCCTATCTTGTCAAGTGAGGAAATCGAAGTTTGGCCAGAATATAAAGTGATATAATATGTCAATTTGACCACCTTTTTATTTTCAAAACTAGGTTTCCGTCGGAATAAACAAAATAAGAAGCTCAAGATATAAAAGTACCTATTTGAAAAGCTGATATTGAAATGCATTATTCCCGAAGTTTATTATAGGTATGTTATATGCACTGTCTGGATTGGATGCAGGGAAAAAATATGACGTGTTATCTTATTACACACGAAATTAGTCTGTGACTGCTATTGCCCCGCGTGTTAAAAAGCAGTTTCGAAGATAATATTATATTGTATTTCAAACGGCGAACTACGAGCGAGAAAATAAAGTATAGAAAAAACGCGTAGGTACTGAAAATATTATTGCGTTCCGTGTCCTCAAAAACTAATAGGAATTTTTCAATTCTCACAATACCAAAACACGATAATAATAATAATATAGGTACATATGGATCAAACCTACCGTGTATAATATATGGTATTCGTAGAACAGAAAGATTGAACTGCACGTTGGAGTACTTGCAGGGTACATGTTACCCACCTACTTAATTTCGACTCTTGGAAAAGTGTTTCATACGTCAATGTTGTATTGAGGATGAGGGTTATCCAATAGGTATGATATTTTCTACCACTCGTATTACCCGTGTAATATAAAACTGTATATTATATTAGTATTATTATTATTAATATCCTTATATTATCCTTTTCGTGATCTTTATAAAGGTATTAAAACGTTAATCTTGACTTACGACAAATTCCCAGGTATAGTAACAGGTAGGTAAGTACATGAGGAAGTCCAAAACCATATCGGGAGAATTTAAACGTATGGCCAGCGTGATAATAGTTATAAAATAGTGATAAAAATAATATTATTGAAATTTTAAGAATACAACCAAGTATACAAGTGCTCATTTTCGACAAAAACCATGTAACATTATTTTTTTTTGTGTGTGCTGTAAAATTTGCATTTTGTGATTTGCGTTACTTGACTTCTGTAGTGATAAAATTAATAAAATATGAATCGTAACAACACTATAATATCCGGAAAAGGTAATGCGGCCTTTGAATATCAAATTCTGGTTTAACTGGAAAATGAATCATATAAATTAATAAATTAATCATATAATTCACAAATCATAAGTAGGTATATATAGTAAATATTACAAAAAATAAAAAATAAATTATTCAGTATAAAATGTTTAATTATAGTTATGACTTCATAATACATATTATACATAAAAACATTATATGCGTCGGTCGTGGTATACACTTCAGCTATTCAATCTAATCAGATTATCTAACGTATATATATGTTTAGTTATAAATACCTAGGTATGTCCTCTATACTATATTATATTTTAAAAATTGAGTATTACGTTTTTTAAAATATTTTAAAGTTAGTTAAGCAACTGGCGCTTTTGAGTACTCTTAACCTCGACCATGTTCTATCGTTGAAGTACAATATGCCGAAGCGCAAATTATGTGCTATAATTTGACATAAGGACATGCGGTCGATGGGCAAACGATGCAAAACCCAGTATCGAACGATGCGCAGTTGTTTTACAAAAAAAGGTCAAAATGAACAAAAGTGATGCGCAAACGGTGTACGGAATACGAAAAACACTGCAGTGCTTATACAAGTAACAAGTCCCCCGAGGGCAGGCCGACCATATTATTTAAGCTGGTCACCCTCGGAGTCGGGTTTTCGGTATCAAAGTCTCTAATCACCTTCAAGCCACTCCACCTTCAGTCGTCACAATAATAATATATTATAAGGTACTTTGGTTTCATCTGTACATCTAGGAGGACTTTCAATAATTTTATTATAATTTGACTCGGGACATTTGAGTATAACATTATTATTCGGACTCATAATATTTTACTTGATTATTGGCGCCATGTATTTATTTGTTATATTTTAAACTGGCGATGCCCAGTTACAATAATTTTAGTTTATCACTATACTATTTATAATACAATGAGTTAGTATACAAAACTTTATAAAATTACAAGTTTAACAAAATACCTATATATAGGGATCTAATAATTAGTCAATAACTAATAATAATTTACATAATAATAAACAATTAAATATATATAAATTATAAAATCAGTAACAATAGGTTTGATTAAAATAATATATAATATATACTTATATACTGGAACGTAAATAAAATCATTGACTTTTGACATACATCTCCTTGATCCAATCCTGAATTATGTCGTGCACTGTGTTAAAAAGATATTATTGTAAAATTGTATTTTATTCATTGACATTAGGTAAGTTTATGTTTAAAGAAAATATGTATATGGTACTACTAAGAAAGTATTGTTTCATAATTAAATTATGCAGACCACAAATTCACATTCTAATGAAAGCACTTGATAATTTAAATTGGGTACTGAATTGTTTACATCTATTATTAGAGTTCGCTGCTATAGTTTAATGCTTTGCGAATGGCATAGCGTTTAATTAATACTTCTTGTGCGCGGTTTCAAGTGGATACATTTGATACGCTTAAAATAATTATGCTTTTTAAACACTGAGATAATAAATAATATTCTGTGCAAATAAAACTTGGAATATAAATGAATATTTACATGGCATCGGTTTTCAAATTTCACTGTAAGTAAACCTTACGAAATCAAACAAAATAAGAATCATCGGTTTTACCTTAGAGATTTGCACAGAAAGTTTGATGTAACTCATCACAAGTCACACAAAAATATCACACAGTTTATTAATATTGCCAAAGAGGACTCTATAATATGTGACTCCTGACGGGTTCATATCAACATCAAACACATTTTTACCGACTGCTCGGGAAAGAAAAAATTCAAACTGTATACCTAATCGTTGAATAAACCGACCACATTGCAATCAAAACAATTATAAATTATATCATATTATCTATCTTAATTCAACATCTTAATTGAAGTACAAGCTCTTATTATATTCAATCAAATGTATGTTGTATGTATATATAATTATTTTTTTTTTTTAATGTTAAGTTTTCCTGATATTATAATCATCTAAATTCTAAACTCAATGTTATGAAGATACAATTTCTTCGATGTTATGAACAATAAATAACGATAATCATTTACAATTATCCCCAACGATTAGGGAAATTTAAACCTACGTTACTGAAATATTGATTACAATTTATATTATTATAATTTATGACAATATTAATAATGTATAATAATAATAATAAAAGTACTAAAAAATTGTTAATAATAACAATCAAATGTGTATTATGTTAAATCATGTAATGTAAATATATGTTTTATAACTCTTCGTTGTGCACGTTACTTATTATGATAAAATGAAACGGGGTAAAATGTAGAACGGAGTTGAAAATGTAGATATTTTTGTGCGATTCAAAGTCGGCATTAAGTATTTATTCAAATGTTTTGTAAAATTACAACAATTATACCTTTTCAACGAGAATTAAAAAAAATGTCTCCCCTGAATTGTTTTTATTCAAATATTACCGTTTCGTATTAAGCGCCGAGTCGTCTGTGGCACGTATTTTGCCCATAAACAAAACGTAAATATTTGTGTATGTGTGTGTTTAATTAAAGGATAAAAACCAGTCTGAATTTGTGCATATTATTACAACCCGCGTTTAATAATTAATCATCGAGAGAATAAAAACGCATACGGCACAACCTGCAGACCGACATAATAATATAGCGAGGTACCTAACTACATACATATTATATTATATAAAACGTTATGGTGTGTACGATATATCCGAGTATTTTTAATTCGAAAAAGAAACGAAAAACATGCAACGACACAACCGAAAAACAAAACAAAAAAAAACAATGTCAGAGCCGCGATAAATCGCCATGTACACACACACACACCTGCCTCTAAATTAGGTTCATATTTTTTTTTTACCATGGTACATTTACCGGTCAGAGGGCACCGGTGGTCGTCTCGATAATAGTCGGTGTGAAATTCGCGAGACCAAACTATTGTGTTACAGTAATAAAATTATGATTATTATTATAGCGAACCTTTTCGTGCGATGACGAGTCGCCCCCGCGTCCTCCTGCGGGCTCGAGGTTTACATTTTATGCAGATAAATCCTCGTCTACGTCCAATTGATATATGGTGAATTATACTTTATAATCATAGCGACCGGGATCGAGTGCTGACGTAGTATACGTATGAAAAACAGCTGTCATACTAATGTTATAATATTATTATTAAATTATAATTATTATAATGTTACATAATACATATTAATGTCGTAAATCGAGTGAGCTTAGATAGGGTCGCTATGGTCGCGTTGTTTCAGTGGACCAAATGGAATATATATTATATGCACCTGATTGACACACCGTAAACATTTCCAATAAATTATTATTTCTTAAAAGTTATTTCATATCAAAAATATTTGACCGAGTCCTAAGAAATGTGGCAGGAGATCGACCTTGTCGCCACGCTCAACACCACAACCACTTTAATACATGCATGTATTAAGGATGATTCAACTGCAAGCGCGATGCTCACCCCATTTTATACTTTACCATTTCGAAACCATGATAAGCCGAAATTCAATTTTTTCTACTTGTTGAGGTTAAGTTAGATTTGGTAAGGGAACGGCATTTCGAATTATTAAGGTTTTTGACTTATCGAGGCTTGACTTATCAAGGTTCCACTGTATTTTATTCATGTTCTGATTTTTGGAACTTTTAAGTATACTTATTTAAACACTATGTTTTCAAATATTTAGACTTTTACACCATAAATGTGGGGGTGAAATTTTTTTTTTCAAATGAGAAAAATCATTTTTTCGTGTAAATTATTATAAGCTCATGATTTTTTGAAAATGTAATGTACCTTAAGTTATCAGTACCTCACAATTCAACAGAGTATTTTTCGAGTTACGTATCAATCTACATTGGATAATAATTCTTGATAATGGGTTTACTTTAAATTTAAATAAGTTGTTATATTTAATCAACTAGTTAATGAACTTGGTCAATTTTTACAAACTTAAAATTCTTATAATTTACTAGGTATAAATTAAAAATCACCATTACTCCTCTATGTTTTAAAATGTATTCATAACATGGGCATATATCTAATAACTCAAACTATACACGTTTGAATTTTAATATATTTATGCATAAACGTTTTTAAAAAAAATTATCAGCTTAACAATTTATAGTAAACAAAGATAGTTTGAAAAAAAGAAGTTTTGTGTGAGGCAGTATCTAAATTCCTTAAATGGTATAAGAAAATCCAAATATTTTAAAACGTGGTATTCGAATAAACCTACTTAAAATTGGCAAAAATTGAGATTCCAGTAAATAAACTGTATTGAATGATAAAAGTGGGGTCGAGCGTGCTTGGCGTATGATATATGTTTAAGTGGTGATGTTTAGCGCAGAAAAGTCGTTTTCGGTGGTGCATACCCTGCTGCTGCATTTGTACTTAAACATTTTTCTTCCGGCGGTTAGTTGTATAAGGGTAGTTGCTCGCCCTGGAATTCGTCGACATTGGCTAAATTCTTACCCCGTCACGGATCGTATCGTGTCTGCAGGATGTCGATCAACTGTGGAGGATCAGATCGCATTCCTACCGCAGCTTTTTGCAATTCCTACAACCCCGAATCGAATACAAAAACTCATCGTAATTACTACTGAAAACTAAAAATACATTTCATTTGAGCATTCCCCGACGGTTGTCTGCTCGTGCAATGAGAATTTTTTCATTAATTTGTATTTATCATGGTTTTTTTTATACATAATATATATAAATACATAACAATTTTGCATTATATACGAGTGAAGTTTTGGAGATTTCGTAAAATAAACCAATCGCACTTCAAACGAATACGGACTTGTATTTATCTCAAACCTCATCTGTATTGCACAGTTCGAATGCCACGCAATCTAATGTATTCACGATTTACTCTCTATATACATAACAAAATATAAGAAGTAAGAACCGACGTGTTGCTCTTATTTCATCTAGACTAGTGATGAAATATTATATATTTATATTTTTAAAGTTTGAGGCGGAATTCGATATTAACTCATGTTAGGAGCTCATACTATAATATTGTCGTTACAAATCGTCTATTACCTCGCGAATCTTGAAATTGATTTCGGTAAAAAAAAAATAATTTCTAAATGTAGGTACATAAAAAGCACGAGAGTTAAAAACTGTGTAGTTAATTTAATTTTCCTAACTTAAACTTATGAGTAAACAAAAAATCCATATTGGTTCTAAATATAAATTGCACTTCGCTTGCGTCCTACATAACATTTTTCCTCAGAAAAAAGTGTCAAACCATTTAATATCGAGGACGAATTTTCTCCACAAATATACAGGTACCTACCTGAAGTGATATTATTGATCACGACAGTAATAATCTATAAAATCATAACTTTAAGCGTTTTTTCATTCATGAATAATGCATTTATGAGGAGTGCCCATAGTAAGTACCAATAGTATACGCGCGCACACACACATATTATGCGAACATACATGATATATTACTGTACACTTTACGACGACTATAATAATAATATATGAAATGAAATATTATTTAAGTCGAAATACGATACGCCTAATAAATTAGGGTCATTAAAACAAGCGGCACTTAACATCAAGTCGGCCGCGCTGCGTCTGTATGTGTGCTGTATGCATATAGGCGAAGCTTGGAAGTTTAGACTGTTATAAAATATAGGTAATGTGTACAGGGTGATTCTTTTAACGTGCATCATCTCAAATAAGTATTACCATTTTTAACTTGGTTTATTATGTAGACTAGCAAAGTGAAGTATGCAACAGGTCTAAAAATTGCGGCTGCTACTCCGCTCATCATAAGGTCATAACCTTAAAAACTCATAACTAATTAACCAATCGTTTGAAGATCGAATTCGGTTTTGGTGAATCGTTATTTCCAGAAAAATATCCTGCTTTGGGATAAGCAATTAAAAACGGATGTGGCCATTAAAAAAAAAATATGGATACTCTGGCATCACCCGTACACACGCTTTATCGCCGCCGTTGTGTGGAATAGAAACGCTAAAATATGATAAATGAAAAACGAAATATAGTTCAACAATATTATTATTATTTTTATTACCTATTATCATCATGCAAAGTGATACTACAGTAGTACAATATACGAATGCCAAGTATACTGCGGTAGTATATTATTATTATAATATTGTCGGAATAACACGCGGGGAATCGAATCTTTTACTGGAATCCTAGTGGGATTCTGCAGACCACTTATTATTATATATTATATACCTACCTCCTGTACAAACACCGTCGGGTGCGTTAAACTCTAGCGGTCACTGAAGTGTTGTAGGTCACACACATACACACACACACACATTAACTCATATAGGTATATATATATTTACGCATATAATTCATATAATATATATAGGTACGTTGTATATATTATATATTTTATTATGTGGGTCGGGGTTCGCAAATTACAAGCGGTGTGTGATGACAGTTTATGTATACACTTCTAAGTGCGTAGACTGCTAAGTGTGTGTGTGTACATTGTGCGAGTGAAACACGTGATGGGTTTTTTTTTTTTTAGTTTATTTGTTTTTTATTCCGCGTTAATGGGCGCCGACGAGGAGTATAGTTTTGGTATCTCTGGAGGGGAATAAATAAATATCTAATATATTATTACGATACCTGTTAGGTATCTAGATTTTTTGCCCCGAGTTTCTATGTGGAATATTATACTGCAGGTCGTTGAGTAGCCCTGAGCTGAATAATATTAATAGTCTAAATTACAAGATTATCGTACATATTTCATACATTATTAAAACCGCTCTTTGTATTATAGTATATTAGTATAATGACAGTAGTGTAAAATAAACGTTTATAAAAATAATATTTAGCACGGATTTTCAATATAGGTATATTATGGACGTATCATATATCGTTTAGACCATGATGCATGATATTATCGAAATGTATCAAGTAATATCGCTTATCTATTTAATTGTCAAGTGTAAAGAAGTCCAAAATTACTCGCTGTTTTATCAAAACGCCGTACATAATTCAACTATTAAAGATTAAACGGCTGTAAAAAATTATTGTCATAGTCAATTTTTCCGATTTTTGAATTAGGTATAGATAGAATAAACTTGTTTTCAAATTGTATAGATTATATAAACTATATATAGATTTATGAAGTGAAAAAATATACTGTGAGATAAAGAAATTAACTTAATTAGTAATTACCATTTACCAATTTACAAAGTATACCAAAATATTACGTGTCCAATTTATAATCTACAACTGAGAGCCTATATATGCAACTTTAGGAACAGTCATTCTAAAAGAAAAAAAATTGCGCAGGTACAGTATAATTTAAACTCGTTCCGATAATAATCTAAATAGGTATAAATGTACTTGTATTTACACACCGATTTGTCAACATTAAAATAATGTAAAAAAAATGTAATTATGTCTAATTAGCCCGGCTAGCTCAATCGGTAGAACACGAGACTCTTAATCTCGGGGTCGTGGGTTCGAGCCCCACGTTGGGCGCCACTTGGTCGTATACGCCGATCACTTTTGACGTACACAAATAAACGAACCGATAATAATTATTATAAGCACTTTATTAAAACTTTGACGTCCAATGGCAATCGAGTCACACGATCACCACACTGGCTCTAACAGGTCACTGGTAATCACTTTCTTTCGGTCTTCGCATATTCTTTATACATAAATTTAAGTTTTAACTACCAAAGCACTATCGGTAATATCGATTATAATATGTTTAACCTATTTACATTATACTTATTGACTATGCTTAAAATATACTAATATACTTATTATACTAATTGTTATTTTATTACATAGTTGTTATCCTAACCTGATTTGATCGAATGCATGTTTCTAAGTTATTACTTACTGCAGCAGTGCAGCTTATTGAATATTGTATGATTTGTTTTGGTATTTAACCTGTTACATATAATTGTTTTCTTAACCTAGTTTTAAAATAGTTTTAATTTTAATATCTTTAATGTATTATGCAAGATATGACATTGAAAATTATAAATACCTATAAATTCCAGACTTCTATTATAAGAAATCGTTATACAATAAATCGTCATTCCATGAAAATTGAAAACTACTCAGTGACTTATCGTTTTGTTTAGTGCGATTGAAGTTTAGATGTTGTCAATTTCCCAGTTTCGATTTTGCCGTATTACGTTTTTCGATCTGAAACGATTATGGTTTAAGATAATGTCGTGGCGAATATAAGATACCTTATATCGTAGGTATCAGTAAAGAAGAATGTCGTACACTGTATAGTATTACTTCTTGATCGAGAATTCGCAATTGATTTATAGGAGATATAGGATGACGGGTGGATATTAATCACACGACGGTGAGTGCATATAAATAAATACACACACACACACAAACACACACACACACACGCGCGTGTGTGTGTGTGTGTTTGTGTGTGCAATAGCTATGGGAGACGAACGACGTTACGGTCAAGAAAACAGTAGTCCGCATGAGCGGGGATTAAGAGAGACCCCTTTTGTTTAAACATTAGCCGGTAATAATAGTATTTCTTTTTATCCATTAGCGGAATGCACTCGATGGGCTGGAGATTAAAGTCCGCGAGGGCTTTATTTTATTTTTATTTTTTTACTTCCCACTGGCCATTAAAACCAATCCCGTTTCATCTCAACTCTCAACGTAGGTAGGTCATACCTATACTGTTAAATGCAGCGGCGCACCACCCTGTTGCGTGCGTGTGTATCAATTCGGTGATAATGTTTTTAGTCGGAAACGCCGATAAATACCCAACAAAAAAATAACAGGATAAAAAAGAGGTACTAGGTAGTATATAGGTTAATGACGCATTACAGTAGTATGCACCCTTAGTGATAAATGTAATTCCACCCCCCCCCCCCAAGACGAATTGGTATTAAACTTTGATCTACAATTTACCTTATTTATACATGTGACATTGAATATTTTAACACAAGCTATTGAATCCATGCTCTATAGAGGGTAAAATAAAAGGTTCCATTTGAGTTGCTCTTATAGAGATTTTAAAAATATAGAAAATATTTATCTAATAATATACACATTTATTATTTTATAGGCATCTTTTTAAGTTCAAAGTTCAACGAATTTAGATATTTGAACAAAAATAAAATTATTTTCATACATAACGGTATTAGTTGTTTTGTTATGATTCAAAAAATATTAATTGCGAAGACTTGAAACAATAAAATTTACCTTTATTATTATCTTTAATGTTATTCTTTTTAGTTAAGGCTTCGACATCTGAAGCGATTACCCTGAAGGTAATTTTTAGTCGGTTATTACTGCTGTGGAGGGTACGGTTGGGAACACGTGTATATGTGGCGAGGATTTGTCACTAAAAACCCAAGTGGTTACCCATCCGGAAACTAGTGACACCAGTCGATGCTTGATCTCAAAACACGTAAGTGACTGAGACCAACCGCCATGCCTGCACACCAGAGCACTATTATTATTTTATATGCACAATGCAATGTTAAAAATATTTAAACTACCTATCTTTAAGCTATTAAATATGTAACACGAACTTATTTATATCATTCTACGATATGTAGGTACATCAGAGTTGATTAATAAGTTCAAAGTAAATAACAATATAATATTATAGTTTATAGGATCTAATACTGTGATAATTAATAATATAGGTATATTTCTCATTATTTTTAAAGATTAGTTTAAATAAAATTAAACCATTATAATATTATTAATAAAAAAATAAACTACTTAGATCTATTATTATAGCCTAACACTGCACAGTCTCCGCTCAGAATCATTTTTTTTTGTATAAAGATATATTATATTTATTAGGATAACGGTTTATTACTAATTTTAAACTTAACACAACAATATTTACATAACCATCACTGGTATATTACAACATTTCACATTAACCATGTTGATACTTTTATGAATATATTTCGTTACCTATGTATTATTATTATTATTATAATTTTTTTTCATAAGAATATGATGCCTCAATGTTACATACCTATATAATATA
Organism: Nasonovia ribisnigri; assembly: GCA_027563435.1. Classification (NCBI taxonomy): domain Eukaryota; kingdom Metazoa; phylum Arthropoda; class Insecta; order Hemiptera; family Aphididae; genus Nasonovia; species Nasonovia ribisnigri. Next base: position 229,428 of record JANEHU010004591.1, on the reverse strand, counting down.
TCGTGTAAAAGAAAACCGTTTACGAATGGTACGTGTACCTATATATAATTTATCGATATTACACTACTATATGACGTCTTGATAAAACGTTTTGTAGGCGTCTACGACGGTCAAACACATATTTAAAGTACAGATAAGTAGGTAGGTGCAGATACATAATATTTTTTTCATCGAGAGGAAAAAGTGAATTTTATCGCCAACAGTATATAATCATACAATGATATAAGACCCGCAAAACCCTTCATAAAATCTACAGCGAGCGCACGATTGAATATTATTAATAAATAATAACATTGCCTCGGGCTTTAGCAATACACGATTGGACATTTGAACGACGTGTGAACGCGTACGAACATAATATTATTATTATTATTATTATTGTTATTATTATTATTTTAAAAACCAGACCGTATGCAGCAACATTATTATGGCGTATCTGTGACGGTGGCCGAAGGCGTACAGAGTTCGAACGACGTATATGACTTTTACATATTTTTTCTTTAAGACGTGCGCATTGCAGACCAAATTGTTACAGATCCGTTAGGTGTATGACATAAAAGCAGTAGTTTGGTAATTTTATTTCGCATATTTTTCGCATTTTTAGGTGTAGGTAAATGCTATTTTTTTATTTTTACGAAATGTTTTTATTCTACATATGTGTGTTTTACTACATTGTATACATTGTAAAGAGAATTTCCTTAGAATTTTAGATTTCAAAGGACATTTTTAAAAACGCACTTTTTTATTATTAGATTTACCACATAATATGGTGGGTTATAGGTGCTAGTTTGCGCTACACAATCGTGCGCCATAACATATGCTTTTACAAGCAATATTACAGGCAATAAGGCCCATATAGGTAGATAATATTATTGATGTCACAACTCGCGTGAAATATGAAATATTTAGTAGGTAAATTTATAGTATAATATATATATTTCATTATTTCGAATGAATAAACAATTTTTTAACACATTTTATAATTTCAAATATTTTTGTATCGAGCCAATAAGGGCATATTTTGTGCATATTTTAATGCAATTTTTAGAGTTTTTAAGTTCATATAGGTATTGACATACTGACCAATGGGTAGAGAATATCATCGCAGTGTATATTCGTAATAATAGTTCCATAATACTATTATTATAACTTGTAAGCAAGAGGATAGTTATATTTTAACTATGTGTGTCATTCCTCTGGCTATTTAAAACGAACAAAATGCGAATAGCACTAATTAAATTCATGAGAACTCGTACACGTTTGATAGTAATAAAAACATATCCGCATATTTACTATATTTTTATCGCAAAAAAACAAGCGGTAGGTACCTATAATAATCATCAATACCTTGGTATTATTGCAATTTTCAAAGCTTGTCAGCGCGGTGCGTAATGATTAGCGCGCAGGTGTTTATACCTATCACAAGCCGGGCAGACACAGCTCGTAAATGTCGACGAGGGATTTGCCGATTTACTAATATGTGTGTAAATTACAGCAAATCCTCGAGGGACGTCCCTGTTAGGTTATCGCAATATGAGGTCCGCGTAAAGTATAATAATATAATAATAATGTGTCATAAACCTACGCATTGCGCACCTATAATCATTGTTGAAAAAAAAAAATATGCGATTTATCCACTATTAAAGTATATAATATAGGAATGATAATGTTATCTATTATTTACAGTTTATAATTTTCGACAAAAATTCGTTATTATAGAACGTGTTGAAACCGCCAGCTATAATCTCTATATATATTATATGGGTCTATGTAATACGATTATAACTTAAAATTTATTTTATAAATAATATAAACGTATTAATCGTGGATAATGGACATAATGATAACGTGTTAAAATGTGGAGTAATGTTTTATTCGTCAACTAGATATTTGCATCAGTCAAATTGTGTATCTTATTTTAATATCATTAGAATACATCACCTTAATCCTTGAGTATTGAAAAATTCAATAATTTTTCAAAAAAAATAATATTGAAATATTATAGATGCAAATATCGGTTAGGTAATGATAATGTTCTCCCCCCCCCAAAAAAAAAAAAAAAAAAATTAAAAAAATTAAACTGCACCTAATAAGTTTTTGGTGTGCTCACGTTGAAATGTCAGAAAAGTGCGAATCTGCAACTGAGATTTTTTTAATATTACTGCAGACAAAACGATAATAATAACGTATAATAATGGTTTGTTACACATTAGTAATTATTCAAGCTGATCACGTAAGACCTACAGACCCTTATGTAGTTTTTGGTCTAATATGATAAGAGATTTTAATTTACAAACTATCTTTAAAATCTATGACTAGACAAATAATTCAAATTTTAATTTAAATTTAAAATTAATAAGCAAATGTTTTAAATATTCAGTATGATATAGGTACATTAGTATGTACTTGTATTTAGAAAGGTACACGGACAGTATTTAATGTGTTTCAGAAATAATCAGTCCGAATTAAAAAAAAATAAAAATAATAATAAGTTTAACAATTTACAGTAAAAATTAGCGCCGATCACAATATGTGGAAAAATCAAGTTTGCATCGACACACGAAAATCCTGTAACGGTGTCTAATCTATGGAAAATATGCCAAACATCTAATCATTTGTAAATATGGTGTTTATACGTACGTACTGTATTTTTGTGTATAGGTACCTACTAGAAAAAAATCAAATTTGAGTACTAATATATATTAATCATCGGTCGGAGGAATTGTTGTGGTGGTGACTAGGTGAATCACCCTGTATTATATATAGTGTGCTAAGACGAGAAACGCACGCGTGAAATTGAAATCTTATACGAAATTATAATGTACACGCACAAAGTCGTATAGATAGGTATTATATGTGAATATACAAATATACATAAATATATATATATAGTATATACGACCTATACAATGCGTGAAAGCGCGAGCTCGAGACGATCATTATTGGCTTCGCGTATATGTCTAAGTATATAAGCTCGTGTGCTTTCTATGCGCGCACACACACACACACACACACACACACGATATTTTTTATTATATCTACGGAGGTTGACGGTTGGCGTCGAATTTGTGTTTCTCATCGTCCGCGGCAATAGCAACAAACAAAAACAACAACAACCGGTCGTCTATCATAATATGCGATATAATGTTATTATTATTATTATTATTATTATTACGAATAAGAGGCGAGCCGCGTTTGATGATAAATCGCGAGCCGATAATCAACGTCTAACTTAGCGGCGGCGGCGGTGTTCGATTTCGAAAATATTTATTATACCTACAACGCGCACGCACACACACCGCAGACGACGACTAAAAGCGACGACGGTTGCCCATTATTAATAATATTATCCATATAATTTCATGCCCGCCATCAATTACCTTCCGGTTGCCGTATTGGCCACAATATAATATATTATAGGAGCAGGCGGCCTAAATATTAGCGCAAAAGTATTAATGCGGACACAACATTATATTATACGACGTAAAACGAGGCGATTCTTTCGTCACTCAACGCAGTGATTTGCTCGACCAATTTATGGGTTTTAGAAATTTGTTTTATATTTTAACAATTTTTTTTTATCGTTATCGATTTATTTTTTATTTCATATTCCGAAACTGAACAGCAGTTTTTCCAAAGATTTCGACGTGTTTAAAAATTTCATTTCAAACCAGTAGTTAAATAGTTACATCCGACTCATATAAAGCATGTATTTAAAGTTTAGGCGGGCGGAGTAGTATAACATAAATATATACACACCAACTGTATAGGAACACACAACATTTTGCCACTCCCTTCAATTAGTGCGTCTTAAACTGAAATGATAATAACAGTCATAACTCATAATAGTTATAATGAATTAACTATACTTCAGGTTTGATACTTGGTGTTTTTTCCACATGCAAAATTTGCAAAAAATATTACACTTCGGAATATATGAAATTGAAAATAGTATGTTATGATAACGTGTTGCAAATTGCTGTGATGGGTATAAACTGTTTTTTTAAAAACACAAATTTACCTAGAAAATAACTGTTTACAGTGATAAAATAATTACAGAGGATAGTACACACGGGTCAGAGGTGATAGCAGCTAAGGTGGATAGATGGAATACACGTGTATTAATATTTAATTTCGCTTTCCTTATTCGACTGCACGATAGTAACATTCGATTGATAATAGTTTACAATTTTTATAACTAACGATAAGTATATTAAGGTATAAAAGGTACTTACATATTATATACAGAGTGACTTTTTAATCATGGTCACCCTATTTTTATAATTAAATTATGCATATACTAAAATTTAGATTACAGAGACCATAATTTCGAATACTTGTTATTTTTTGTACCACTTAAAGATGATTCTGTGACAATACAAACTTCTATTTTTCAAATAGGAATTTTTCACTTTTAATTATTTAATAGATTTATTTTTTGAGAATTTTGATGTATCTAAATAACAATTTGCGAAAGAGTAGTTTTTAGTTATATAACTTTGTGTATTAAGGATAATATGTCTATGGTAATGGGTTAAGTAGATTTAGGGGCTTAGATGATTTGATAATTTTAATATTTACTATTGATCTATTAATATAAATAATTTATAAAAATGATTCAAGTATAATACTATAATGAATACTACATATAGCTTATATTGTTGTAAAACCATATTTAAGGGTTATTATCTTTAGTACAAACATTTTAATAACTCAGAAACTACTTATTAGAATTTTTATTTGGATACATCAAAATGTTCAATACAATTACCTGCTAAATTATTTGCAGTAAAAGGGGTTGTTTTTGTTTTAAAATAGATGTTTGTATCGCCACAGGACATTCCTTAAGCAGTACAAAAAATGTCAGGCATTTTAAAATATATAGTCTATACACTGTAGGTACACTTGAAGAAATGTAATACTAAGGGTAAAAATGGGAGTGAGCATGTTTAAAAAATCACCCTGTATACATCCATTCAATCATAATTATAATAATTATAAAATAAATAAATATAACTCGTACATGAGCGGACGACACTTGTCGGCATTTGAGCCAATACATATTATAAATTACGAATCTAGCAATCCGTCGACCGTCGATAGTATTTAGGACTGCTGATAATAGATTCCATTTATTTATCTGAAAAAGACTAATAATTCTAGAATATATAAATGTGTATAAAATGTATGTTTAAAAATGTAAATATTTTGTCGAGTGATGAATGCCCAAATTTGTTCGAAATTTATTGATATGATCTAAATAAGACAAGACAATAATAGGAATCCCAGCTTGTTTTCTAAACCTATGTCGCGTTAGATTAGGTGTATACATAATACATATACCGATCAGTATTCCGTAAGTTGGAATAAAAGTACTGTCTTTTTAGCATGGAAAACAGTCCGTTTCGAATCACATCGAGTGTTGTGTGAAATGTCCTTAAACCGAGTGGCAGATAACCTACTACATGCAGGTGGGAAAATATTATGTCCTATGGTTAGGGTGGAAATTGACCGAATACCAATACTTATTGTAAGTTTTCGTGTAATCGCTGATCGATTTCATCACGCACCACTGTTCCAGAACGGTCGTATAATGAGTACCAAACACTATAGGTAGGTAATATAAAGCTATTATATGCGGTGACAATCAAATTTAATGACGATTAATATTTTGATGTCACAGCAATTGACCTGTGATTCACGAAGACCATCATCAATAACAGCAGTCAATGAATAATGACAGTTTACTATATACAGGTGTTTTTAGTATGAATTCAAACACATTAGTTGAAAAATTGGTGAAAATGGCCCAAACGAATGAAATGGTCAGAATATTTGTCTTCTATATCGAAAAACATCTTGAAAAAAAAATTTAAAAAAAAAACAAACATTCAATCGTATTTCCCAAGTATAGCTTACAAGTAACCAACATAATGGGTGCCATTTGGTTTCACAGTTAAAAAAAAAGAGGAGACTCATTATCGACATCGACACCAACAAAACATCACCAGTTTCTTCAGGTACATATACTGGTAACAATAAGTAAATAATTTAGATGAAATTATGTTCAAAAAGAAGGAAAACTGGGAAACCATATCACTACATAATATCACTTAAACGATAGAGAAGAAGAAAAAAGTTGAATGATGTAGACAATAACAGAACCAATACCTAGGTAATTAACACTATATGATAATATCAACTGCATGTCAACGTCAACATTGGGGAACCTCTCTTATAACACTAAAAACCACAATATTACAAGGGTGAGGCCACGAGGTGCATTGTGTACAACGAAACTACGGTACACGATTTTGAAAATGTCGTTTTTGGTTCGATACTTCATCGAGTTTATTGAAACGGTGACATTAGTTGTAGAAACACTTTTTACATTGTAATGCATTTTGTAGTTTTTTTCCCCGAAATCGTCTGCGCGCCGGAACCAATGCGTACTTACGTCATTTCTCGAGTAGCGGTAATTGATTCACAAATTTAAATGCAATATGAAGCGGTCGATCGCATAAACTTTTCGATATTAAAATGATAATACCGGTAGGTGGTAATAGATTGTTATATTATTGACAAACCATACCGAAATATACGTGTAATTTAACCTTTACAAGAGGGAAATCATAACCCACGTACATGTGTCGAAAACAAGAGATATTATGCGAATCGAAAGTTTTTGAATTTTCTTAGAAATAATGTAGGTACATATTATAATAATATTACTATCGAAGGACTAAATTATTAGTATGGCGATCTTGTAAAATTGAGGAATCGTGTCAAAACAAGTTTGTATACATAAATATAAGAAAAGCGGATCGGTTGCCTGTGTAATAATGTACATAATATATACGTTATTTTAGAGAGAGCATAAAACGCACTTCTGCAAATCAAGTAGCTCGGAAACGAATATTCGATTATTTTTTGGAGAAAAATGAAACACTCACATGTAATTTTGAATATCTAAATATTTGTATATTGAAAATAGTATTTCATGAGTGATGTAAGGTTTTATTCAAATAAAAATAATAATAATAAATATGTACGATTTTTATTCAATACGCATTGTAGATGAAAAGAGACATAAAAAAAGCCAAACGTGGTAAAACGAAAGCTTTCGGATGCATTGAACAGTGAAATCAGGTTTCATGATTCAGTCTTTAGAAGAACTGGCAGCTTTGGATCTTTTTTTGCTTCGAGATTGTCCTCACGGTACGTTTGAGAAGAACCTAACTAAGTATTTCGATTTTCGAGTATTCTTTGGGGCAAGAATAAAATATTTGTCCAAAACCACAAATTTATTTCATTAACCATGTATATAATATTTGTGAGTAGATGTATAGTACATTTTGATATTGAATATTATATAAAATCAGATTCATATTAAATATTTGTGTACAACAGCGCAGGACATTGTCTCCACTAACAGTTTTAATTTTAGTGTTACTCGTGCACAGGATAATTCACTAAGCATGCTCAGTGCTCACCTCCATTATTTGCCTTTGATAGTAATTATTCGAATTCTAAACTTGAGATTTTTTAAGTATGTTTAAAGAACGTATTTTAAAATTCATCGATTTAGTATGCAGTTTAATGATTATCATGACGTACCGATACAAACTTCTTTTTTTCAAACAATAAACACCCTATTTTTACTGTTTAGTGTAGCTCAGATTATTTTTTAAAAAACGTTGATGAATATAAGTCGAAATTAGACCGGGTATAATCTGAGTTATTAAACTTTATATATAGGTACTAAAGATAATACTCTACAATAACTATAGGTACTTAACATGAATATTAAATATATTACATATTATATTATTTATATTTGATGTAAGCCCATTGTATTAAGGATTATTATCCTGTGTAGGTAGATTTTAAAGTTTCATAACACAAAAACAATTCGTTGAAATTTTGATTTGGATGGATCAACGTTTTCGAAAATATCATGTACTTGGTAATTTACATTATAACAGGATGGTTTTCGGTGGGGTGCCCCCGCAAGGGACACTCCTTAAATGATTTAAAAATCTATGCCTACCCGAGTCCCGAACATAATATTATAGTTTTTTGGTATATTTCAAAATTCCAAAAATCATAACGCCCAGCCCATCTCATTGATAATGGACGAAAGGGTTGGGAGGAGGGGGCGTGTATGGCCGGTGAATCGCCCTGTATATAGAATTTTTTTCCGAGGGACTCTCACTTAGACATGTGGACGCGCGTGTTTTGGAGAAAGTGAACCCATGTGACGAAGAATAGGAAAATCGGATGAACTTTCACTGCATTGCACCTGAAGAAGAAAATTGAACTAATGACCGAAACACGAATCACGATTTACGTGTCGGATTTCTTGATCCACCTATTAAATGCCCGTGATTAATGCTCAATTGTTCATTCGGGTAATTGCTATGTGTATGCAGCGCGGCCTGTGCCGTCCCATACAATGGCGTAGATGTAATGCGCGCGCAAAAAAGGTCAAATCATAAACGTTGGATTATTATTATTATTATTATTATCATCATTATTATTATCTTTTTTATATTTTCGTTCACACAGAGGAATGCTTCATATGATGGATCATCGTAGGGAATAGATTCAACGTTTTTGGCTTGCCACTGCTGTCATTCTGATTGCGGAAAAATATCTCATTTATCGTCCGATGATTTTTCTTTAGTCTACGGATAAGACACGAAATGGATATTTAAAACATTTTTCATACTTAATCGTATTCTATTTTGAAAGTAAAAAAATGAACTTTAAGATATTATGCATTATTATTTATCATATACAACTATACAAGTATAATATTATGTATTACTAATAAACATATTTTATTTTAATTCACATATTATAATATGCACTATAGATATTTGTTCATAGTATTGTATGGATATTAATATATTTTACATGCACTATAAAATATGTTATGACATGATTTATTTCAACTACACATAATTAATCATTTCAAACCTTTTGGCAATCTCCTATGAGTTGTAAAATTATAATACACATTATGAGATATTATTATATTGTTAACACGACGAGTATGATGATGTGAAAATCTTGTGTAGGTACTTATATACATAGTTTTCTCCATCATATAAAATATTTATATTATAATAATATATGTATAAATATATATATATGGTAAAACTAATTTTAATTATGTACCTACTTTTTTTTTATCATTTAACGAGTTTTCGCATAGTAGGAAAATACGCAAAACATCAACAAAAGGATTAAAGTAGGGAGGATTAAAAATGTGTGATTAAAATTGAACCAGATATTTAATATTTAAATAAAAGTAATTTAATCAAAAACAAAAACAAAATCAAATGAAATATATGTAGTTTTATTTTTATATAAAATTTTTTATTAAAACGTAAACCGAAAACTCTGAGAGTTATAACACTACGTATTAGTTTTTAAAGGGAACACAAAATATGACATTGGTAAATACTGGTATTTAATTTGGTTAAACATGCACGTTATAACCACTTGTTTGATAATATTAGACGTATAGGTACCTATAATTATCGATGGTTTTTTACTTTATGACATGTATGTATAACATTTATGTTGAATTCCAATAATTGATTTGTACACTTAAAAGTACACAGTGAACATATAGTTATATCAAAATATAATTATTGGGACATAAATTATTATAGACATTTAAAATGTGTTCTGTTTTAATCAATTTTCCTCATCGAAAATTCTCGTTTACAAAACACGAGCTCTGCAGAAATTATTCGGATTACCTATTATAGACAATGAGGTGTACAAACAAACGACGAAAATATTTCTACGTTTACAACATAATATTTGCATATTAAGGTGACTCGGCTCCTGCAAGTCTGAGTCGTTAGTAAAAACTCGTTTGTTAGTCATTAAAACCTGCAAATGGCCAACGTTCAAATCCTGTTTACTTATTATTATTATTATTATTTAGTTGGATCGTTCAAAGTGCATAATTATTTCAAACTTGACGGATTAAGACAAACGCGTCTCCGTCGTTTATTAAGCGATTCGATCGTATAATAATTAAAAGTTATCGTAAGGTTACTTTTCGTCGTTATATACCTGGTATTATAATTATTTACTTACCTATAAGTTATTACTTATTACATTAAGAGACTTCATATTTCGGAAACTAATTAGTACATTTTAGTTAGAGCTGACAAAGGTTTTCGGTTTAACGATAAAGTTAAATTTTAGTATTCCGGTAGTGCTCCTACTTATTCCGATATCGCCACCAGCTACGAAACGTTTTCAGTTTTGTTTGGATAAAATCGAAATTGTATAACTAGATAGGATAGGTGTAGGTGACTACTGTTGAATTTCGAACTGACGTGCTAATGGGGTTTTCATTTTAACTAGACAGAATCCACACCTTTAGAAACGGCATTCGGGCTGAGATGTTTAAATGAAAGATAATAACACTATTCTGATATAGGTTACATTGGGCCAAAATGTGAAAAAAAAAAAAACCCGTTCTCAATTCAAGAATCGTTGTGGTACCCAAATCTGTTTTAATTTCACTTCTTCTATACACTTTAAATTCGTTGTTGCACATTCATAATATTATTTACACATACAAATACATCGTACCCATATATGTATACTGGAGTTATTAAAAATATAATCAAATATAACGTTCAGTTCTTTTGTTTTTATTTCAACGTACCTATCGTAGCATTAATACGAATTCGGTGTGTCGCTTAAGTGCATACTCTCAATTAAAAACCACACGTATGAAGAAGACGTTTAAAAATATATTTAAAGGAGAAATACGTGAGCACATTTATTTTATTGTGTCTAAATGTGCCTGTATTATAAGCAGGTGCCCAATAAAATATTATTATCATAAAATGTAGTTTAAAGAGCACTGTATAATTTATCACCTCTAAAGTTTGGTTGCGTGGGTACAAATTATTTTCTCCAATATATCATCATTCTATAATACAGCATTCAGATGCATTACTCAGTATTTTTATGCTTTAAATAATTTCACGGGTCAGGTATTATTATTATAATTTTTTTTTAATAACAATTTCGTTTGTTATACAAAATATAACACAAACTTCTTCGACTACGTCTTACTTTTGTTCCCAAAGTAGAAACATATCGACTAACAAAATAATAATTATTGCTATTATTTATTAAACAGATACCTGCAGCTAATATAGTAATATTAAATAATTTCGTATTAATTTCAATGTTTCATATTTAAATACTAATAAATCTAAAATTATTAAACATAAAATAGACATAAACATTTAACCTAGGTATTAAGAGTTCAATATACGCTGAGTCAAAAATTATTTTTGTCGGTTTTCAATATTGATAATATCAGTTATCAATTTTATATATTTTCACAATCAAACGGTACGTTATAATTTCCAAACCATTCACAGACTAGATTCTATCCATATTTGACATAAACTTAACATAGTTGTGGTCTTAAACTGTTTTAAACACATTTGCTATTATAAAATATTCGTTCTAATATTTTAAGTGTTTTTTAAGCCAAAGATAAAAAGGATTAAACTACACTTAAAAATGCAATCAACTGTGGATAATTACAATTTATGCACTACGTTTTTATTATCATGCAGTTTCCAATAAAACATCGTATTTATATACCAATATTATATACCTATTTATACACCAATTATGCAGAGATTATTAAATAATCTAATAAATTTTATTAGTAGTAATATAGGTGGTAGCATAATATATAGTAATAAATTAATAAAATAAAATGACGCAAAATTATGTGTGTTGCACCATATTGTATAATAGATACATACATGGTTATTCAAAATGATTCATCCATTATATAAAATGCTTAAATATTTTTAATTGTTAGGTTTAAAGACTTACAGTAATATACGATACATTAGAATAAAATAACAATATTTCAAATGTATTTAAAGGAGGTCCTCTATAAATGTTGTATGTGGCTTCCCTTGATCACCCTGATCAATGTTTAATCAAAATTCAAATACATTCCATACATCTTATTAACTAATTTCTTAGCTCGTCTATGGTTAACGGTAATGGTGGTACGTACATAGTGTATTCGACATATCCACAAAATAAATAGTCACAGGACGCAAGGCATCGGATTAACAGCATTTTGAATAACTCTGTATTGTATCATTATGTATTTAGGTAAGTACAGTAATCGGTATACGTATTGTTTTATCGTTGGTAAACTCATTGTTTGATTCACTGCCGGAACTATTTCGAATTACATTAATATAAACGGTACGATGTAATTATTTCAAAAGTAGGTATAAAGTTGGGTCAATCAAATGGTATATCGAGTATCGATCCCGCGGTGGAATAATCGTGCGTATCACAAACAATGCGACGGTGGGAAACATGGCTATGAAATTTTGATTCCGAAATGATTACAGTATTGAAATACATTTATAATATCAGTACTTTAACTGATTATCGACATTGGACGAAATCAAAATATTATGCGAATAATTGGCGGTTTAGGCGGTGTCGACAGGAAATATTCCAGGTCGGATATCCGGCTACTGCGCCAGCTGCGGACGAGTAGCTATACTAGCTGATAGCTAGCAGAACCATGGAAAAACCCTGTCCGCTCGCTCCTCCCCGGCGCCCATTTGACCGTCTTCTAACGAAATGGTTTCCGGTCATACGTATACAAACCCTCTTACTGCAAATACTCTTTGTTACAAAGCCATTCAACTCGGAACGTATCTAGTTGAAATTGTTGATTTTTGCAGTCTCAACAGTTCCAAACCCAATTATCGTTTACTGTTTTGTATTCCAACGTGGAAAACTATTGGTGATTGGGGGGAAATCCAACAACAACATCGAACTCCATTGATGCTTTTATTTTTGTCATTCGTGTTGTAACGAATTAAATAACTTCGGTATAGTACCAATATGTACCTAACTAAACTATTATTATAAAATGCGTAAGACGCGTGTGCTATAATGCCTGCGCGCATATTCAACAATTTACCTGTACCTACTACCTATCAATGTGGTATAGACCATTTCAATACGTATGTTATACAACTATTACAACAATAGACGACACAGATTTCATTTAAAAAAAGAAAGTAAATAATTAAGAAAAAATATCACATAAGACGTGTTATAACCATACGGAATGATTGTTTTCCGTGCGCATATGTTATTATATATTATTATATTATATTATATTGGATTTGGGTCACGGCCCTGCCTGGAACCAAATTAATTGTTGTTGTCGTTGTTCCGATGTCACACGTGTACTTCAGTTTAAATAATATTTGAGAGATGAAAATAATTCGCAGAACATATCAAAAAGCTAATTGGAGAGATCAAGTCCGCAGTAATGTCATAATATATTATTTCAATTATTATTACTAATTAACTCAATAACAATATAGATTAAAATAATGTACGTCGCAGATTACTTAACTGTCATATCAATAGTTTGTTTTAATTGGTTTAGTTAAAATATCATCAATGATAATATTATACTTAGAATAGTGTATTTTACGTGCAGTATGTACCCAATAATATGTTATTGAATTATAATGCGTAACATATACTGTATACGATTAAACAATATTAAATTTCCGTATAATTCTACTCACGATTATTTATTATCATAGTAATACGCGTTTTTTATTGTAAACGCCAACAACTTACATATAGGCATAAGCTATACCGCGTTTTAAACTTATTATATGATATAATATATTTTATGCGTCGCTAGTTGTTGTTAAAAAGAAATCGACTCTATCTCGTTCATAGGTTAAAATTAAAATATACTATAATATTTTAGGCTAGTTTAGGTTAAGTTTCCGGGTGATTCGTTGAACAGTGAACGTCATTACCTCAAATAGCATTAATGTTTTTGGAAAAATATTTTATTTACCTATAAAGATATTTCACGATAAACCAACATTTTAGAAAACATTAACTATTCTTATCGTTATAACTTTTTTACTTTTTTGAAAAACAGCAAACATATTTTATTCTGTTCAATGAATTTCAATACGATATATAAATGCACTTTCGAAAAGTATAGTTTATTAATTATACGAGTATGGAGTGATACTACCCTGTAAAAGGTTGGCATACTAAATTATTTTTATTTTATACTGATTTTAAATGAAGTAAAAAAATTATTTTTACGCCGTTAATATTTTTCGATATAATAATGCATATAGGTTTGAGCAGTGTCAAATAATTACCCTTGTAGGGGTAAAACGAAAAATGGGGATAATTTTAACTCGAGTAAATTATTACGATTGTATACGAATTAACTAATTAGTGAAACAATATGCTATTTTAATATGTATATTAAGTTCTTAACGACCTATATTGTATAACGACTTATATTTTGAAATTTGGTTGATCAATATATTTTAATTTATATTCTGTAGGTACTTAGATAATTTATTTATTTGCGTAAAAATCGGCGAAAAAATTATTCAACCGCTTTTATTCATATTTTAATATTTTTTTTTAAACAAAATCATCAAACGTAATTCTACTATACGCACTACCTATTTTATTGGTATTGATTGATTTCATTTTAATTTTGTTCGAATATAACGAGCATTTATGTTAAATATTGAAGAGACCATCCAACACCTGTTGAATTTAAAATTATTTAATTATATATAGGTATATATATTATTTTACGATTTTTTCAAGTCCTATACGTCTTGTGTCCGCCAGGACGAACCCTATCGTAATTAATGTTTTCTAAATATTTTATCAGATAATTAACTTATTTTTTTTGCGCCGTAAAAATACTAAAAAAAAAACGAGAGAACGATTTTATATTATATAATTTTGTTGGTTAAATATAATAATACATTATAATGTAATACGATTGTTTGTATCGTTTCTGTATTGATATCCTGATTGCTGTGAAACGATATCGTGACCGCTGAAAAAATATATTATATTATATCCCGGTAGAACGCAAGATCATTATCTGTGCTATCAATTGTTTGTATCGCCTCACTTATATCATTTGTGCCCGCTCGTGACTACGCTGAACTTTTATTCGAAATGCTTATTGCTTTTAATTTAATATAAATGGAGGTAGTTTGCGCGTATACGTGTAGGCGTACCTACGTATTCGTCGTGCCGAATGTCATTATAATAATACTTTTCGTATGATATTCTCACTTAATCTATTC
Organism: Nasonovia ribisnigri; assembly: GCA_027563435.1. NCBI lineage: Eukaryota > Metazoa > Arthropoda > Insecta > Hemiptera > Aphididae > Nasonovia > Nasonovia ribisnigri. The sequence goes on along the minus strand of JANEHU010004591.1, from coordinate 214,222 downwards.
GGGCGGATGTATTCGTCAACTTCTTATCTTCTTCTTTCGTGTCGGTCTGCGTTTCCTCACGAAATTACATAATTTTTCCTTTCAATTCCGTGATTTCCGTTAATCCAATAGAATCTCTCATCTCACGTCAGCTGCTACTATAACTAGGTCTCAAGACAAATATGGCTCGATGTTTGTTTCTCTCCGCAATCGCAGTTCGTGTCGTATGTTATTCTGCAAACTTATTACATTCCAGTGTTCTAAGCCCTTCCCACTTGTATCCTCAGACTGTTGTGAGTTTTCTTCAATTCCCAAGGTGTGTTATGTCTCGGTGGTGAGGATTCCATGGGTACGCCCCAAATTGTATGCACGTCCTCTTTTTGTTTGTTTGTCACTTTCATATTTTAGTCCGACTTACCATAGAGCTTCCGGTTACCTTGGAGATGTCGTTTTGTTATAGAGTGTTTCTTTGATTTCAACCTGCTGTGGTTAGGGATTACTCCATATGCTTTACATATATTGTATGTCGTCATTTATTTGTTTTTCCGTTCTATTTATTATTTTTCAACATTAGGATATTTTTATCGATCGTCCTAAACAGTATACAACGTTATAATAATATGGTGTACCTATACCAACCTTATATTAATAGGTCCGACAGATGAGCTAGATACGCAGTTGCGATTATATACGATGGACGCGTTGTGATTTATTTTCCAATATTTACTACATAATAATAGTATAATATTATAATATCATTATTATACGATCAAAATAAATATGCTATGTCGGGTTGGCAGTATATTGTGCATCTGTTCGGTTTTATTTTCCATCGTGAAAACAATCAGCCACCGCTCGGACTACCGACTCATATACGATCGCCGATGTACGCTTTAAGCGTAACGCTTATATATACGGTACCTATCTTTAGCCAATATATAGGTATTATAACATGCCATCATATGGGTGTAATATAATATATTTCGCGTGGGGCGACGATACGATGCGATGGCGTGATAAGAGTTTCGATTTTCCACGACGGACGCACGCGGAGCGCATGTATACAATAATGCAATATAATATAAGTACACAACTGTATTATGTACAGGTGTTCGGGACGTCATTGAAATACCGGATTCTGTGCGCCCCGGGACCCGCGGGGTAATCAAAACGAGATTGTCTCTCGACGTCCATAAAGTATACACTATATATAGATACCTATATGGTTATAATGTATACTCACCGCGGGCGATCACAGATAGATCGTATAGATCGGGCCCCGAGTGTGTGTGTGTGTGAGTATGAGACTTTCACGCGGCCGGCCAGAAAATAATAAGTACATATTATTATTATATTATTATTATTATTATTTAGGAACTATAATACTATCTAGGTACCTAAATATGACGCGCGCGACCGCTTCTTCGGGCCGGAGGGGGGCTCGGAGCACACTTACAACAGTTGTGTACATAATAACTGCATGGCGGTGATGACGATGAGGTCCGGGTGTGCGCGTTCGCGTGAGTACGGGTAGTGTGTGTGTGAGCTGTGGAGGGGAGGTAAGGATAAAGGGCTCGATTGTTTTCCCCCTCGACGTGGTGGCGACCCGCGGGGCGATCGGATTGCTGTGCGCGGAGACGAATACATAAAAGCCGAGAGCAAAACAAAAAATAAATAGTGACAAAAGAACAGACGGGAAACAAAATTAATAATGTTATTATAATAATAATAATAATAACGACGACGAACGTTTTTGTACGTGTGCAGCTATGATATGATATACGCGTATTATATATTATATTATATACGCGACGTGTGCGGCACGTACAATGGGAAGACGAAAAGAAAGTGCACCCGATTACGAAAGCTCTACGGGATCGCGTGTTTCGTGTACCGTGCGAACAAGGGTCCCCCCGGTCTCGAAGAAAGTAAGTGCTCCTCGGCGCATCGTCCGGGCCAGAACGAAACGTATATAATACCCATATACGACGACGGCTACTGCAGCGACTCTGCGGGATATTTGTATTATAACCTGGGTATGGGTACTGTCTACATTTATCTTCGAGAAGAGGACGACGACGACGACGACGATGATGATAATGTTAAACGTATAATAATAATAATAATAATAAAAATAATGAAGCGACGAGATCGGCACTGCTCCGCATATATTATATTTTATATTGTTGTGGTATTATAATTGTGTACTATATTATAAACGCGTCTCGATGGATCCTTTCATTTAAAAAAATTTAATTTGATTTCGTGTGGTAGATGTCAATTAAAAAAAACAACGCGTAGTGTTTACCTTGGCACGTCAACTATTTACGATTGTTTATATTACAATAATAATTTGATAGAAAGGGAATATTTTTATTCGTTTTGTTATCGAACACCTGTGGATATTATATAAAACCATTGAGACAGGCCTTGTAGTATAATACAAATATAGTAAAATATGATTTTATAGAATTGTGGGACATATACGGTTATAAGTGACTTATAACAAACTAGGTATACCGTGCGGAGTCAACAATAACACGATAACCGCATAATTTATTGTTTTCGATATTATTTATAAAATACATTTTTAACTTAAAAGTTAAAACAAATAAAAATGAAAAAACAATTCTCAAGTTTAAATGTGTATTGTGTATTTTATGACGATATGTGCTGTGGGTTTGATGAGTTTGAGCGTCACATTGTACAAATCATATTAAATAAGTCCGAAATACACTGCTCACAACATGTCGGATTCAAGACATTTATTGTCTAACGGATGAAAATGATTTTTATTTATCTGGACAAAACCGTTCGTAGAAATTAACATTCTACTTTTAAAAGCATAAATATGTTGATATAAGACGAACATAATATTGTCAGACAGACAATTCAAATTTAAGTGCCACTGAAAATAAAATATTATTATATAACATGGAAATAAAAAAATATGTTCTTAATAACGTAACGGTCTTAAAAATAATAAGATAATATTAAATAGCTTAACAAAAACTATAAATTAACCTCAAAATAAATTACAGTTTAAACAAAAAATCGTAGGTGTAATTTATATAGGTAGGTACCTAATTATAATATTATGTACAATTAAAACCACAATATCAAAAATATAATATTTTGATAAGTGATAACTATATACCTACTATATTGTATTGAAAATAGGTGGTGAATGGGAGGAGGAGCTAAGGAGGGCTTCCCCCACCGAGTCATCGATAGCCCCCTCAAAATTATCAGATACTTTTCTATGAAATATTTTGATAGTTTAATGGGCATGGACCAATTGCGCTTAAAACAAAATTTGTATTTTAGGGTAAATATACCAATTGCGCTGCATATATTTTAGGGTCAGTGTACCAATTGCACTCTTTACATTTTACGGTCAATATACCAATTGCGCTTGTATTCAAATTTGTGCAGATATGAAAATATTGTTGGTCGATCTAATTCCATCAACATCAACATAAACAATCTACACACTAAAATATTTGAAGGTTAAAAACTTATTTATTGATCAATTGATTACTGGTAAAGTGACTGGTTATAATATAGTATATAACAGTATCAAATCTCACAATGTATTATGCATTAATACTCACAAAAAAATCGGTTAGTGTATTCATTTATTATAGAATTATAACTAACTAAACTAATAAGTTTTCCTTAGGTAGTGTAAAATACTAAAATGTATAGGGTGCAATTGGTTTATCGACCCTAAAATTTTTATTGGTATATGAAAAGGTAATTTTAAGCACAATTGCTAAACTTCCAGTTTAATAAAATAATACAAATAATACATATTATATTTATATCATTTTATTTCCACAGAAATATTTATATATATAAAATCTCCAATTATGGTTTTGAAACGATATCAATTTACTGATGAATTTCAACAACGGTTATAATATTATAGTAATTATGATAAACATTTCACGTAAAAGCGAATAATTTATTACAATTTATATTTTATACCGAACAACACTGTATGGAAAGTAATTAGAACTGTGCATAGTATCGACGCACGACGGTAAAATAAAACGAATTTTGAAAAATGTACAGTATTTTAGCAAAATACTGAAAACCTAAAATTAATTGAATCGTCTCTGGCGCCTGTACATATATTACATTATATATGCAGGATTTAGCCGATTTTGTATGCGGGTGGACGGGATGGGATTATAATTGTCGGGCTCGTTTCACGTATATTGGATTGTTAACAGTCTGGTTTTTTTTTTGTTCCGAGCGTGAAAAACGTATACACCTACTAAATTGGTAAAAAAAAGTATCCCCCCCCCCCATGTGACATGACGCAGTCATCAATTTAAATGTTTCAACTCTAGTCTCTACGTATTATATAACGCACCAATTCGATCACGTTGAACGCGCTTAACGTACTCGTTTAACATAAAAATCCATGTACACCTCAACTACCGCCTCAATAACATTCAAAGCGGATTTCGATGATTACGATTTACGACCCAGATACCACTATTTGAATAGTTAAAGAAAAAAAATTAACAAAATTATTATTTTTGAGCTGTTACACTTCGTCAGAGCGAACAAAGATTATAATATAAATGACGAACGTGATGGTTATAGTGGGCGTAACCGTTTTCCGCTAGAATGACCCTCGACCGTTATCACCACGATCGTTTTCCTCCTCCAAAGGTTATATATTTTGATTTCTGGCAAAAAAAATTAATAAATTATTAGAATTATTTTTTGAGAACCCCTTATATATCATTTATATCCCACGTTATTATTATTATATAAATGATTTAAGACAAATAGGAAATGAAGAAAACATTCAAAAACACATTTATGGCCATTTAGGTACTTTGGTTCGAGTTTGTGAGACAAATTTTTTTTTAATATAGTTAATATTTAATGTGTTAAAATATGTTTGAATTTTTGTTCTTTTTATGTAAGTTTAATTTTTATAATTTGGTGTATTATTTGGACGACTGCAAAATTGTGAAGTTTCTAATCATTAATATTAATATTTTTACTGTTTATACCTACTATTTGTTTAATTTCATATGTATATATGTATAATGTATTTAATTATGATTAATATCTATCAAATAAGTACAATATGAGAGTCGCGTACCACGTAATTATTACTATTTGATGGATTTAGGTTCAGGGGTTCTCAAAAAATATCAAAAATAATTTATTCATTTTTTTTTTTGTTGGAAATTGGAATACATAATGAAACCTTTGGAGGAAAACGGTCATGGTGATAACGGGGGCCTTTTTGGTGGATAACGGAAACCCCCGGTATAGTTATACCAGAGCCTAGAATTCAAAACCTGTATTTTGAGTATAAAACATTGATTATCTCGACATTATCGGAAGACGATAGCAATAAACTAATAAATTAATTAACAAATTGTGGAAGTTACAAGAATTGCCTCCACGCTCCCATGGCTTAGAAATAAGTACACGAGGGGCTGTGATTGATATCAGAGCTGAACGCTTCCTGCAGGCTCAACGCTGTTACAGGCACGTACACAGAAAAGCATTTCTAGAGGAGGTGAGTTTATAAATCATAAGTGATAATCAATATACATTTCAGATCAAAAGTTATGTAACTACTTTTATAAAAACAAAAACGAGATACACATAAACATAATTTGAACAGACATGCATAATTTGTGTGAACACAGTTGACTGGTACAAAATATAATGTTAAATGGGATATGGACGGTTACATTTTATGCCACGATATAATGCTGTAGTTCATATTATGAAATCCGAAGGGTGAACCAGGCAAAGAAATTCAAATTTACCAGACATATTACTACTACGAGGAAAACGTGAATAAATAAAAGAAAGATTTTATATTGGGAAACCGTAGTGATAGGTACTTGCTGACGACAAAAGCTCTAACTCAGATTCAGATTCGGAATAAATATTCCTCCTAATACCTTACAGTAAATGAAACCACAGGCGACGAATGGGACAGGCTTTAGGTTTTGGGATGTGACATTCTATAATAATTATAAATGTAATAGTCCTCCAAAAAATTTTTTTTTTTTAGTAGAAAATATATAATTTATATTATGGACATAATGAGTATATGTGTGTTAAGAAAAAAAATAGAACACGAGTTACATAGTTCGGGGAAAGAAACTACCCATTGGTGACACTTTCAATTTGATTTGGTGTTGTATATTTATATTTTATTTTTATTTTTTCAATTTAATAAACCTCTGCATCATTTATGTTTAAGTCACCTCGGGGGGCTACCTGGGATTGTAATGAATGATATGTTGTTAATGAGAGGATTTGAATGAGTAGATAGACTACTAATTGTCTATATAAGAACATTTAGTTAACATTTAGTTTCATCGTGAATTGTTTTTAAGTTATAATCTATGTGTAGAGTATAGTTCAATATTTATGGACTGATGGAGGGGAGCTTACTAATTTTCTTAAGGTCATATTTTGAAAAACTTGTATCTTATTTAGATTATTTATTTAGATTGACTTTTTATCATTTCCTCATAGCCGGAGTCCGTGTGTCTGAGGAGCTTATTAACAAATAAAAAATAAACTTTAATAATTTATACATAATCCATTGCAATTCAAATTGTGTGATAAATCACTCTCATAAAATTGATAGACCACCATCCTGTAATACCAAGATCACTTGCACTCGCATTTTAAGTATTTAATTTTGTATTAGCGTCATGATAGGGAAGACACTCCTTTTTGAACGGTATAAAAAGTCTGGCCATCTGAAAATGAGGTCTTTAAGAATTAAGAATACCTACTTAATAATTTCACAAATCAGAATTCGAATAAAATATACATTATTAAAGGATAAACATATTATTATGGTTCGGTGAGCAATGCTGGATGATTCACCGTGTTATAGATATATATATTACCTACACGATACCTAGGGTACCACTTTTACCGTTTCGCTTAGTTTCCGGTTTGTTTGGTTCGTCATTATTGATATACGTGAAATGTTATTAGTGTTTGGTTTTCTTCAACCACCCAAAATATTCAAATGCTTTCAGCCCGCAGTGTCACGTAATCGACGCAATGCGATTCGAATCCATAACGACGCGTTTCTCCATTAATCCTGAGATCGTTTTAGCCAGGTACACTGTTTGGTGAATCACTCTGTATACGCTTAACATACACTTGAATACTATAGGCGTTACAACAGGCGGTTGTTAAGGTGAGAAGAAATGACGTGCGTCAAAATATTACGATACGACGTTTATCGGCCGCCCGTCTCCGTCGCCGATAAGTTAAGTATTTAAAAAAATGTAAAAAAAAAACTGTTTTCTCGGCATCGTTTACGCTCGTATTGTTTTTCGTAATTGGCGTTTTTGACATAAAAGTCTTGGCCGGGTGAAAGCTGCTGTACAACACATGTAACATATTATTATTAACATGCGTGTGTCATGCATTGGATGTGTGTGTGTGTGTGTGTGTGTGTGTGAGTTTAAGATTCGAATTACGCAACCGTGAATTAATGTGTTTTTTTTTTACCGCTTTGTCAGCGGACTTCAAACGTTTCGCGTTATAACCTACCAGCTGTATTGTTTGGCAAACGTAGGTATAGGTACCTGTATGAAAAAATCCCATCGGTTCCGTTCAGAAGAGGACTTCCATTCGGATATTATAATATACGCGCGTGTGTGCAGTCATCGATAAAATATATAATAATATGTTCAACCGATCGGAAATATCGTACACTATAATAATAATAATAATAATATGGTCGAGCTATACGGTCGGTTATTTTCGATTCAAATGATACGTCGCGACGGCGGTGGCTGGCGACTGTTCGTCTGCTGTGCGTTTATCAGAAACGTGTATATAGGTAATATTATATGATATAGGAATGAATTGCGACGGAAATATAAAACGTCTCTGGATATAATGTTTTCGAATCTATGACATCGCAGTTGAATTGTTAAAGGTCCAATATTACAATAAACAATTGAAACAATATATAGCTTTATACGCGTGTCATCAAACTTTATATGTAACTATCTTATCCCAAAAAGGTATGTACATTTTTTTTTAGATTAAATTCGATTAGTGTTTTCAAATGTAATATGTCATAATGTTATATAATATAGGTAGTACAAGTATGAGAACGTAAAAATCTAATCAACTTATCGTAGCTGATTGCTTTTTTAGTTTTTCATTAAATGGAATTTTGAAAACCAAAAATCTGAACCGGATATCCCGTTAGTTTGAAGTATTAACTATTTATAAGCAGTCATTTTTAAAACGATTTTTATATTACATTTCAATCTTAAGTCAGATTTTGGTACCTACGCGAAAGTTTAATGCCAAGAAAAAAACATATGTACCATCGAAAAATCAATACCTACGAGAAACGGACATTATAGTATTATATCTATATTGATGTCGAGTCTGACAAAGTTCCCATCGACACGACTTAATTTGAAACCTATCTGTGGTTAATTTGTTAGTTTAATCACAAAAATGGTCGATATCTTATTTAAAAACATTATTTCCGTAAATTTCACTTAATTTTGTCATTTTCCGATTTTCGAATGCATTTTTTAAAATCCCGGGAGTGTAAAAACAACCCTCTAATGTACAATCTGTGTTCAATTTAAAATCAATGGATTTATTGTATCTACGACACTACATTAAAAATAGGACTAAATTTACTGCCACAAAATGTAGTTTCTGATAAGTAATATATCACAGTGAAACCGTATAGCTCTTGGGATCCGTACTCTTACACGTAACACTTTTTAAACTTTGAGTTTATGCGATAACTGTCCAGATTAGTGGACGCTATTTTGTGTTAGTGTAAATTATTTGGAACGCATTTTAGATTTAATATTATTTGTGTGAATTTATAACTTAGAAAAAAAGTCAGTGAAAAGTTTTAAAAATAGTAGAAAATATTGTAATATTATAATATTATGCACTAGAGTCTAATCGTATTTATTATAGGTTATTTAAATACTTAGAATAAAATTATTTAAAAATAGTGCAAATTTGTTGCACTCAAAACTATTAAGATATGGTTTTACTTGAATTTGAACATAATAGTTTTTATTTATTAGTTTGACGGACAAAAACGAAATAAAATCTAGTTGTTGTGTATTAAAAGGCAACAGAGTGGCGGACCCCCAGCTCACGCACCTATAATTCGTGTAAGCCACAAAATATTTTTTTTTGCAATATATAATCAAAGTATGTATTTGAAAACGTATTGATTATTAAATTAGAATATTGTTATTTACAATTGATTAAATACATCGTCTCACATTTTATTAAATTTTCAGATATCTTATCTTTAATAATGTGGATCGGGTGTACCTCTATTTTTCCCATAAGCACTCTGTGGTAGTCGAGAAACTTTTTTTTTTATTGACTCTTAGCTCTTAAATATTAATCAATGTATGGCTCAATGTCAGTCTCTTCTATAGCAGGCTATTTCTGATCTATATAATTCCACGCAGAAACTACGCGAAAGGGTGAAATTCGCTCTGGGCCTTTAACGCGGTCCACCTAGGCATTGCGATGCAAAAGTATTAAAAACGCTATATTAGAATCTGGCCTTATGGCGCATTTTGCTCTAGGGGCTGGTAAAAAAAATCGGCGATTTTAATACGATTTGTACGCGTCATGTTATACAATAATTAACTATTTATTCAGCATATATTGTTTTAAAAATTATTATAACTTTACTGAAAAAGTATTAAAACGCTTGTTTATAACACTATATATTATTGATAACAGTTTTCAAACTTTTTGCACAATATAAAATAAATTTTATAAATTATTGTACTTGCAGCATGAGGTAACAAAAAAAAAAACTGTGAAATCTTGTCTACAAAAATTAAACTTATAACGTTTTTACTAGTACATTTTTTTTCCCATATAATAATTACATTTATAAAAATTGATTAAAATATAAGTTATTTTATAATAAGTTAATTAAATCTGTCAGTTTTTTTATGCACTCACTACTCAGTAAGCTTAAAACTACACCCACAACAACGACACATCTATAAATATGCATGTATATAATATATTATGCTTTTTATTTAATCATGCTAAAATTAAGTTGCAAAGCCGTCTGCGTATTAAATCTGGGTTAACGTTTTCAGCAGTTTTTTTTTTTGTTGTTAATCACCAGAAAAAAACGAACAAGTTAATTAATCATTGAGCAAGATGTCTTCCGCGGGTGTTTGGGCACTTTTTGTTTATAGCTACAGTTTAAGCTCATCGTAATATTATAGACGTTCAAGTCCGATGATATAACATAGGTATAATATATATTGTGTGTTAATATAAAGTATTTGAATAAATAATTTACAGTTTTTTCTTTTAGTTCCTCGTAAATCAAACCGACACGATTGCCAGTGGTAGAACACACTATATAGCACGTGAATATACGTTGCTTCAAACATTAATAATGATTAGGTACTATTATATGTCTCCTTTAAACGTTAAGTGTTCTTATCTCTGCAATAATAAAATAATACTATCGGATTTTAGCACTTTAAATCGAAAATCCGTACTACGCCTACTAACCTATAAATATATTATACGTCTCGTACAATTATTGTTATTATTATTTATTATTATTCGTATTATACGACAAGGCTATTTATTAGAGGATGGAAAAATTCGATTCGGCACATTTCGATTTCATGAATACGAATGGCACATATGCGTTCGCGCATATATGAATGAAGATAGTGACCATCTGTTGAGACATTGGCCAGTAAAAAGGTGAAAATAACGAGATGAGCTCCCCATATACGTTTTGCCGATACAAATAGTAACACACAAATGTGTGCTACGAGGAAAAGTATAGCCGGTTTTAGTGTATGTATAGGCATAATGGTTTTGGCCTAATCTTCCCGGAACAATCCAACGATATATTATTATTATTATTATGTACGTAGTTACCTATTTATTCCAATCGTACTATACGTTCAACGGCAATAATATATCAAACAAAGAAGTGTTGTGGTATCTGTTTGAGATCGTTCGACAAAAAAAATGTACATCTAAGCCTGTATACCATAGCCTTATCAGAGAATATGTACTGCAGATGTTATGTTGTAATATTATTATGTGATGATATTATTTAAAATATTACAAATGATTATAAATCAATAACGGTCAACTCCGGTATGCTTCGAAGAAAATCTCAGTCGGTGTTCAAAAGCCCACAAAGATTCGAAATGTTACTGTGCACCTATATGATGCACACTTTGAACATTGCAGTTTGTATAATATTATATATGAATAGATTTTTGCAGAAGGATAATATTAAAATATGTCTGTATCGTCTGTATCAAGCACGAAATAAAATACAACTTATCCGAGAATGAAAATAAACTGCACGAATAAAAGATTATAAATTGGTATTTAATTTCGCCGTTTCTGATATTATACGTACTCGTATAAAATTCATGTTATAAATTATAATACATATTAATGGTATTTAAATTTCAAAATACCTCCTCGTGTATCAGACATGTTATTATAGAATGCTTTAAAAGATAAATTGGTTCAGAATCAAACAAGTTAACATTTTGTGTGACATTGCAGAGGTACCTATTACGACTAAAAATATAATGAAAACTGTCATAAACGGACTGCAGTGGATGCATGGAAAGAATTCGATTTATGACGAAAAAATCGCACTGTGTATCGGAATGGTTAAAAAAAAATATGAATATAATTACCTAAATAATACACCCGAATAATATTATATTATTTTCCGGCAGTCAGTAAGGACACGCAAAAAATGGTATCCGAAAAAAAATACACATAAACATAATTTATACGATATAATATTATACACGGTCGTAAAACCAATAGCTTTCTTCATTCTCGTTTACCTTTCCGTATAAAAACAGCATGCAGCGAGAAATGTGTCCGTACTAATTACATGTGAAATATAAAATATAATAAATTAGATTTCTATATTTTTACCTTCAAACATATTTTAAAGTGATATATTTCTAGAATTCCATAAATTAAAACATAATATATTGGCATTGCGATCACATACTGTTACAATACAGCACGATCACAAGTCACAACTCCAATACTTTAGTATTATTAACTATTTAATTACCGGTTATTAATTTAATATTAAGTATTTAATTACATACAATTTAAAAAAAAAACCGTAATGAATTAAATATCGTCGTGATATAGTAAAAAACGGGTTTGAGGCGTATCCGGTAAAAAGATATTTAATACTTGGAGCATATATGATTTTAAGAGATCATCTTGGAAGTCTGTTTATTGCGTGTAGTTTGGTCCATAATGATCAATTTTTTTCCTGTTCAATATAAGAATTTTTTTTTTTGAAAATTGTAAAATATTCTGGACAACTTATTTTATTAATAATATCTACCTAAGTCTATGGTGATTATAGGTAAGTGCGGTTGACCGGTTAACGCTGCGCACGTTACCAGGACATCGGACAATACCCGTTACAAACGTTATTATTTTTTCGTACGTTTTGAGACGTCTTAGCTAGCGTTCATTAGTATACATCCTATAAAATATTTGTGCAAACAACTATCAATGCGGTATGCACTGTGTGTGTTTGTTTAGTGCCAGTATGGTCTCGTCCATTAGCAATATCATATTATAATATTATACAGAAGATACAGAAGATAACAATATGATGGCGGACCTTTCAAATCGCTCATAATAATAATATAACAATATTTAATCACTTTTGGTCGTAATAATAATATTGCCGTTTCTTCGCACGCGTGGTTCGCGGGCGCAACCGACCATGTTATATATATAAAAATATAAATCGTATAAATAATATAATAGGTACACACTACGCACACACATGCCCACATTTAATATACCTAATAATAATATAATATAATACGATTCACATTATTTGGAGCCTCACAGTCCGCGGGTATTTAGACGGCGGCGGCGGCAGCGTACGGGTATAGGTCATATTATTATATGTTTGCGAGAAAAATTTCACCAAAAAATTTCTGTCCTACTTCGTGCACCGCCACACACATACACTGCTACTACTACTACTACCGGTGATACTGCAGAATGCGTGTTAAAACCGTGATACGGTGAACGTAAGCGAGTTGTTATAATTATTATTCATTCATCGTTCATCCGCGCGTCCATCTCGCCGGGCGGTATGTCACGGGCGTTCGGCGAAACGCATCCGAACGCGTCGGCCGGGAGACGGACGGGCGTGAAAAGAAAACCGTCAGAGTCGTGCGCGCGATTTTTCTCGTCCCCCCCCCCTGCGCCATTCGAACAATCGAGTTTTCGTCGTCCGAAATCTCGTATATAATATTATATTATTATAGTCACGCGGTGAAATCCTCTAACGCGCCCACAGACCGCGTGTCTATATAATATACGCTGGTCGTCGGAATTCGGTTTTCGCGATTTCGCAAAACGAAAAATTCGTACAACTGCACTGTGCACCTGCCGCGCAAACCTAAGGCTGTGCCCAATGGACTGTCAGCGTCCGCCGATTTTCCACACAATAATATCCGTCGGATAGTCGGGCTCGCCGAATAGTCGTATATCATAATGATATCGTGTACAATCGCACGCGAACGGAAATTATTTTTCCGGGGTCCAAACGCAAATTAGTTTTGGTTCTTTTTGAGGAATTTTTTTTCTTCTATACATTTGAATTGTAAAGTCTTTTTATTTCGATTTATATTAAACTACAGTTTACATGTCAAAAACCGGTTGGTCAAAGTCCTCGTACTATATAAGTTTTTCTTACAGCAATAAGACATAACAAAAATACATAGAATTTTATTATTTTATAAACTTTGAAGTTCAAAATACGACGATATGTAAATTACAATCATTTCTATAAAGGTTATAATAATTTATTACTTTTATGTAATTAAAAAAAAAGCAAACATTGGGCCCAGCAACATAATGCGATTATGTATATTATTACTATTTTCTACACTTACTGTACAACTAAATTTTCAAAATATTTAGAAAAATCAAGATATTATATTATACCACGATTCTATTTGAACTGCTCTACCAGTATGACTTACCCATAACTATTACTACAAGTCAATAATAGTATATTTATCATTATTATTGCAAAATGCATATATAATATATATGCTAGTTTGTAATCATAAATTAGTTTAACGTACTGTAAGTGTGATAAAATAAACAAATATTATAATCGGAATAAAGGCTGACGCACCATCTCCGCTACAAGAATCGTTTTTCGTTTATTACATTATGTAACGATTCATCGTTGAATTCGAATTCGACACATCCATTTTACAGCTCATCTGATTCCCAACAACAACGAAGTATTTGCACTCATCGAAACCCGTGCTATACAGCAGACCGACTTCCCCAGGTTTTCGTTATTTTATTTTTATTTTTGCCACGATAGACCGACACTCGCGGAATGCAGATGAACGGCAAAACTATTTACCTCACCGAGATCATAATATAGAGTCCGGGTGGTATGCGTGACGTAACCTAGTCTACCCTATTTCCATCATCAGACTCGAGCGAGCGGTTAAGTATACCGTTGCAGCAGTTGAGCAAGTGTTGTATTCAAAAGGAGATTTCTGCTGAATCCCACGTACTCGAGCCATTTTAAGTCTTCCCACAAGTCACAAAGAACGTCATTTCCCTTTGCCACACGCTCCGCGTCGACAACACGACTTCTGTATTATAACTATACTGTACACAACGTATAGTGTGTGTGGTGTGCGCGGCAGTGCCACTATAATAATATTAATACAGTAGGTATATAATATACTATATATATAATTACGAAATCCTCCACGCGCTGCTGCAGTCGGGTCGAATGCAACCAACAACTGTATACAACCGACGAATAATATTACACAGTAGTTAATATTTGGGTACAAACACGCAGAATGTAACCGATCCACTCCACACACGCTGAACTACCACACAGTGACGGAATTCCACTTAAGGGGGGGTTGTTGAAAATGGTAAATAGATAAATTACCAAGAGTCATGATGACCAGCTACTCAACTGTACTCAAAATCTGTACTGAGAGACATATAATCGCCCCGTCCACTCTCTCATCGTAATTTAATAACTATTAATAACTTAAATAATTAAAATTTAAAAATGTATACTTCATTTGATATTCCCGTAGTAAAAAACGAACGTAAAGTCCAAAATATAGACCACTACTATAATGATAAATAATGTTTAAGGTATAGTATAGATTTAGTATTTAACGTCTGTCAGTGTATTTTGTTAATGTTCTAAGCCAATAATTATATAGATTTAATATATTTGGAACAGCTTTCTGATTATTAAATTTGAGCTCGTAAAAATCAATGAAAATAAAATATTGATTTTTAATTACAAAACAAGTTTAACATAAAATATGCACACAATATATACATATAAACGTCTTGACATATATACCTATGAACGAATTACATTGAATGAGGGAAAAAAAATAAGTAAAAGTGTCACCGTCATTATATTTTACGCACCGTTATCTTATAGGTACACAATATTATTAGCTATATATTATAGAAATATACAATATTATAATGTATTATTTACATAATATACTTACAATTTCGAATTTTGTTACAGAAGCCCCTATTATATTATATTTTATTCAAAATATTATGATTTCTTGTTCTAAAAAGTTCACAATAATAATTACCGCATTAGTGGCAATGAACAATAATAATGTTTTAGCACGTGTCCCAGGTTCAATTTCGGCTAATCTGCGTTTTCTCGGCTTCTGACCTGATTATTTTCTGCGTATATTTTACTTCATCTATATTACGACACGATGACATCGTTACACCCACCGCACTTATATTTCATCTTCTATCTCATTGTCATTGAAATGTTGCGATTATTGCTCACCTCCACGACGACAAACTCGTTACAAAATAACGCCCAGGTCCACTACCGAACACCAAATAAACATCTCATACTATACCAAACCATAAACACGTGAATACCCATGATTAAGATGACGTCTCACCCCCATGTGTTGTCTCTCCGTCTCGAGTGCGTAACATGATAAATTTATATCAGAAAGTTTTCATTTTGGTTCATTAATTTTACTATTAGAGTGGAATGAGTAAATTTACCTAAAATTAAACTTAAAGGTAACACACATATTACGATTCATTCTGTAACCTCAGTTCATTGGATGTGTTCTTTTTCAATATTTTAATTTCAATCAAGTTTTGAGCTTTTTTAAAATCGTAATATTTTGCATGCTTATAATGCACTTGTTTCAAAATTAAAACAGCGTAAAAATCTTTTGACAGAAGACAGAAAATATTATTACCTTACTGTTTAATACTAGGCAATATCACTCTAACATTGAAGCTAACGAATCCAACTAGAACTGCTGAAATTAAATTTGTGGTTATAATCGATATCGTCACCCATATAATAATATTTTAATATTTTATAATCTATAGCTTTTGCCATTTTTTTATTATAATTAAAATAATCCGTACAGTATCTTTTAACGAAGTGCGTCTGTTTTTGTTCTAATATTTGTTCTAATAAAGACATACAAACATGTAAATGTTGTTACGAGTAATTATAATGATATATATTAGACGTTTAATAACATGTAGTTTATTTAAAAATAAATAACACATTATTATTGCATTGATTTCATAAACTGCAGATATCTATCGGCAAGTTATTAAATAAAAGTAAGAGCGTGTCACTATCCGCACATTCATTAACATAAAATTCAACTTAATGTTAGATAATTTGTTAGTCACTATTATACACTCATAATATGGAACAGGACATGTTTAATGGTTCGTTTGTATTAAGCATCTGTTAAGAAAAATAAATGCAAATACAATGGAATATAAAATTAGGATGATGTACATTTTAGTGATTATTACAGCGAAACAAAATGTACCAGTAAATAAGTACATTTATATAAATATTTTAATACATTTTTAACATTTTCGACAAACAATTTATGTCCAATATTTAAGTTTTGAGGAAATCAGGAGAAATGTATTAATAAAATATTAACGTAATTCGTGAATTTTTTTGAGGGAGTTTGTCAAGATTTTAGAGTGGCCAAGTCCATCCAAGTCCTTCTACTATTTTCATGTCAGATCGATAAGTATATAATCATAATATATTGTATTATATATAACTATCATATTTTTAGTAATTTTATTGTGTTATTTTTTGAATATATTATAATAAATAATATTACGTTATCTGTTAGAAGTAACTGGTGATATAAACAAAACAACAAGCCAATAAAATGTGCTTTAATGTGCTGTACTGAAAGCACAACCAAAATCATGTGCTGCAGCTGGTACACAGGAATACTTTTTTTCACCGTCTTTCATCGTTATTCGTTAAGTGGCTTAAACGTTATTAATTATCGGATACACCGCAGTCTACACTAATCAACGATTCTTCGCAGGTTGTTAATTGGTTGTATGTATAAAATTTTAGTTATGTTTTCCCTCGACCCTCGAGCTGGGAATTTCACATTATTCTTTAATGCATTAGTTTCGAAGAATATCGTTCCAACTCGCGAGCCTTTCTAATACATTTTTTTTTTCATTACATGATAGACATATTACATTTTATATCAATACAAAGTGTGTTCATTCTCTTGGCCTTTTTTAATAGTCGTGATTAATTTTTACCTTAGCACTTACAACAATGTAATGCAATTTATTATCGTAGGTACATTTTATGGGCATGATATTGAAAATAAATTATACAACCTACTGTTTAAAACATACAATTATTTTATTTGAAATTATTATAATGTTTTATCAGTATATTCTGTTTTAGTACATATAAATTATTAAATAGATTAAAATACTATAACCATATATAGGTACCTAACAATAAATTGTATTATTATTTTAAAATATCGTTTCCATTAAAACAGACAATTAGTTTGTTTAAAATTATATTGTGTTTTATCAGTGTATTCTGTTTTAATGTACATAAATTATTAAATATATTAAAATACTAGCCATATACCTAATATAATGTTATTATTATTTTATAGTATCGTTTTCATTAAATTAGTGTCTGTACTCTGTAACAACGGCCATCGCGTATAGCGTATACAATATTAAATAGTATTCTAATTTCGAAAAAGTTTACAAAGAGTGAGCGCTTCGTTAAAAAGTTTTTTGTCCGACCAGGTGTTTCTAAAGTATATATACCAGGTATATTATACCTATATATATATATACAACATCCGAACCTTGCACCACGTATTACGCAATAAGTCCGCTGATTATAAATTCAGTATTTACAAGACTGGGCGCGTTTGGACGCGTCGTCATTATCAAAGTGGAATAAATACTATAAATTATTAGACCCTCTGGGTAAAAGTACTCGAGTGCAAAGTAGTATTGTAATACGGCGCGGTTTGACAAAAAAAAATGCGCTCTGTAAAATATATTATAAAGGCACATAATAATATAATATAATATTATACACAGGTACCTACATAATATTATATGGGTAGCGACTTTCAAGATTGATTATCTGCTTTTACGTACGAGATTGACCCACAAAACGTCGGCGAGCGCACGCACTCACTCACTCTCACACACACACACACACACACACACACACACCGACACGAGCAAAAGTTATGACAGGGTTCTGACGTCGCTGGTCATGACACACACTCGGAGAAATATACCAGGACGTGTGCGGACATAATGGATAACGGGGGCAGCTGCTGCGTTTAAACGGCGTAAATAAAACGACACAAGTGGACTATATAGGTACACGCGATGTAGGTATTTGATGTATAGGTATAGGTACCTACACGCCAATTCATCAATGATGACATCCGCTCGCTTGCCCACACAATATTTCCGCCGCCCGGCCGTATAGTAACGCGTTATCTATAGCGTACGACCGGACCCATGATAACGATACAGCAGTAACACAATATGGTTGTTTAAGACTCGGGCTTATCGTAACAATATTTGAGACCTATGTAAATATACACGTATTATTTTCACATTTACCTATGTATACCGACTCACGATAAATGTTTCAAAAGATTCCGAACAAACCATTTTTGAATATTCTGTTTTTCCATAATTGTCGGTGTACAAAATAAAATTTAAACTAGAACATTTTGACAAGCCTGGGCAAGTTAATGAAAATATTTAACTGAGTTAAGTTAAGTTGATGGAAAACTTTTAAAAAAGTTTAAAGTTAATAGTTAACCTGATTTTTTTTTTAACTCAGTTAAGTTAAAAGTTATATGAACATTTTCAATTAACTTAATAACTTAAGTTAAGTTATTTTTTTTTTTTTTAAATATCTATATTATATACCCAGTAATATGGTATAAAATCATAAAAATCATAAATATTATTGAACACAGGAAATAGCCAATAGCTTTTCTATACATAGAATTAAATTATTATAGGTACTGATGAATATAATTATGTAGTAGGTACCAAAAGCATACAAAATGCCGAAATAAATACAATCTTTTGATTTATTAATACAAATAAATATTAATACAGATAGGTATTAATACCATTAACATTTTTTTTAAATTATTAAATAAAAATAACATGGTATTTACTATTTAGGAATGACTTAATTAAATAATATTAAACTCTGAATACTATTTCAGGGAACGGACTTTATACTTCAGTAAAATATTTATTACATTTTAGCAAAAGAGTCATCTCAAAGTTTTTATCCGCCATTGAACCTCTTCGCTTATTAAATAACGGACGACTACGAGTTGGTTCCCAATTGTCGAATTGGTTCCTGGGTTGTCTACAGGTAACATACGAGTTGGTTCTCATGGGTTGTCTATAGGTAACGTACGAATTAGTTCCCACTTCCAACATGCTTTCATGAAAACACAAATTTGTTAAATTAACTTTTCAAACTATTAAAATATTATATTCAACCAGCAACAATTTTCATTTTATACAGATTATTAGGACTGTCTAGAATACTTAGGTATGGTTAAAAATGTTGCTCAGTCTATATTATACATAATATAATATTATTATACTCTACACAGTACATACTCAAACGTATTACGTATTTGTCAGTAACAATATTTGTGCTTGCAATAGAATACAAGTGTATAATAATATTTTTCCTAACTGCAATAATGTACCTACCTATCATAATAAGTCATAATAAAATAGCCAAATAGGTACCTAATATAAATTAATGTGCTATGAATTTACAACGTACATTTTTAACGAATTGTAAGTTCAAAATTTGGCCGTATTTCTATTTTATAATATTTTTGTCGATAAACTTTTGTTTGGGAACTAATTCGGACAATTGTATACTGATAAGTACTTTTTTTCGGGAACCAATTCGTATACTTAATTTACCCCGGGAACCAATTCCGTATTACCCTAAATAACTGACCTCCGGCGCTGAATAAACGTCCCACATGAGCTGAAGAAGGAATTGCTGTATGAGATTGGATGTAAGCGTTTTTTATATAGAATATTCTATTCTTGCGTGCTGATAGGAGCCGTGAACTAAAAGTGAAATGTGAATTAGTGAACCCAAGAAAGCTATGTTATGTCTATATACAATATTGGCTGTTTATAAATATAAACATTTGAAATATAAAATATATATATGAACATAACCCAATTGGTTTTAATTTAAAAATAACTTATTTTAGTTATTTATGGCGAAAATATTTTATAATAATATCATTAATATGTTCTTGAGAATTGTACATTTGTGATTACTGATTAGTGATTTGTATCTATAATCTATATCAATATGACAATATATTATTATTATACTAATTATTAGTATTTATAAATTATTATTATTGTTATAATGTTATCATTACAATACGCCCGTATGTCGCAGTATGCCCAGTCCATACTGGGTAATGGGTATGGTATGGTATATCTTTATACATATTATATTATTACCTATATATATTATATTATAATATAATATATACCTATATGGCTATTGCTATATGTATTTTTCTTGAAGAATTCTGCTTATTCGAACAATAAATAAATTTAACTATATTTCTAATTTCCTATTCTAGTAAATGGTTAATAATAATAATTTTATTATACCTATTTATTATTTTATTATTTATAAATTAACTTAACTTGAATTTGATTGAAAGTAACTCGTTATTTATTAAGTTAATTTCAATAAAAATAAGTTAAGTTAAAAATTAAGTTAATGAAAATTAAATTTTAAAAAGTTAAGTTAATAAGTTAAAATTAACTTAACTTTTAACTTAACTTTAACTTTTTAACTCGTTTATGCCCAGGCTTGCATTTTGACTTATTAAAAGCGAAGTCCACGATCATATAAGTTTTAAAAATATGCAGGGACTATACGATAATTTGAAAATTACAGTTATTAATATTTATTTATCA
Source organism: Nasonovia ribisnigri (assembly GCA_027563435.1). NCBI lineage: Eukaryota > Metazoa > Arthropoda > Insecta > Hemiptera > Aphididae > Nasonovia > Nasonovia ribisnigri. The sequence goes on along the minus strand of JANEHU010004591.1, from coordinate 192,799 downwards.
AAAATGTATATCATTTGTAAAATGAATCAAACTATTTCCAAGTATAGGTAGGTTATAAGCTATAGGCAATAACTGCTAGACCAAAAAGTACATAATATAATTCGTGTGCAAGTATTATTAACGAGTAATGACTAATATTTTTGGTACATAAAGTTTAATAGTTTAGAAACCATTCATCCTAATTTTGATTGAGATTTGTAAAATTTTTTTTTTAATATCTGTTGATATAATGGTTCTTATTTATAAATAATTAGTAGAAAGTATCGCCACGAGATGAACTATAATTTATTTACATACTATATCCCAAATAATTTTAAATAATATAAAAATGTTAGTATTCGAAAATTTGGTCTTAAAGTGTACTTAAAATTAAAAAATCATAATTTATAGATATATCGTAAAAAATTCTTATTTTTCCATTGAATTAAATGATTGATATCCACCCATAACACATTAATAAGAACACGTCTGTTTAATTTAAAGTGATTTTAACGTCATAGCGGTCATTCATCTTCGACAAAATACGAAATCACAAGACACAAGACATCATATTATAACATTATTGTGATCATGACAAAGATGAATATCTTTATAGGACGTATCGTTTACACCATTTTGTCCACGAAAACAATATCTACCTACCAATTTTTTATTTTTATTATTTATAATCCTTACTGTTATTAAGTACCCACGCATTTTGCATTCTTAGAGAGTATTAGAGTGCACTTATCATGATAATTGATAACATACAAAACGCGGATCCGTCTCGACTATATAGTCAGAGGCCAGAGCTGCCTGTCACTTATCCGGTATATTATGTGTATTATAACGATGATACTATAATATTATTATCGCTATGAGTAGTGAGAGAATAAATATTTATTCGTTGATAATTTCGACCGATTTCGACGGTGGTGGTCGGATAACTGCTCGCGATGACGACGGACCAGCAGAAGTGTAAATCCAATATCACCTATAATACTGGTCGTAATAAAAACGATGATATCTTATTAATATAATATTATAATATAAGCGTTGTAAATCGAAACATTCGAAAAATAGAAAGTAATCTAAGCAATGTATTATGTATCTATACTATTGTAGAAGGACATTTTCTGGTTTCGAAAAACAAATTATAAATATTGAAAACTGTAATGAAAAAAGCCTATACGCTCGGCTACAATACACGCTTTTGACGAATCACATATTATTGTCGATCTATTTTTTTTTCCATTTCAGACGTTATAATAACATGCCCAACAGTTGTTATTGTAATGCGTACCTAGTATCTTCCTATACATGTATATATTGTGTAGGTTCATAATATATATTATTATCATAATAATATTATCATTGTATCGTTAATGTGTCCCGCCGAAGAACATTATTAATAAGACTACCCACTTATCATCGGATGAGAACGCTGCACATTTACTCAACTGTTTGGTTTTTTTTCACGTATTTATTTTTTTTTTTTTAATTGGAAAACCAGAAAGAAAGAGGAGACGGACAGACAACGCGAAACGATCCCGTTGTGTGTGATTGTCAACAACGTCATTATTATTACGGCGATCTTTGAATTACACATTGCATTAAACCGATTCATCAACAAACCGTGAATAACATTCGTAATTGTAGTGGCACAGATAACATTTGAATGGTTCGTTACCGAAAATGGTAAGTGTGACCGTTTCCTTTTTTTAAGCGATTTTCGTCTTGATTACAAATTACACTTAGATGGTATTTACGCGCGCGGACGAGATGCACTAAAAACTGTATACACAATACATATATACCTACCTATATGCATAAAAAGCACTTTGAAAATTGCATTAATTATTATTGTTTGACATAAACCGAAAAATAAGATATAATGTAAAATATTACATAGGTCAGTGGCTTAAAAATAATTTTTTTATGGGGAGGATCCAATCACCAAATGTATTTCCATTAGATTTTTAGATTCTGAGAAAAACTATGAATATATTGATATTATTGTGATGTGTGTTGGATTATTTATTTTTTTGTACCTGTCGTCACATTTTGCCATTTTGGGACAGTAAATACGCGTTTAAGTTAAATATTATAAAATTTTCAATTTTTGTAGCTAAGGATTGACAATTTAAAACCAGAATTCTCATAATAGTTCGTACTGTACCAACAAATCTAAAAAAATGTGTAAACACCGTTATTTTTTATTTGAATTTTAAGTTCAAATCTGGTCGAGAATACATATTAAAACCAAAAATAACGGTTTTAATTATTTTGTTGTAATTTAAAAATATTATTCGTGGGTTTGTTACGAAACTTGTATTATTATATTTTATACACACAATGACATTTTAAAATGGATTTTTTTGGCAAAAATGAATTTAACCTACTGCAGTACTCTGTTGTACTAATGTCCAAAGATAATTGTAAAATAAATTACTTAAATCACAATAATATCATCAAATCGGTATTCTTAGTTAGGTATATTACAGGCTAACAGTCCGTCTTCGCTCAAAATCTTTTTTCGTATAGTATCATTGAATTCAAATTTAACACATCCATTACAGTACCTATCTAGGCAGAGTGTTACCCACTTACCCGTTTTTTTTTTTTTATTATGAACTATCATATTCAAATATCATAATATAGGTAACAGGTATTACCTAAGTTAATGAAAAAAATTAAACTAAATATTTTGTTTATAATATTAAAAAAGTTCACTATGTTGCATTGGGGAAGGGTCAGGACCAATAATCGACCTACGCTCAGTCGGCAAACTACTGATATAGGTGGTACACACCGACTATGGCTGAATAATAACCTAATCATTATGTAAATGTTATTATTAGAATATTAATTAAATTGCTAAATAATACTGTTTTTAATATCGTTTATTTTCAGAAATATGTCGCTGGCTCGCAACGCAAAACTTAGTGCATTTTAAATAATAAAAAATGTCAACAGTTTTTTTTATAATTTTTATAATTAGTAAAAATTAAATTGATAAAAAAGGTATAAACTCGAAAGTAACCACATGACATTACTTAAGTAAAAAAAAAAAAAAAGATTTTTATTTTAGATGTGGGTATATAGGCATATAACTAATTTATTCCAAAAGAAGAAGGAAATAATATTATGCTAGTCTTGTCCATATAAGCTGGCACACGTAAATCTTAAAAAATGAATCTCATCATTATCTATATAAAATGTACATTACACTGTGCATAAAAATGTTATTTTATGAACATTTACATATTACGTTGTGTTATAGAAATTGAATATTGTTATAGCGTTTGAACATTAATAAAATATATACAACTGTTTCGCCGATAGTTATTTAATGTATGTAGTATGTACCCAACCTCAATAATATTTCCATTATTAAACGAAATGTAATATGCACGCACAATAATTCAATGTTTTAATTCATTTTTTTGAACTCGCAGATACCGAACGAATTTCAATTTCCGAACGCTGAAATATTATAATTTCAACGTTTTCAGTAAAACTATTTAAATTTTGTAATACGGTAAGAACATTGTACAAAATGTACACATTTTTTTTTTTTGATACGAACAGTAGGAATTTATAATAAACTATGCAAATATTATATTTTAAAAACCAACACGCTGTTATATAGTATCGAAGTTCTGGGAATATGTACGAGTTTCATGTTAATCAAGCAACTTCGGCATAATTGAATTGTGAACGGATGTTTGCTTGTTATTGTTATTTTTCTCCTTTTTTTTTATCTCTAACGGCCAGAATGGAAAGTCAGTAGCAGGTATATACAATTTTCCAGGTTTGAGAGAAAAAATTCGAAACTATCGGCTTAATTCAAGATTTACTAGCGTCCATATCATATACGTAAATATCTACCTATATACTGTATACGAATTCCGTCGTCACTGCGGGTAACGGATAGTTAGTTATATGTATATACATACATACATATGAGGTTAAAGAAATTACCTTATTAAGCGTTCGTTAGTGCGGTATGTGTTTGTTTTTCAAAAAACAATTTCATTAACTGTTTGATACCTATAGGTTATAATGAAATTTTATAGCAATTATTAAATGTTATAAGTTTGTGAAAACGGCACAGACACCATATTATAGACAATAACATATATAGGTACAGTGTATTTATATTTGTATTCGTTTGTATCCGGTCGGAAGTAGGATAATATATTATCTATAGTTCCGCGGGATGTTGTTATTGAATTAAATAAATATTTTGAAGCTAGTGGTCCAAGCCAGTATGCTATGTTATGTTTTTGACCGAATATAAAAAATGAATATACATAATACATATAATAACATATCATATTATGCGTACAGTTCGAGAGTGAGTGTATTATATTATAGGTATTATGTACAATAATCAATCGAATTGATATTACAAAAAAAAATATAAATCATTTATTTTTTGACACCGATAACTATACTACACGCGTGTATAGGAGTCGGCGGTGCGTAGAATGTATACGAACGTAAAAAACAAATAACACAATAAAACGGATTGTTTGTGGTTACAGTCAGCGCGTATTTCGTTCTATAACTATATACGGCAGTGATGAGAATATAATCGAATATAAGATTCACGGATTCGTGTCGTGGTTATATTGACAAACTTGAGAGCGTACGACCATGACATTTGGTCAACAGATTAATTTTTTTACGCTGTTTTTGTACCTATATTATATATAGGTAAATAGACCTAACCATATACCTATATTATGGTTTGACTGTTGCGGCAATTTTGGCAATACATTTTGTCCGGTGGAAATTAGACAAGAATTACACAGAATATATACTTATACCTTCGCTAAACTTCAGTCATAATATATAACGTATCCATTTACAGGCTATATATAGTGTGTCAATTTTTTTTTTCGTTTTTTTGTTCATCATCGCGATACCTGTTTCGTGCCCGTACTACTAAACTGTTCCAACCTTACGTGAAACCATCACAGTTACGTGATTGATTAGTTTTTTTTATCAATATTCGTGTAAGCACTTGACTGACGCGAGGAAAGTGACGATTTATTTGCTCACCGGCTATATGTATAGTGCTACAGCATGATGTTGTGGACAAAGTCACTCATCGGGATAAAAAAAAAAAAGATACGAAACAAAAAAATTGTTTTTGATACCTATAGAAAAACGTGCGCCGAACAAAACCGTTGGTATATCTATAGCAAACGCTGAATAATTTCATCGTTTTGAGACGATACCAATAAGACGGGACGGTTTTCTAATAATAAGTCATTTATAATATATTATTGATAGGAAACCCGGAAAACTACTCGATTACAGTCCAACAAACCGCGATTCGCCATTGGTCCGTTATAATAATATTATGATACACTGCGCACGTTCTACACGCGAATCGAAAAATACATTTTGAAAATATCGTTCTCGTTACAAAACATTATAATATTTTTGCGCTATTATCTATAATCAGTGTGTACATTTTGTGCAGGAAAATGTCACGGCCGGTGCAGCGGGGAGCTCTCTTCAACGCGGATTTCATCTACATTTATACCAACGCACATTTTCAAACGGATCTCAGTCGCGGTGGTAAAATCGGGCGCAGACGATTGCGGAAAAAGCTTCTGTTTCAGTGCGGCGCGAGAAGATCGCCGGAGGCCGTCCGAACAAATTAACATGTTACGATTTCCTCGGTCTACCGGATTTTATACGAACGCATTCGCAGCACATTATTACTTACTACCGTCATAACACATAAGTGTGTAGGTACGTATAATAATAGGTTCCAGTCACGCATCCATCGTTCGTCGGGACCTATTTATTTCGACTACGTGAAATTTATAACGCGCGTTTACCGAAATCATAACAATTATATTTATGATAATGTGTGGATTGACTTAATTTGAAAAATAAAATAATCATCATCAAGTATAATATTATAAAGAGCGACGATAAAAACATAATAACACATCGTAATGGTGATTTTGCTCCACGGCCGTTTAATATCTGTGTACTTATTAATATGACACCGAATTATTAAATGTCACAGCGCGTGTTTGTCACCCTTGACATAATTCCCTCTCTAATAGTTAATATTTTTGGTGTACGTTCAATGAAGAATCACTCCAATGAAAAGTAGTACAAACCACTTCTGCGTTGATTTTAAGTAATTTTTTGCCAACTTTTTCTAAAAATATAAAATCGTCTGTTACACTGTAAATTCAAAATCCCAAACAACCAATGGGCTAATTTATGTAAATATTTTAAAAGTTGAATTATTAATTTCCATTACATATATTAATAAAGTTACGCAAAGTTTTAAAGTTTAGACAGGAGGTGCGTGTTACACATAGAAATTATTAAAATATAATAAAGAAGGCGGGTACGTACGCGAACTGCAAACATGGCCAGACATCCTGTACATAATATATTATGTTAGATTTATTCGTTTGTACTTTATGTTATTGAATTTTCCAGAAAATGAAAAAAAAAAAACAGATAAATTAAAAAATCGTAACTATATTATCCGGTTATAGGAATAATTGACCCAATAACGACACGTTGTACAAATAGATTCGTTTTAATACCTATTTAATATTAAATATACATTATGCAATATGTACTTACTACCTACCTGTGTACCCACGTATATCAGATAAAATAACTAAACAAATATAGGTATACATAACATATTATTTATTTTACAGGTGTGCACGAACAAATGAACAATACACCGATACAATACGCTTAAACGTTCTGTCAGTGGAAATTCTCGTTGGTAATTTATGTAAAATCATTTAATTTATATTTTTTTTTCATAAACTTTTAGGCAACAATAATATAATATACTGTTTACGGTTACGAACGGTCAGTGCAGGTAACGTCTTGTCGAAGGGCCGAGACGAAAACTGTGGAAAAAAAAACGATCCAAAAAATTCAATTGTAGTGGAAAAAAAAAAACATCGAATTTCACCTGAACAAATCATTTCCCAGTTGTCTGAGATTTCACAGACGGACACTGCAGGACAAAAATATATTATACTATGACGAATGTCCGTGTTTACTTTCACTCGTCGACGTGGGCGCTTGTTTCCCACATGACCCGATCATAATTATTATTTACCGGGGTGTGTTTAATATGCCATTTTGTAATCGACTTTGGCGGTTACCGATTATGAACCGGGTAAAACACGAGTCCGGTCACCGCAAGTATTAGTCACGATCCCCCCGGAGACATTATAATATTATACGTACACTATAATACCAACAGCCATCGTATCTGAAACCGACCAATTTACGGGCTTCGGGACGACTCCCGGATCCTCGGGGCCACCCAGCAGGTTTTTTTTCCGTAATAACTCAACCACTTCGAAAAATGATTACAAATTACAATCTAAATAAATGATATCTGCTCGTGTATCGGAGCCGAGCGATTTTACTTAAATTTTGAGTCTGTAAAATTGGAACTATATTATAGTTGTCGTTCACTGCACGATAATAATATTTATAGGTATTAATGTATTATGACGTGCCGCCGTGTCGACAAAAAACCGATGATTGGAAACATAATATGCAACTACCAATATCGACCCGGTTAAATGATCAAAAGTGGGTTATCGTAAGTAGGAGATGAATTATAATTACAGCCCGAACTAATTAATACAATTAATTAATAATTACTATTTACTACTCGATTCTTATCTGTTCCACGCATTCATTCTGATCGCGTACAAAATGTATAATATGCATAATTGATTACCTACGGCGATATGATAATGCTTTCAACTAAAAATTGTAATAAAAATAATAAAGTTAGTCGTGAATATATAAGTGTTCGTACCTATACGTAGCTCCGTTTACTTGCACTTCACTAATACGCATTGTACCAATTATTTTTATTAATTATAAAAGTACTCATTTTTAAAATATTTGTTTTGTAGTGATTATAACTTGAATAGTGTATAATCAAACAATAAAGTTGCTAAAACAATTACTACTCATAAGTGATTCATTTTTTATTTAATTTTTCGGTTTTTTAAGTGTTACGTGGTTATTACATGTATAATTTTCATTAATAGTTTAACGACTTTTTCAAAGAAACTTAATGAAATTCATTTTTAAACATAAAAATGTTGAAAACTTTCACCGTATTTAAAAGAGTCACAAGGTTATGTGAACATATTTCCGAAAAAACAATTATTTTCTTATATTGTTTTTACTCTCTAAAATATTTGCATCTAAGTGAATTAGTTTTTGCATAATATTATTTTAAATTTCATTATAATATGTTTCTCAGATCTACATTTAAATGTTAGGTTATTTTGAATATTACTGACCTAACCTAATTTTAAACACTACAATATATTTGTTTGAAACCATGATCATAATACAGTTTATAAGTTGGTGCCGGTTGAGTGTCTCGCTTCGCTCATTGCAGAATAGGCTAGTATACCTATTGTGTTGTTATTTTTTTGGAAACAGTACAATAATTTGTTTAAAAACTGTTCCGAGAAAATATCAGATCTAGTATTTATTCTTTAAGCTTGTATAGAAAATATCCAAAATGATAAAATATAATTATCATTAAAATAATTTATGGGTAGATTTTTTGATGTGTACCTATTGAATAAGTAATACATTTATAATGAGGAGCCTTATAGTTATTAAAATTTCACGTGGATGTGATACAACAAGTTACAAATTGTAGTAATTATAAAGTTTATTACATTTTATAAAATAAAAATCACAAAAACATGCGTAAATATATTTTAGTATAAATATGATGACCTACGAAAATTTTGAAACATTTATAATATATAAAATAAATTCATAAAAAAATCTTATATCACTTTTGTTTGTAAACACAGACAAAATATTAAACAATTGAAATGAGTTCTGCAACATAAAGTTGTATTTCATACATTGTTAAAATGAATGTAGATAAGTATACATCTGTGATCTGTCTGTTAATATTATGACATCCATTGTGTCTTTACCCTTACGTGTGTTAAACTATTAAATAAATAATAATATAATGCATATTGGGATTTTGGTCCTAGTTGTCTTTTGAACACACATCAACATTTTTTGAAACTGGGTTGGAATCGCGATAGAATTATGGTTATTATTACTCTGATTTTTTGAATTTTGAAGTAAGATTAAACCAATTTTTATCAGCTATGTTTTTTTTTTTTTTTGTTATCACAATGACAAATAGACCTTTTTTAAATACCCACGGAAATAGTTTAACCACTTGTACGTCTATATACTGGCGTCGTCGGTGTAAAGAGATGTTTTGACCAAATAAGCTCTCCGTAAGCTGAAACCTCTGAAGCTGTTGATAATATGAGTGATAAGTACCACCCGAGAGTTAGATTAGAATTCCTTATTTCTCGTATGTATGTACGTTTTAGAAAAATAATGGATATTTAATCCGCTCAATGTGAAATTAATCGATTTTAATCCACAAATAAATAAACATCCGTAGTTCGATCCACCACTGATGACAACAGTTTTAACTATTTGTATTTATAATATTAATAATTCTTTATTGATTGAAATAAAATATTATATTAAGTTCATATTAGTCATTATATTTATTAAATTATTCATTTTAGAATGATGTGTTTTAGATTCTGAGCGGAGCGATGAATGTATTGATTTTATAATGATGTGTATTTTTATTTTTTTTTTGTGTCTGTCATCACCTTTTAGGACAGTAAAAATGCTTCAATTTTCTTCAATAGGAACGTTTTCTGATAGGAAAGTGAATCTAGTTGGTACTTCAGGGAGTCAAAAGTTAAAATTTCCCAATAATTTTCAAAAGCACCGTGAAAAACAAATGAAACATTAAAGAAAAAACGGGAATTTTTAAGCAAAACCGATTTTGGTTTTTGAAGTAACTCTAAAAGAAATGACAGTATATACAAGAAATTTTGACCTAATGTTTAAATTAGCATTTTCTACACACCATAGCGTTTTCAAAATATTCTGACTTATTTTAAGCTGTTAACGGACATTTTCATTTTCCAATTTTTTTAGTTTTTTTTTCTATAAATGTCAATAAAATTTTATTCGTTAGGTAAAAAACTTTGAAAATTTAATAGTAGGCTTCTAATATATTATAGTTTCAAAGGCAGATGAAAAATATTAAAAATCTGTAGTCACAGTTTTTTTTATAGTTAATCAAAGTTCAAATTTTGACAAAATACGTAAATATGACGAAAACGTGCAATTTATTTTGAGTTAGAAATTCATAAAAATTTTTCTTTTTAAATCTAAGGTTTGAAAATGTAATGCAAGATTCCTCATAATTTTGCTTCGTTTTATCAATAAAAAAATGTTTATAAGCAAGTCAAAATAAATTTTTATGAGCATTTTAAGTTCTAATTTTTACAAGATTAAATATTCACTCGATTTCTCATGTAGCGATTTTCTTAATTTTGTTGCAATTCAAAAACGAATAACTGTAGATGCATGAAAATTTCACTGAATATGTATATTAGCATTTTCTATACACCATCTAATTTTGAATATATTTTGACTGTGTATAATGTTTTTACGGACCATTTAAATTTTAAATTTTTTTAGTTTTTTTTATATAAATACCAATAAATTTTTATTTGTTGCGCCAAAAATAATGAAAATTTAATACAAGGCTCCTGATATATTGTTACAATAGCAATTGAAAAATATTAAAAATACATAGGCACACATTTTTTTATAAGCATTTAAAGTTCGAATTTTGACAAAATTCATCAAAATCTCGAAAATTATCAATCATTGTAATTAAACAATTATAAAATGGTCAGTTTTTATAACCAAGGATCGAAAATTTAAAATAAAGATTCTAATAAATAGTACATATTGTAAACAAAAAAATCTAAAAAATAAATAAACAGAGTTATATCTTAGATTCTGAGCGGAGCGATGTTTTATTGTTATTTTATGTTCAAATTTGGACGAAATTACATATTAAAATTAATTTTAACGAGTAAAAGTATATATTATAATATTTTTCTAGCATCACTGATAATTTTAGGTTAAAAATTAAATAATATGAATAGTATTAATTCAACTTAGCAGCTACCGTAAAATAACAATATCAATATAATTTAAAATATCCTAGACTGACATACCGTCGCCGCTTAGAATCGTTTTTCATATACAATGATATTATATCATTGAATTCAAATTTAATACCATCCATTATACAGTGATCTACTTGTAAACTACTGTACAGCAGAGCGACATCCACTTGACCCCCTTTTTTTATTTTGAACTCTGAGCTTTTATATTCGTTAATACTTATAGTAATACATATATAATTTGTATTACAATATAATATCACACTATGCTTGTGCACGAAAGCTGTTGTATCAGACTATGCTAAAAATAGCCTACGATCCAGCGGAACATTTTCAGTGATTTTTTTTTTTGGCAACGTTGAGTTAACATGATGGATTTAATAATAATATATAGAACAAATAATAATACTTTAATCCTTCCTAGTAATTTAAAGATGGTAATTATTTTTACAATTTCCAACTAAATGTTACAAACGAAAAAAAACCTGTGTGTGTGTGTGTCAGTACGCACGCCAGAAGTGAATACCAGAATGGTAGCGGTGGAAATGGTTTGATTGATTGAAAAAATATAAACTTAAAATATATTAATATATATTTTGACGTGCGGTGGCAACGTTGTTACCGTAAACCATACTTAGACCTATTTGATCGTACAAATATGGTAATTACCATACACCAGATTACACGTAGCAGTAACTACAAACTACCGGAGCCGGATTCATAGAATATAAATAATAGCTACTGAGCACCAGGCGTGGGTACGGAAAGCACTGTGATCCCTCTGCTTTCGTTTAAGTATTCCTCGCTACATTAAACGATATTAAAAACAAATATAACTTTTTTTTAATATAAATCCAATCAAACTTATCAAAGTTAAATATTAATTTAAGTATTCACTTTGGTCGCGTGTACTAGCTGACACACACACAGGTTTTTGACCATTGTAATTACCTATTATTTTATCAACGTTTTTAATTTAATATTAAAAATAAAATAATATATTAATGTTTGTATTATGGTTTAACGTATCACGGTTTGTTATGATACCACACTTAAATTATATGTAACCACTTTAGTAAGGTATACACATAGAGAGCGACTACTTGTCATATTCTAACTGGATCCCTTTACTTTAACTATACCGTTGTGGTTAGGTATGAGTAAAAATCACAAAATCGCAAATTTCAAAAACTTATTTCTTGGGAAACCAAGTCCAATGGACAAATTCTGATTGCATCACCGTTTTAAACAGGATATAATAAATCTACGAAAAATAAAAAAATAAATTTATGAAAATCGTGGTAAATTATAGCATATTGGAAATGCTTAAAAAACACAAAATTGGGAACTTTCAAAGGCCTAACATCGAAACTAAGTCTGGCCAACAAATTACGATTGCGCCATTGTTCTTAAATAGTTAATATAAGTAAGTTCCAAAACAAAAAAATTGAAAAATTTGCATGGAGTGGTAAAGAACATTTGTTCCCATTATAACGACAAAATTACTTATTATTATAGTTATATAATATATATAAAATAATATAAAACGATATAGGTATCGGTGTAGCTGCTAATCAAAAGGATTTTTCAACCGAAATTCAATGATATCCGTGTTCATTTCTGAGGTCATTGTATTACGTAATTATTATATACATTCTTCAGGACTGAAAAGTTAAAGCGTATAGAAGACTGCGGTCAGAAACAAAATGGGTATTAATGCACGCGTGTGTTATGCACTATTTTGTCAAAAAAGTTTCACTCTACGATGTGCATCAACTGTTAATACATTTGTGATATTCCAGGTGATGGGTACATCGCGTTATATTTAATATGCACACTAGCTGCGTCTGCACGCCCATAATATGAATTATATAGATATTATGACACCACGAAATCAAATATGTGATAATATTAATACATTATGATTGTTTTGTGTTTTCACCTTGTGCATTTTATTTTTTCGAATCGTTATGCGTTGGCCGTTTAAACAGTGCGACAGTCGCTACCATTATATTATAGTGTGCCATGTTTACACGATGCCGCTGCGTACCGTCAATATTAGTAGGCGCAAAGGATTTTCTCGAGGTAGGCGTAACAAATTGAGAGGAAACAAAACGTATTTAATATGTATAATAGAATATATTTTGTTTAACCGATTGATTTGTAAGGCGAAGGCGAACAAACCGAACAGTATAGAGAGCGGTGACTTGTATACTAATTAGCGAACACGACTTTCGACGTATTTTCGATATAATATACGATGCATTATCGAAATTGGTGTAAATCAATCGAAAGAATTTAATAGGAAGAAACAGTAGTTACATAATATTGTTAATTATTATTCATGCGCAAACGTGGTAATCGGGCCAATAATGTTATGCTTCAATTTTTAAATAATCTCTAAATCGAAAATAAATGACAAAATATAATAATAATATAATATAGGTACTTTGGTACTTTATAGGTAGTTGGTATCATAAAAATCACCCTGATCACCGTGGTGTCGTCTACTATTCTATAAGAATAAGACGCACTTTATTATAAATGTGTGTAAACTACGTCTTCGTTATATATATATATATTGCAGGTAGGTAAAAAAAAACTTTAAAAAATAATATGATTATCAATATCAAGAATTAACTTCTATATTTATTGACATTATCAAAATTCATCATCCGAAGCAATCATATTTTAAAAGTTTTAAAGTATATTATATATATCGTAATATATTTAAATTAGCAACAGAAGTTCAAAAAAAAGCTGGTAAAATAATAGGTTTTGAATTTTGTTGTACACAAAAATTTTTGTTCACGATTTCACTAATTTTCTGTGAATGAAACGTCATGTCATTTTTCATTTTTTTCCCATTTGATATTCGTACAAATTTTTTCAGCTAGTAATTTAATATTTACAAAATACGATGAAAGTACTAAAATAGGTGTTATATATGCAGAGAAATAAACTCAAATAACCTTATAATTTTTGTTTAGTGACAATTAATTGATCTCCGTAATATAAATGAACTACAAATTTACAGCTGAATAGTATACCTCAAACAATTTCCGGGATACTTCTACAGTTCTACTATTCCCAAAAAGTGTTTAACCGAAACAAAACAAAAACATTAAAATACCAATTTACTTCCTCTAAAAGCTATATACCTAACTTTAAGCATTTATAATTATTCTGATTTATTCATTTTCTTGTCAGTAAAATATATGAGAGCTTTATTATATTTTCATTTGATGTTAAGTTTTAACTTTATTATTTCCAAAGCTTCTAAAAATGTGGGTCAATAATATATGCAACTGAACATTTATAGCAACTAACCATATTATTACAATAACAATAAAAACGGACAATAATATTTATTATAGTTTATGTATGGAAGTTGTTACTTATTTACACTTTCATAAATCAGTAGACAATAGCCTGAAAAAACAAGTGTCCGTGAGCCAGAGTATGAATAAACCTGATTATGTACACAATTAAACCTCATTTTATATGAATTAAAAATATTTGAATTTTTTATTTAATTATAAACATTTTTTGTGAGCTTTTGTATTTTATTCAATAATATGTATAAAATACTACAATACTGTATTGTAGAAATGAATGATTCACCGTTCATTTGTAATATTTTTTCAACTGCCTAAACGCAAGCGGACTTAATACAATTTTATATTTTTTTCATTCTACATTGTTGTACATAATAATATATCCTTATAAGACTGGATTGTGTCTATCAAGAATAAGATATTGATCTCTATAATCTATACAATTGATATGATCACGATTCATGATGTATTACCAACAAATTCCAATATGAAGTTATGTGGAAACACATGCCCTTCACTATTTTCCTCATTAAATCTGTATAAAATGATCAATATTGTATCTAAGACTTGAACTATTCATTTAGTAAAATCAACTTACGTCAATCTTTTTTTAGAATATCACATATTGCTAGCTATTAACGAGTGGTAATTAAAAACTGCTATTATGCATATTTATAATAATGTGTACTGTAATAAACAATAAAAAGTTAAAAATCGGTTCTTAAATTGAGTTTTTACTAAATAAATCTTCATGAAAATATTCGTGGAAATATTTACGAGTTGACCGTTACAATTTTTCAAACAAAATTATGTGCTTAACAATTTTTTCAGGTGGTTCTCTTTAAATAAAAAAAATAAGTTATTTTATCGCGAATTTGGAACAAGAAATAGTATAAAATATCCAAGCATCTGAAAATATAGTCTTTAAGAAGGTATACTTAAAAATGTCAAAAATCAGAATTTGAATAAATGTGTTATTAATGGATAAAGGGGCGGCTGGGCGAACATGATTGGTGAATTACTTATAGTGATTCCTTAGTTTCCGGTTTATGTGGATTGTCATTATTGGAAACAGATGAAATATTATTTGTTTTTTTTTCAACCATCCAAGTCTTCAATTATTTCAGCCCGAAGTGCCACATAATCGACATAATGGTTCAAATTTATAATGACGCGTTTCGTCATTAATCCAGAGCTCGTTTTATGCCTACGCTCATTGATTCGTCTCGTACCGATCTTCTTTACATATTATTAACATCGTAGAACTGGGTCATGATCGACATGCCGCCTCTATTCTCTTACGTAATTTGGATTATGATGTAGAAAACATTTACACATCCTACTATCGATTAATCATATTCGGAAGTCGGAGGGTGTGTGTAATCTGGGAAAAAAACCCAATACTAATTAAATCGATTTGAAAGTCACTATTAAGTCTTAGCTTTTTCTTAAACTTGCAAATTTCAATAACTTAAATTTTACAATCTTTTAAAAAAAGTTAACTTAATACCTACTTGACTATAGTTATTTATTTAGAAATTCCGACGCCTCGAATATAATTTTATTTAATAATTATATAGGTATGTATTGCCAAAGTCCGGGATTCACTGCAGAACACGCATATAATAATATGGTTCGTTTGTATTAAAAATCGTTAGTGTATTTAGCTTACATTTACATAATTATGTTATACTTTGTACGATTTTATTACACGGATGGCTAGTCTTGCGTGTAACATAATAATGATATATTGTACGTATCAATTCCTATATATTATTATAATATCTCGCATACAATTTATTGTTTGTTATTAGATCCATCGAGTTTGCCATTTAAAATATATTTTCTAATTAAATAGTGGTGTGAATTTTTTTTGTCGTTGTTTTTAATGTTTTATTTCTTGTGTTCAATACTATATGGATATGAAGTAGACAAATAAAAAAGTTCAAGTTATGTTTTAATGTAAGTCGTAAACCATAAAAACCATACATATATATATATAGATATATTGTATATAATTTTAGGTTAAACAACTATATAGTATTATGGAGGTCAACAAAGTATTTAACCACCATGTGCGCATTAGATATTGGTGTACTACGAACATATTATTCTCATACGTTTGATCAAAGAAAGTAAAATGATAATACCATCATAAATATATAAGAAGGCTTTATATAGGCGAACATGACGTTTGAATAGCATCGTGGTATACTTACACGGTAAGCTAAACACACACACCACCGTACATGGCATTACCTAATTACAGTATTTATGGAATCAGGCTGAAGTATATAAAGTGTATAATTTTCGTACAATAATGTATCTATATACATTTACGTGCTTGTATCCCGTCTAAATCGCTAATTTTCGATACCTACCTACATGATTTTATTTCCTCATAACCATTAACGTGTAATAACGATGTCTGTGTCCCATAGGTGCTGTATAATTACAACCATAGAGAAAGGATTTAGATAACTATAATATTTGTACAGCGCATGATATAATGTATAACAACGAGGTTTATTAGGCATATTGCAGGAAGAGAAGAACTCTGAAAAACCGCGATCGTTAAATAAGTATATAATATAGTTTTCCGTCTGCAGACGGCGTATGGGCTGTGGTTTTTTTCTTTAACGATTCTGAGACGAAAATAAAACATAATTTGTGCTGATATC
Source organism: Nasonovia ribisnigri (assembly GCA_027563435.1). Classification (NCBI taxonomy): domain Eukaryota; kingdom Metazoa; phylum Arthropoda; class Insecta; order Hemiptera; family Aphididae; genus Nasonovia; species Nasonovia ribisnigri. The sequence goes on along the minus strand of JANEHU010004591.1, from coordinate 175,708 downwards.
TGGGTTAGGTGGTTTTTTAAGACCGGATCCGGTCACAGTGTTCTAATAAGGAAAATAATATTGGACTTGGAATTGTAAAATATCAAGGTTACGTCTGGATGCGATGTTCTCGAGGGTGGCTTACAATATGATTATAATATTATATAGGTACTGCGAAATTATTCAGAAAGATGGTTTTCAAACAAGCACCCCTTGAATAGGTGGGCACATATTATGTCGCAAACGAGCAGCAGGTTAACCGATTTTGAACGTTTTTAAAGCCGAGGGGTTAAAATACGTGGACGATAAGTTCTATTTAATATAATTAGTATACAAAATATTATATTGATAATCAGCTCTAGCGTATACCTGCGTACGGTGATTTAGCGATACCGGATGAACCACCGAGTTCGTTTTGAATTAATTGTTTAGGTAGTTGCGCGGAATACTCGTATATTATTATACACTGCACACTTGAACGCGTGTTAGAATATTATTTTAGACGTCTCTATCGGTATAATAACAATTATTGGCACGTCTGATAAATTTCGCGTTATTTGTCCGATCACATTACTGGCTGCAGAATATAATATTATGACATAAATATGACGATGTAGTAGTTGTAGTCGGTCATTGCTATACAATCGCGTTATGAGCGATTAATCATGTTAAATATTGGATAATCGGCATCGTGCGGGTTTCAGTGTGCCGTGCGTGCGTTTAATAAGTCATAACAACACACATCGATTGCTCAACTTTGACACTAATTTACGTGCCACGTTCGGAAGGTGACGTAATTTATTACTAACCAGGACAACTTCCAGAATATATATCTCGACTGTATAATATATATTACGTGGTTGTAGTTTTAAGGTCAAAGTCACTCTTTACCTGCTGCTGCTGCTTCTGCTGCTGTTGTTGTTTACAGGCCATTGACATTTGCCGTGGCCCGTGGCTGTAACCACAGCTGTGTCGTATTAACTATACTCATTAACATAATATAGCTTGTAACATTTATTGATTTCAACATAACCGAGCCTAAGCCGAGTGTGCTTTGAATATCCTATTATAGGTATATACTTTTTTACACGATAAGTGTACAAAGAAATTATGACCAGTCACAGATATCGTTATAATTGTAATCGTCTGTTTCACCGAATAGTTACCAAATGCCCTGTTGACGTTTAATTATTATATAAGTATAGCTTAAAATACTTTTCCATACAATACATTTTATTCTTCCTTCGAACATTAATCTGTTAATTCATTACTATTTCATTAGGTTCATAATCATATTATTAACGAGTAACGATAAAATTAAAAGTAATTAAATTGTATTCCCGGAAAATATTATAAAGCAACATTTGTACTTCAAGCGATAATTGATTTAGGCACCGAATATAATATAGCATAATAATGACTAAATAATTCTTAAAATTTTATATATCTATATTATAATAGTGGTTTTTTAATATGTTTATAATATTATTATGTTCTAACGATATTTCAAAATAGATCAATTTTTTGATTTACGAAATGAAAAATATTAAATTCTTTACAATTTATCATAATATGTACCTAGTGTTATAACTTATAAATGTACGTAGGTACTACGCGTACCTATATAATTTTTATTTTTATTACGGGTAAAGATTCATACCACGAGGAAACAAATGAATACAACTAGGTACATATTATTATTAGTGCTTGAACGGGATCAGCTTTCTTGTACCTAATGAACCAATATATTATATACATATAATATATATACGCGTACTATAGGCTATAGCCGTCAAACCACTTACAATTATTATACTCATGATCGGTTAGGTTAGGTTAAAATGACATTAAAAACCAATTTAAAGTATTCAATTTTAGATTTTAGAGACTTATAAAATATACATTAATTTTTTTAGTATTTTTAATTTTTATTGAACCTCATTAGGTATATCGCTTTACACGGTAAGTAGGTAATTATAATGTACACTTTAATGGTTAACACGTTATTTGATAACGGAACTTAAATTTTGATTTTACTTCTAACTGTATCTAACTTACACTATATGATTGTATATTTGTACGTGTCATTATTTTGTTATTTAAATAACAAATAACTAAATTTCTCTTAACATTTTAGTTTGAAAATTTCAAACACAAGTGGGATAAAAAAATAATAATTAATCTTAACTTATGACAATTTTTTAAATATTTATACAAATATCTTATAATTGAACACACCCCGATTATATTATATATTAGGTATTATACCTACGTATTTAAATATTTTAAATTATTTAGATTTTGAGTTGAGCAATGGGATTTATTTATTTTTTCTATAGTAAAACTAAAAATTATTTTTAACAATTTTCATCATTGCTTTCAATTCAAAAACAACTACTATATTATAAGTCTGTGTAATTCACATCTAATTAATGACTTCTGTGCCACACTATACTTATTTAATTGTATATATAATGGAGTTTTGACGCAGAGTATGGAATTTCTGAACAAAAATAAATAAAAATAATAATAATAATAATTTGGTTGTAAATATAAAGCTTTATTTTACAGCTAGGACAAACTTTAACAGAAAACCCTTGATATCCCAACCAACCCTTCACACAAATACACTTTATCACTTTGAAATTTTAACTTGGTAAAAACGTGTAGTGCTTGCTAAATTAGCAGCTCCGACAATATCAAAAAATGAAAAAAAAAAAAGTAGTGTATAGTGGAAATACTACGCGATTGATGTGTTCTGAAAATCACAGTTTTTAAGTGTTATATTAGTCGAGAGTTTTTTACTATAACAAATAAGATAATATGCAATTTATTATTATGATTTGAAACTTTGATTGTTATAGTGCTTAGTATTGGAATACCTAATGTATAATAATATATTACACAAAGTATGATTTTATTCAGATATATTTTATATATAAATATTACTGTAGCATATAAAATATTAATATATAAAATTAATTAATTTAAATTATATCCTGTAAATCGGTCATATAACCTGATAGGTTTCAATACAAGAGTTTAATTATAAATTTAATATAAATTATGTTTTTTCATTATATGTTCGTTGTTTGACATGAAATATATTTTTTTAACCACACTTTGAAATACTTATCAGTTGCATAATATCATGTATATCAAGTATAATATTAACCTTTGAAAGCCTTAAGTTGAACTTTAAAAATCAATTGTTTACCTCTCTTATCTATGATTTAATAAATTAATTTAAATCGTTGTATGTAAAATACACATAAAAAAAACTTAATTTTAAATAAAATAAATTATTGTTATTTAAAATGCATAGATTATTTATCTGAGCAATTATTAGTCCTGTAAAATAACCCAAGATTTTATATTTTGCTTTGTTATGGGAATAACGCGCAATGTATATGTATACATTTTAACGTATTATAGCTTCATCGAAGTAAGGAATCCATACACTAGATACTATATAGTTAAGTATACGCTAAATTCATCATAATTTTAGAGAATAATATATTATGGTTTTATAAAAACGGTATTAATAATTAAGAAATAAATTCTTCAGATTTATGATAGTAATAAGTTAAAAATCATAAACACCAACTTTCAGAAACCATACAAAAGATTTAAAACAGAGAATTAATTCATACATTAAAATTATTAATGATACATAAACAATTTAAAAAAAAAATTGTTTAAAAAAATTATTTTTGTTATTTCCAGTAAACATTGAATTAAAATTTATATTATTTATTATTTTACCAATTCAAAGGATCGATGTGTTCAAAAAATTTCTCCTCATGTATTCTGTCGTCTTTCATCTATATATTCAATATATTATGTATAGGTAGGTACACCAATATATTGTATTCATTAAAAAGAACTAAATAATATGCTTTCATGCCTATTTCCATTTTCCCGTACAAAAAAAAAACCGTATAGTTTTTGAATTTAAAAAATGTATAAACCGACCAAAGTGAAACAAACGAAAAGTAGCGATATCAATCGCACCTATACAACATAATGAAGTGTCGTGCATGATAATTAAATATATCATGTCGATATACGCGTATAGAACACAATGTAAACACTTATCGGTACGCGTATTAAAATGTAAAACGTTCCGATAAATAATAATAGTAATAATAATTCTTCTGCTGTGCAGCGTTGCGGCATAAGTAATAATATTATTTTAGAACGTATAATAATAATAATAATAATAATATGACCCACTCCTATGGTTCCCCCCTATTGCAACAATCGCGACGGAGGCGGCAAGGATCCGTCTGTCAAAGCCACGTGCTCGTCTCGAACGCCGCGAATACCGGCAGTCACCCGCGTTCCGTTTGCCCGACCGCTACACACTGACCAGATAAAAAAAAAAAAAATGATAAATACAAACGTATAAATAAAATAATAAAAATAATACTCGTCAAAGGTATCATACCTATTGCGATCGTAATAACAGTAACAATAATTTATAAGTCGACGGTTTGATTTCGATTTCATTACTATGCGAGTTACGTTACGCGTGTATAGCTAGCCGTTCGATAATGATCGTTGATTGAATCGCGCGTGTTCGAGTGCAGCAGTGTGTTGTGGTGTGCAATATACCGACGACGGTCGATAAAATATAGTTTATATATATATTATTTTTTTATTATTATTATTCACTCATCGGACGTTTCAATATTTTTATTCGTTCATTTTAATGATATCGAGATTCCTTCGGCGCGGACTATGCAGGCCGGGGATACCGGGCGTGCCAAGTCAATGAACAGTTATTGAAAAACTAAACGAAAATCAGGTACATATTAAAATATTATATGTCTTATAAAATCTTATGGCAAGTAGCTGATGCTTGTTACGTTCAAAAGTGAAATAATGTCTTAATCGATATAATATAGTACCTGTATGGTACAATATTTGGAAAAAAATTTTCCATTTTATGCAGACATTTGGTGTTTTTACATAATTATATTACTTAAATAATATTTTACACTTATAATCCAAAATTATGATAATGACGTTAATTTCCAATTACATAGAGGTATTGAATGTACTTTACAAAAAATATTAAAAATGAGTCTAAAATTGGTTAAAAACATTGCAAGTTAATTCAACTAGATATATAGGTATACTTGAAAATGTAATATTAAAAAAATAAAAATAAAATAACAAATTATGTTCAATATTAAATTGGTCGAAATAAATATATATTTTTTGTTAAAAATATTTGATAATTTTGTATACGACTATTAAAGTCTCTGTAGAATAATAATATTTATGTGCCATAAAAATAATTTTAGTAAAAGTCAAATATGACCTATCAAAAATTTTATAAATATGAAAATATGAATGAAATGTACATCAATATTCAATAGTTAAAAACTAAATATTTTTGATAAAACATATCTCAATGTATTATTATTATTACTATCATGAACTATAATGACATATCGTCATATTATCGGCATAAAAATTATTAAAATAGTGCAGAATTTAATAGAATATAAAATATAATACTATGTAGTAAATACTGACCTACTGGCTTATAATACGAAAAATGAAACAGTTACAAATATTTCTCCATAAAAATTTAAATAATGTATGTACGCTTACAGTCGTACAGATGACTAACATCGTGTACTTATAGAGTTTACTTTGTTTTAAAGTACATACATTTTTTAACGATTTTAAATCACCAGTTGTTCGAGTATATTATAGTGTAGTAAATGTGTAATAATAATGCACCACTGCATGAATAAAACATTCAAAAAATGTAAAACGATTTTTACTGGATATTCGCAGTAAAAGTACTTGAAATAATGATAAGTCGTGTGGGTCAATGATAATAGATACGTCAAATCGACTGGATAGTGGGATACGGAAAAAAAATGAAGTAGGAAAAAAAGCGATTAACCGGTTTTTGTTGTATGGTCAGAAGAATAATAAAAAAAAAAAAACAGTAAGAAGAAATATACAATACGTGTGTCGTATGATTGAAAAAGCCGACAACCATGCGCTCTCTAGCTAGACAGGATTGTCGTGTTTAAACGGCTCCAGAAATGGCAATGATGGCCCCAAAACAGCCGCCGCCGCGATATCTGTAATTGGTAAAATTGGTCGGGGAATTTTTTTTCTTCACGTAGGGAGGCGTAATTTATTTTAGGCGACTTCCAACGACACCTTTTTAGGATATGTCCATTTTTACGGACATCTCGGTCACGAACTATAGGCTTTAACGCTATTATAGACACTTAAGTGTTGTGTGCGTAAGGGAGCATTCTGCACCATTGTCTTAAGTATATTATAGGTACACTGTGCAGTGGTTTTTTGTAAATTTCAACAATATATTTATTCAATAAATGGGTTATTTTTTTCCAATTACACCAAAATGACAGTGATTACTATAAAATATATTAATAAAATCGTTATAAATGTTGGGCCTGATGTGTTGTAAAATCTGATAATTTACTAGCGAGAAAGTCATACACAAATAACATTTTATACCTACGTCTTATAGTTGGACCCAATAGCTACACTGTAGATGAATATGTATAATATATCTTCATCATAGAAAAAATAATACTTATGAGTTCATAAAATACTTTCTTTTAAATATTTTTGTAGTCTTATAAAATTAAATTATTAAATTTACCTATTCACAATATTATAATAACAGCGCTTTAAGCGATGGCCATAAGTCACTTGTTGAATCTAAAAACAGTATTTATCTAATTACATAAATAACATAAAAAACAACTGTTTGCTAAAACCATTCTCACGGTCGTAAAAACGAAATAATATTCACATTCTCCAACTTGTTATTATACAATCAATTTTATAAACTGCCTAAGCAATTTTTAAACCTACGGTTCCTATCCAAATGCAATTCACACGTCAACATCATATTAAAATCTGTCGATCCGAATATCCAATTATAGCTTTAAATATTGATTATAACAACAATTACATTAGCATGGTTTTTGAACGTAGGTACTATTTCAAATCACAAAGTTCATTAAATTCTTAGTATGTTCATATTGAAATAGCTCATATTATAGTCATATTATGTGTTTCATCAAATACAATGAACTGGTTATACTTTATAATGTCATACATTTTCTATTATAATATAATCTCACTGTTCCACAATGTACGCCCATTCACAATCATTACACACGCGTTTATTTTAATAAAATATAAATATATTATTTTGTTTCATATAAAGCAATAAATATATTCCAAGTCCAAAGTATGTTTGTATAATTTTTCAATGTGACTTCTGTAGCAGACCTCCCGCGTTGGAAAAATAACGGTCATTGGACCATAAACTGGTATACCTATCATGCCAATAGTATATAACATATGTAAAATATATGGACGATGGGTGAAATTCTATTGTTGCATAATATGCCAAATGCATCTGTGGTTAAGGTGTACTTTGTGAATCAAAGCAAATCGAGACTTAAAGATTTTCTATTTAACGAGGTGTATAAGAGAATACATATTAGAAAAGTGCATTGTGTTGCGATGAATAGTTTATGATGTGTATATTCACTATATTCGTACGGGACGTGAATTTAATAATTCAATAATAAAAAAAAACTGTTAATTACCTATTGTAGTTTTAACCAATAAAAACTATTTACGATGATAAAATAAAGTGCACTTTTACTAACCTGGATCCAATATAGTGTACACGTATGTTAATTCACTGTTGAATATAATATCTAATTTCTTTTGCCAAAAATTACAAAGACTCGCTGTTGTTTGATTAGATTTCGATATAGGCACCTACGTTTAACAAATTATTATCACACATTATATAAAATACTGAATTTAAATTTCACAATATTCGTGAAGTTTATAAAATATAATAATAACACAATACCGAAAATGAAAACGATATGACTGTTATAACCGAAAATCGAAAATGATTACTTGTCTTGATAATAAGCATAATTAATTTTATGATAATCTACAAGTAGGTAGGTATTTAAAAAAATAAAAAAATAACACACATGGAGCCTAAAAAACATAATAATAGGGTTACCGTATTAGTTCACCGGTACAGATGTCTAGTGAAGTCAAATTAGTGTTCGTAGAACTTGCACGTATACAGTTGTAGCAGCAAAATATTATACGAATACAAGAAAGCGATAAAGTCGTGGTTTTAGTTTTATGGCCAGGCCGCCGGTGCGTACGACGGTGCATGCCTCTATCAACGTGTCAGAATAATATCACTGTGCTACTGTTATAATAGGATACCATACTATACGTACTTATACTATGACACTGTATGGGACGTGTACAAAATAAAATGAAAAAAAAAACAAACAATTTTCTTCGAGATATCATGTTTTTATCACCGCTTATTTGTAGCGAAAATAATATAACGATCACGTCGACCGTTAACATAATATTTTACTATAATATTGTCTGTGGCGGTGAACCGATGTTATATTATGTTTATACGACTTACTTACTATAGGTATAATAACGCACTATATAGGTACCTCCAGACCAGTAATCAAAACCTAAAGATATATATCATAATATATAATATGACGTATTGATATTAATAGTAAACGTGAAAAACGCGATACACAGTACATGATACCTACCTATACATTATAACTTACACTACGATTATATTATTATATATACCTACTCACCTATACGTACAATATCATTAACCGAGGGTTCGATTTTACGCGCATACAACTGTGTGTAAGCACATAATAATATTGTAAGTCGCCTGCATACGCCTATATATGCTATAACTACTGCTAAGTACCAATTTCGTTTATTACCTAGGTAAATATGTTTACCAAGATTGTTTCCATGTTAATATACACAACCATAAAACTGTCGTTAGTATTACTGTATCGAATAGTCGACTGACTTTTATTATTCGAAAAAAATTACCATAATATTATACGTTTACGTGCAATCCATCGGCTTAAGCTTATCATAAAAGACGGTTACGTTGTTTCGATTACACGACTGTAGGTATTCCCAGTGAACACTGCGAGCAGATAATTGAATTCTTGTTCAATCTGAGAGGTTTTAAAACGCATGCCCATATTTTCGTCAAGTAAATAATGGAAGTACCTATATGAGGAATTTTGACGACATTAACCTCAAAACATTATAAAATAAAATCTAACCACATATTTTATATAGTATATCATACTGAATACTCCGGGTCGCCAAGTAAAAATAGTACGATATACCTATATAAGGTGGGCAATCATCGAATGACTTCAGAAATTTAGTTTATTTTATTTACCTACACTGCGAAAATCATTTTCAGAGTATATTATTATTCAATGACTTAACGATTGCAATCAAACATAATATTATTATGCTTACCGTTAACGTGGTCATAATTTAAGAATAAAATATATACATATATTATTAGTACCTAAATTGTATCAGTTGTTGAGCTGCAGCATTTACTTTTAGTCTAAAAAACTGTATTATCGATGTACCGTCGTAATACAATAATTAATTTATTAGAACAATCGGTGTGATAATCAACGGAAACTAAAAAAAAAAAACCTGATTTGCTTGTGTCGTCGTAGATACACACAATGGAATTAATCGACAACAATTACCCAGGTTGGCGAAAATCTCTGTCTTTTCTTAGCGTTTAGTGAAATGTGCTATTAATTAGACACCTTTCAATTTACTTTACTCGGACCGTGTTTAACCTAGATTAACAAGACCATAAATGTTGGTGGAAAAAAAACTTTAATCAACAACTCATAAAACGTCTAAAATTTTAGGGTGACAGGTATAAACGGATATTTATGTTTTTTATTACTTTATTACATTATTATTTTAATTACTTTTCTATTTTACTTTCGCATGAGAAACCGGCAGTTGTTGGATAGCCAACCGGTCTGATTAAAAACATTTTTATAATAAGTTATTATTTCTGTGTGCCCTTGAAACTATAACTCTTAATTTCTATTATAATACTATAGTATATGGAGCCCGAAAACTGGTTTACTCCTTCCGATAAATAAAAGAAAAAAGTGATTTATTACTATTTATTATAGCTTTAGGTACATAACATTTTCGATTAATTAATATTAAAATAATATAACAAGGCAGTAAAATTTGGCCTAATCAAAAAAGTTAGAAGCAAGAACATTTCAGCAGTTTATAACAATAATACATATCTAAATGAGATTCTGCAATAGTTATTTAAAAATTGAAAACATTATTTAAAAACGTGTTTAGTTGTCTTAAAACAGATATTTGAGAATTATAATTATACGTCGTGTGATTGAAAAATAAGTTCAATAATATACGGGATGGTAATTATTTGTTTTGTCGATAATCATCGCTGTGTGATTTTGAACAAGTATTATAATAACAGGTCATTATAAATGTATAATTTAACTTGTGCTATAATAACACGATTAAAAACACGTAGGTACATACATTTACATCCATAATAATTTTGATTTTGGGTAGAAAAAAAGACAACCAATCCAACTATTATATTATTATACACGCGAGTACGCATCATATAATTCATATGATTTAATAAAACATTAACATGGTATATAATATAATTTATGAAGTACCAACATCGCATCGAGTATTAACAAAATAAAAATAATCTGCATTATAACCATAATTTTTAACGTGATTAGTTAGAAATAAATATAGGTACCTTCAAACCTATGGAATTATTTTATCATTTGTACATGTACTCACTGTAAATGGCTTACAATTTATAATATTTTGTCATATTATTAAAATTAAAAAAGTATCATTGAATACATAAACTAACTACTTCTGCACCTGTTTCTAGATTTGGAATTTTGACATATACATTTTGATTATTGAGCGGAAAAAAATCTATTATTTGGTACACATTTCAGAAATTATATCAAGTAATAACGATATGTTATAGTAACTATATTGGACGTATGACGAATTTCATAAAAAAATTTTATTTTAATAATTTTCAACATAAAACACGTAAGTATAGGTACCTGACAAAAATAACTAGATGATAATAACTTTCAGTTAAATAATTATCGTATCAATGGCGGAATTTCGTGTTTTTTCGTGCATTATATATTTTATAGAATAAAAGTTTCACAAATCGGTTACGAATCAAAATTCGTTTGTCTTTTAAATACTGACCAAAGTATAGTTGAGCTGGTCCGTATTGCTCTCACCACCCTTCAGATAAATGGTTATACGCGTGTAACATATTATATTATAAACGCAATACTTTTTTTCCGAACCATTCATCAGTCTTACACTCTTACGGCATTTTATACTGGACGGTTAACCAAATCACTCAAATGGAACCTCGCGTAGAGATTGAATGTAGTAACCCCTTGTGGGGATTTGTAAATCGAATTTCCCGCGGGGTTCGAAAAAAGTATTCGGATAGAGGACTTAAAGGGGATACGCGAGCTATATCCGAATATATACGTTCGCCGCAATTTGTTTGTTTTGCTTTTTTCGCTCTTATATTATTATATCCTTTATATTTTATATGTACGGGTTTTGTTGCCATTTCGACGCTTTTGGACCAGGTTAAACTGCCAATAAAATTAAAAAAATAAAAATACTTATATATATATATACAAAATAAATAAGCACCTACATTTACCTTTATGGTTGTATTATATATCTAAAGACTATAATATATATAAATATATATATATATATGAGAAACAGTTTTGTACGGACACGATCGAGACTATTGAAATCATTCAGATAACGATTTACGTGCAAATGTATGTTTGCGTGCGAGTTTTATTATACATAATAATATGTAGGTACGTCTATACTAACAATCCAGCAAAATAATATGATTACTACACAGTGTCCTAGAAAACGACTATAGCTAGGGCGGCCAGTCTGTGATGGTCTTTATCGGGTTTTCAAAGAGATTCTGCAAATCATAATAATTATATAGGACCTATACGAGGTAATGGCGATGGCCACTGCCAAATATTGATTTTCACCTAAACCCGAACTCTCTGAATTTAGATCAAATAATTATATCACCTATAACCCAACTACTGTCTACTGCGTACAGTTTTTGTTTGGTTTTTGGCGTAGAATTTGTGTTGGTAGTAAAATATTTGTTAAATAAATTGTTAGACATCAAAATTACCAATATTAATAGAATTAACACTTTAATTAAATTAAGTCTATAATATTATATGCATAGTTCAATAGAGTAAATTCGACGAATTGTTTACTATAGGTACCATAATAATATATTATATATTCTTTATTTGTAGTTTTATACATCGATTGATTCAAACCCAAAAAACCCTAAAGTTTAAGAACAACTAAATAATGAATTAACTTTAATATTTTATAACCTACCTACCTATGTTACGAATGTTACAATTACTTTTTTCTTCATCTTGTTACGATGAATTTAGAATGGGAATACAAACTCATTATTACCGCATTGGCATGCATATTTTATACGGTTATACTATTTAAGTCTAATTTAATACATATTAAATAGGTACCTACGTGAATATTAATTGTATTGATTTTAGTTTAACTAGAATCTTATAATTATATGAGTTGTACAAAACTATAGATACAGTATATTATTGTAATATATCGAAAATGTTTTGAGTATGTTAGTAAATAAGTGTATACTCGTATCACACACAATATAATATCATATTATTATATTTTAAATCGTAAAATACGATAACTCGAAAATATAGATTTTAGAAACCGCACAGGACATTCTCACATCGTGTTGGATATTATTATTCATACAGAATACAGATAAAAAGTATTTTGACGCCGTATTGTGTCATAACGAAATTCGGCGTGCTATATGATATAGATATAGGTATAAATAAGTAATAACCAATAATAGTCTATATACCTCGCATACTAGGTTCATTAAGGTACACTAGAATCATACATGAATAGGTACACGTTATTATACAACCATATTTTTTGCACAAATGCTTTCTAGTATTTTCCATAAATTTCTTTTAAAACGAATTATGCGCGATTGTTTGCGAGCTTTTGAAGAGAACACTTTCACCTGATCCCGCGGCCGACTCATGTGCCTATACATAACATATCTTTCTACATTATACATGTATTAACGCGTTAATAATGTATGTTTGGCTCTAATAACTCTGCAGACAACGATTTACTTGCTCTTTGTTTTTCCGAGTAATAATAATATCATATATATATATATATATATATATATATATATATATAAAAAAACAATAATTAAGTAGAAGATGGGAAAATTAACGTCCTACATACAAAGACGTGCACATTATATCCTGCACTCAGTATGTGCACGGTGCGTACAATATAATATGTATAACGATTTTAATTAACACCGGAGACGTGTTTGTAAGCCGGATGTCACATATGATGTCTCCGCGTATGGACGATCATCTGCAGGTCGTATCATTTTCGCGCGCACACACAAATATCTGCGTAGTATGTATATATAGCTGCCGCGACAGTACAATATAATAATAATCATGTCGACGGACTTACGAGAAAATTAGACGTTCTGTTGTAATACATACGCGCTGTAGACTAACTATAATGCTCATTCGCAATACTAAAAACTACCTTACGATTATCTCGGGAAAAGTATAATACCTACCTACATCTACTTTGCAGTTCATCGTGTCCAACCGTCGCACGATCTATTGTATTATTGTTATCTTTAGTTTTATTAAAACAACGTTTTGATAACGACCGACGAGCGAAGACGCCAACATATTCAGTGATATGTAATATACCTAGTTCAACAAATTAACATGTGATACTTGTAAACGCAAACGTTCAAAAGCACAATGAATAAATATATGTATAAGTACAAAGAATATGATAACACAAAAATAAAATTTTTATTATTATTATCTTTGCCAAACTTTTGTTCCATTTCTGTTTTGTGTTTTACATTTCTGCGCATGATGAGTTTAATGAGTCGTAAAAAAAAGGAACAACGAAGGAAATATCAACATGTGACTACAGTAGGTACCTATATCTTCATTTTTATTTTGAAAAAATGCTTATCTACTATAATAAGTATGCAACTAAACTTTGGCACTTTACCAACTTTGGTGTAGGTACATGAACAAATTATTTTTATATGATCTGATACCAAAAATGTTTCTCATAATAATATAAAATAGATTTGTTGAGATAGATAAAATTTAAAACCAAAAACAAATTCCACTCGTCAATCAAATTATAATATACATATAGTACCTAAGTACATAAATACAATAGCGATCGTTTATAAAAATTTACAAAAAATATGTTCTGAAATCTAAGAATAGATGCATTACAATATTATATTTGAATTCGTCAGAATATTCAAACTAAGTTTAACTAACTGATTACTGCGGTTAGGAAATAACAATTTTTGATAGAATCGTGGTTGACCGATTTTCACCAATCGCCGCTATGGTTGTGTTTCGTGTCATTATACGAGATTTATACGTAGGTATCTATATCTCATTAAACCCATAGGAATGATTATTTTTATAATAATAACAGTCTAACGATGAGTACCGTTCGAATCCACCAGAAATCGAATTGGCTTGTACAAATAATATTATACTTTGATCCTGTCCAGTACACCGCACCAGTCTACTACAACTGTGCCCACATCGATGATCAGGTAGTTCAGTGAAGAACAGTAGCTGTGACGATATAATAATGATAGTAATAATAACAATAATTGTCATAATATATGTACAGGTATTATTATGCGGACGTCACCACGAGAGATATTAATATGATGTAGGTATAGGTATAGGTAGTAATAATAATAATAATATGGTCGAAGCGTCCCGCGGGAATCGCGCTCTTGTTTGGTCATCGGTCGCAAACCGCCATGGTGTCACAGTGAGTAAAAACGTCGGGATTAAATACATTTACGAAAAATAAAAATTACAAGATAAAATATAGCTATATAGGTGTAGCCCCCTGAAAAATAGAGAGAAAAAAAACTACTGCGCTGCAGCTCCGACCGGGTTTAATTTAATTACAATAAAAAAAAAAGAAAGATAATCGCGAATAAGGCACAGGGCCGCAGGGTGTGATTTGTGGAATTTTAACGACCGAACCCTCCGGGGGGGAACGTTCTGCACACTCGCGAGCACACGCTCTCTAACACATGATATGCGCGCACGCACTCGCACACGTATATACCAGATTACCGGTTACTATCATCGGCAGTACCTATATACCCGTAACTAGAATAACCGTGCGTACTTTGAGCGTAGAAAAGATTCGTGTTCGGAACGGAATGAGATAAATGGGGCTCGTGTGTTGAATTGACAGTGACAGAAACGGACCAAATGATCAAACATCATCGGATATAACGAAAACACAATAATAGAGTCTGCAAATATTTTGTTTTTTTTTTTTATCATACATCATAATATTATTATATTGTGTACCTAAAGATATCAATTTATTGATTATTAAAAACTATTATAAACTGATAGTATTTTTTTTAAACAAACACAAAAATTTCGGTTTTAAGGTTAAAATTAAAAAATAATATAATGGATAATATATATATAAGTAATAAGTGGCAGATAAACATATAATTATATGTAATATACATGAAGGTATAGGGTATAAAAAACGTGCAGTTTGAATATTATTATTCGCAAACTAATATATATTGTGTAAACAGTTTTTTAGTAGATAAACATTTTATGTCGGTGGATGTAATAACTGTGACCTTGTATAACACTGTGCCTGTATATAGAAAATCGTGGTGAAATTTACTCTTTATTATCAGAAACTTAAAAAAAAAAACGACCCAGTACCTATAATATTAGATTCTTTGAATGGTAACTATTATTATAATGTCCGTGAAAACGAGTTGACCTATCTATTTTTTTTACCACTGTTTATTGTTTATTTTTTTTAAACAATCGTTTAATCAATAATGTTATAATACTACAGCAATTTATAAAGTACATAATATTTATTTATATTTATATTTTGTTTTTGTAAAAAATTCTAAAATAAACATAATTTTTGATTTCCTATTTTTATCGGTTGGACGTACACGAGTAGGACTAGATTTTGGCTGACAAAAAATTTCTAATCAGTATCTATACACTCGCATATGTGTTATCTGATGAAAACAACTTTATTACTAATCTTAAAAAGATGCAAAAGACATCCGGAGGGTTTCTTAGGCTAGCATAAAATTGCAATTGAAAACCTGTTAGTTCAGTATTTCAGTCACACGATTTCAATGCTTTCAAGCGAGACACGTTTATTGAAGTGCATTCACGATTCACTAACAAACAATTATTAAACGGTTCTTTACTTCGTTGAGATCCAACATTATTTATTTCTATTTTTTTTTAAACTTTTTTAAGTCAACAACAAAATGACATTCTATGATTTGACGTTTGTAGTAAATAGCTTTACTTGTTGTCCTCAAAATAAAAGCTTAAATATTTTAAGTTTTAGACATTTTAGTATGTACCTACTTAATATATACGTTTTTAATTGATTAGTTTGTTAATGTATTCCTATTCTTCACCATACCAGATCATTATACGTTACCTATAATAGGTATATAATTTAATATACAAATTAAACAAATAAATGAATTTTAAAGTATCTGCAGTAAGAACTCATAAGCATACTCGATTTTTTTTCACTTTTTTATCACTTTAATTAAAGATAACACTATTAAAATATAATAGGTTTGTAAATACCTACTTACATAATAATATTAAGTATGATTATAATAATTATTGAGCAATAATTAATGTTAATATTCATCAAAATCATGAATTTGTTAACGAGTACTTTTTAAGATTCAATAAAATAACCTAATATATTTTAAAATATAATTGATCACACTATAACACCTTATTACCTATTGGCTATTACCCAGTAATAGATTTCTTATAATAAACATAAAATAAAGATTTTACTAGTTTTTCTAATAAATAATAATTATTTAAAATGATAAGCCATAGATAATAGATTATATGAAACATTAAAACTTAACGAACAAAATATAATATTAGTATATATACTCTTCGACAGTAGTAATTATTCTACATTTTATATTTCAAAGTTAATAATTTTTCAAATTTAATTCGCAAATATTTTTGTCATAATTCTTTATCTATTTATGCTTAATATTTTTAGTACAAATACGTATATTGTACACAATAATTTTTTATTATCTAAAAAAATCTAATAATCAGTGATATTTAATCTGATACTTTCTATGTACATAGCGTAGAAAAATGACAATTTTATAATGTTTACTGAGTATGGATAATTTAAAATATATTATATCTATTTAACAGTGTCACAATTATACCCAAAGTAAATAAATATATATATTTTTTAATCTAATTCCCAACCATATAGCCATGAAAATTGTAATAATCATTGTGGATTTTTTACGTTTTATCTCGTTGCTCCACTAACAGTCTGAAAATAAAAAAAAACGATTTTGCAGGACAAATCACATCGAATTAGACGCTATAAGCAGTGAGTAACTACGTAGAATACAATACATTGGCACAAAACAATATAGTAATAACAATAATAATAATAATAATAACAACAATAACATAAGTAAGTGACCAAAGTTTTCAGGTTACTAGATTGAGTAGACGGTTGTTAACGCCGTATCTAATGGCCTGCTCGTAGCGTGTCAAAACGTATGAATTCCTCGGAGCAGTCGATCCAGACCAACCATTATCTGTAGGTTTCTGATAAAGTTTCGTATACAGCTTAACCTGTATTATTTGGGCTCGTTATGTTCCGTAATTGGACAGGAAAAGGTAACAAAAAAAAAAAAATACAAAAAATACAAAAAATATACCAATTATGGAAAACTCGTTCGACCGCAGATGATCTGAACAAATAAGATTTGCGCAGATGGGTTAAAAACGTTAAGTAAACTTTCAATGTTAATTTGGATGAAAACATAGATCTAAAATACGTCACATTATAACCACCGTATTACCCATACATTTTCGAACGATAAAAACATACAGATAAATCATAATATCTGTCATGGTAGACATTATTACGACAATTGACGAATGTTTATACGGGACATTTGAATTTTAAAGTTTGATAGAGATCATAATAATGCGTAATGTGGTATTGTGGTATTATAACGGTTATATTATATAGTTGATAAATAACACCTTGAAAATTTGCAATAGAATTAGTTTCATGATATTATTATCTCACACGCATTGAACAACTAGGAGAATTAACCGTCTTGTTTAATTATTTAAGAAATTTCAGTTAAAAAATAAAGCTTAATATAATAAACTTAGGAATTTAATACACTTAACGTATACTATACATATTATATAACCATGATATTTAATATTTAAATTATACAGGGCGTCCCACGAGAATTTCCCCATTGCGATATCTCCTGAGATAATAAAGATATAATAAATCTGTTTTTTTTTATTAGACTCGCATTTTTTGGTAATAAAGTTAAAAAAATTATTTTATGAAACAATTGAATTTATCCATTTTATAAAGATTACCTTAGTGAACATTTTGATTTTTCTACATTTTATTTTCATTAATCTCATGAATAAATTTTAATATTTTCTTTAGTTTATAGGTAAAACCGCATAAAACCCGGTTTTTGTGCAGGCGACTAGTCCCCTTCTAGGGGGCTAATGAGTATATCCTCGCAGGACACTCTATATTTCTTTTATCCCTTAAATTTCTATAGTTACTGCTTTAAAGAGTTCTAGGTAATTAACTTATATTTTCATAAAATATAAAAAAACAATGTTAACATTTTATATAATACAAGTGTTAGGTACCCGTCTTAAACTGGTATACCTATACTATCTTAAGTGGTTCCTATTCCTTGATAGATTAGTCTAAGAAAATAATAAACATTTATTTTTATTCGTTATTATTTAATTTCATGTAACATAACATGATTTACACCATAAAAGTTCTTAAGAAATAAAAACGTGTTACACCCATATGTAGGAAATAGGTACCATTAAAATGGACATAAATATGAATTCTACCGTATCGTTCAAGTGTATAATTTAAGAACTTAAGAATTACGTTTTTATAATGCGTTATCATTATTTTTGAACATTATATTATAGAGATACTTTCACGGTTATAGTAAATTGATTTCAATATTTCGCTATAAACGAAATGCATTTTTTAAAAGTATGAATTAAAGACGACGTCGTTAAACGGCACAAACACGAAAGTGCGTACTATTATAATATTATCGTTCTTTATACCGTAAATATTATTCAAATATTATGCTTTTACATATTATTATGCTAATGGACGTCATTGAAATATTTAATAAAAAAATAAAATTATAATAATAATAATAATATCTATTTACTGTAAACGAAGATTAAAAAAAAAAGAGAAAAATGTTAACACAGCGATGTTTGGCAATCCGATCGTTATGTTTTCAGGTATGCGCTTTTCGCATGAAATATTAAAAAAAAAAAGATTGAAAAATATACTTTTTCATGTACAGCGCGCTGACACGTCATACAATATTAGTATCGTAAAATAATAATTTTTCTCACCGGCATAAAATCGAAGTACCTACCTAAATAGATTATAATTTGATAATAATATGTATGTAGCAACATTTCCTCACAATACTAACTATATATAGTGTTTATCGTGACAATTTTCTTTTTTGCCATAAGAATGAAAATAAAACGAACGAAAAAAATTGTAATCAGTTCCTAAGCAGGTCGGTGGCCAAATTGTTATTAATTCGAGGTGCACCATTATAACAATATTATACTGTTTGATGGCATTCTACCGCGGTGGTGGTGTCAGGATGAGCCGATTAGAGACGTATTATACCGGACGCGTTTTCTCCGTGCAGCCACTATATACTTATCTAAATAATATTATACATATATATATATATAATATATATGTATATGTATATTTACGTAACATGAATGTATTATGATATTATATATACCTACATAGCACATCAAACACGTGCTACCGCGCGGATAATTATTATTATTGTTAGGGCCATTATCACCGGTCGCCGCTTAAGTAACGACCGCCCAATTATTATTGTAATGATACGATATATATTTTTATTTTTTTTTTCGAGAAAAAACTGTGAAAAAGAAAGTGAATCGACCATAGATAATAATATACGAGCGCGGTCCACGCGCGCGCGGAAGAGGCAGACGCGTCATTGAAACGACGACGGCTGCGACGTTGGAGACGTCGTGGTACGCTATACACAATAAACGGCTATTGTCATGGAAAGTTCATTGTGCCTTGTATACATCCACACACACACACACGATACGTGATGTAAGCACAGCGTGGACGGCCTTCCGAAAATGAAAATAATAACAATAATAATGACAATAATATAACAATGATAATTATTAAGAGAATGAAAACTTTCCTCTTGCATGACGTAAGTTTGGAGGCGACGTGCATAAAATTGTGCAACACCAGAGTAGACCCGTCGTATGTCGTGTAAGTCACATAACTCATAACACAATAACGCGGATGACACGTCATCGGGGTACCTATATATTATATACGTAGGTATACCGGTATACCTACCGCAGTGTAGTAGGTCAAGACATCGCATTTGTCTCGTAATAGGTACGTATATATCACTATTATTATGTTTATTGGTTATAATGACGATGAATAATGTTATGTTTGTTTTTGGATCCTGCGCCAGCAGCTGCCGACGCGGATACCTTTATTATTACATAAAATAACGTACAGTGCATGACATAATATTTTCAAGTTATATAGGTAAAAACAATTTGATACATAATTCAAAAAAAAAAAAATTATATCGAATATTTTCATTGATTAATATAATATATTATTCAAAAACAGTTCAATGTGAAATACGCAATACGAACAGATTTTATCACTGCATTTATGAGAAAAAATATGTCTTACAAAGTAATCATATTATAAACTTTATTATGATTATTAAATTGTAAAATAGAACAGACGTAATAATACTTTCAGGAAATAAAAATCCGTTTTTTTTCTTTTTATAAAAAAAAGGTTTTTACTCGTATCACATCGTGATTTATTTCATAAAAAAATTACAAATTGATCTTAAAAGCTGATACACAATGATTTATGGTGTTCTACTAGAATAGTCACTGTCAGTTTTAGTTTGTAGTCATTGCAACTTATCAAGGTAGTTGCAAAGAGTCAGATAATTTGTCAGTACAATTTATAATATGTGAAGATAATCCCATCAATAAAGTCATGTTGCAAATAACCACAAATGACATTTCAACCAGACATTTTTTTAAGTTTTAATAATGGACTGTTTTTTAAACAAAAAAAATAGTATTATTTGACTTTTTTACCTACGTTTAATATACCACGTATACTTCATAAGTAAAACAGAAGATATGAAACATAAAGTAGCATATTTCATAACCATTATTTGATTTGAAACTACGAAATGATTGTTTGATCACTTTTTGTACCTATCAAGTTTCAGTAAGTAACGAATACGTAATATAATAGTTTTAAAATTTAAAGTGATGAAGTTCTGGATAATGTTATAATAAAGTATTATACTTCAATCAATGAATAAACTATATTAATTTATGAACTTACGCTTTTTTTTTTAAAAAAAAGTGTTATTTATGTTGTCCTGAAAGTGTATTCATATAAGATATATTGTACAGTTCTCGAGAGTAAATTAATTGCGAGACTTTGCATATTATTATATTTCGTAGTAGACGTATTCATAGTTCATAATATCATATGTATATATATATATATTATATGTTTACATTGAGAGTGTACATCAATTTCATTACGTGTGTTTTTTCCATCTCATTTCCTCAACACAACGATTCCATAGAGATGGACGAAAATAACATCATTTTGTGGTTATTATATTGTTATTATTGAATATCACGCTGATTTGTTTAAATTAGGTCATTATTCACGGTTTGTTTTATACACAAACTCGGACGACACCAGATTGTGGTTTCTAATATTATTATTGTTGTTGTCGTCCCGAGGCCTACATTGGTACAATTTTTTCGTGTACCTGTACGTACATTTGTTCAGGAACACAATACCTAACCTGTTATTATTAAGTTATTGTATTATTTATACGTTTCTTAAGTTATTTTATTTGTGATGTACTGACCGGATGATGGGCATCGATAAAAAAAAAGTCATTTATTAATCGCGACAAGTTCAATATATAAACTGTGTAGGTACTTGAAGAGTATAGATTTCTTTCTGTTTTAAATCAATAAGGTCATCAAATTATATATACAGTACGACTCGTACTTGCCTTTACAATTGTGATCAGAAATATAACACTGTCAGCGGTTTTTTGAAAATAATATTGACATAGTTACAAACAAGACCATTTGTAACATACGAGCATGTTTTTAGGGATTATTTTTATAACTTTGTCTATAATGGTCTTCGTGAAAAAAACCCCAATAGAAGCCATGTATGTGTCTTGTTAAACTTAAATAACCATTAAAACGCACTTTTCGTTTTATTCATTTTATTTAAAAAATATGGAAATTTCCAATAGTATTGCTATCACATTCTTGTAAGAATCTATAATATAATTTATATATTTAAATATGAATAATTAATAATTGTAATAATTTTGTTATTATTACTATTATTATTAATATTACGGAGTAAGTAGTTTGACCATTGGTTTGTGGTTTATTATTTTTTTAAATTATATACTTAAATTAAACTTTAGATCATTATTTGTACAAGTTAATAGATTTTTGAAGAATAATCTTACTTTTTTAATAGTGTCAACGTTGGAGATCTTCATGTTCTGGTATGTCATTTTTTTCCAGGCTACGTTTGTTTCTCAACATATTTTTGCAATTATTATAATATTTATTATTATTTATTGCATATTTTTTTAGTATCACCCATAGAATAGTTCAATTTTAATATTATATTTGTAATATGATGCGCATTACATTGCGTTCGTATCATACAATTTAAATTAAAAATTTTGATCACTAAGTATTAAAATAGTGAATTACATTCTTTATTACAATTTTGAAAGTACATACTTTACTGTCAATAAATAAAATATCATTCATCATTACAGTTACAAATCATGGCTGTATAAGTTGAAAGTTTTTCTTGTGTAATAATATATGAACGCTTACATGAGGCATTCATTCACTATATAGTTGCTCTTCTGAAGTTCTGAAGCATTTCATATACAATTTTGGGTCAAAACACAAACTTTATTTAGCATAAAACTGACAAATGACCGCGTATAAACAAAAAAAAACTGTTCAGGTAGGATATTATAATAATATTAAGCGCTTTTCTGACGTGTTTATCTAGCATAAAACGTCACGTTATATCAGCATGAACAGACGAGGGTCACGATTTTCGCGGTTTTTTCCTCTCGGTGACACCTGCAGTGTCTTGTAAGTTGTAGTCATCCGATTGAAAGTTGGAATATTGTTTAGGAATGGAAAAAAAAATGCTTTTCCCTTTCTTCTTTTTCGTCTTTCAGTCTTTCCGTCTTGGACATGTTTGGTATTTGGGTACCTACCTTTCCAGGTCGCCATTGGGTATATATTGGCTGTGATTGTGAAAGCCGCGTAACGCTTTGACATTGATCGATAATTTACATACAATGCATGTAAATATAGGAGCTTCTACATCGGGGTACTATTTGCCCGTTTTCTGTCTCGTTCCGTTTCCCCGCCCTTCGTATCTTCCATTACTATTTTCTTTTCATCCACACATATCTGTTGTTCTGAGACGGCCATAAATTTAAACAGTTCCCCTTACCGATTTCACTTCAAGATAGAGAGAAAACTATACTATTTTTATTTATGCAGAGCACACTATAAAAAAATAATACTATTTCATAGATATACATTTATAGTTGGCATGTACTGATGTACTATTTTGTATAATTATATTCTCTAATATTCAAATTTAATAGCTCATACTTAAACGTTACAAGTATGAAAGTGTTAGCTTTGTAAAATTATCGATTCATAATATTTGGTTATGAGATTTTAAATACATTTTTTACAATATCGCCAAGTTATGAGTAAACACTATTACATGTCAAAGTCCATAAATTTACCTACCTACTATAAAGAAATAAACGAGTCTCACCAAGAAACACTTTTCATTAGTATAGTTTCGGTTTTAAGTTTTAACCCATAGGAATTAAACTTACATAATATTAATAAACACAAAACTTAACAAAATATTTTTGTAGTTTTCATTTAAAATGTATCATATGAATGCGTTTATATATTTTTGGGTATGATCAAAGGATGTGACATTTTGAAAAATACGAAAGTTTAATCTGAAGCGAAACGCAATAAAAAACCTGTCAGACTGAAACGTTAACTAAAATAGAACACCTGTGTCAGGGTATTGCTTCATTTTCTAAAAAGTCAATTCCTATATTTCCCCTTATAAACATCAGTGTGTAGTTTTGAATACAAATAAAATCAAAAATAGTGCATTGATTTTACTTTAAAAAAAGGATTAAACAATATTATAATTTGAAAAAATAGTTATAATTATAATTGATAGGTATGTACTAATACTATAAGCACTGTCATTCCAAATAAAAAAAGCAATAATAACTATTATACGTTAAAGATGCACTTTAATTTTGTTTAGTAAAAAATTTCTCGTCTGAATCGAAAAAAAAATGAAATTTGATACTATACAAATTAGCGAAACGATTAGAGTGACTGAGGGTGAAGCACTCGTCTCACTTAACTCATTCGGAAACAAGCTATAGCTATAGTGTAGAATTGTTTAGTTGCTTACTATATAATATTTGAATGCAATCATGAAAAATCGTATTCCTAAATTGACTCTGGGTTAACTATTCATTACATAACATAGTGATTAATATGACATTTTAAAAATGTTAAATGTTCATAAGTTAAGAGTCATAACATTTCTTTATGGATAAACATTTTCAAAAAGTATTGAATATAGTATAAACAAAAATGATTTATGAATATTATGTGAGAACATTAATTTAAACTTTAAAAAAAATCTTAAAATGATGTAAACATAAATATATATATATATATATACTAAACTCGTACCTATCGTTGTAAATTTAGAAATTAATTGTATATTATAAAAGTCAAGTCAAATTTTTTTTTTGATTCCATACTAAATATTTTAAAAACACGTTTCATTCAAATTTTAAATTAAATTGTTTTTTAAAATTAGTTCATGAAATATAGGTAGGTACGTTACTGATGTCATACGAGATAATATATTATTCTAGAGATAAATAACTATTTCAAGTGTGCCCGATTGGTTAAAATATATATTAAAATTCTGATGATTTATATGTACAAGAATCGGTAAATTGATTTATGTCCCATCGACCAACGTCACCTTATACTGTGAATAGATATAGGTAAGGTAGGTGGTACCAGTATTAGGTAGTATGTGAAATCAAAGAAGATTTTACTTTAAACATAGGTGTCGGTTTACGATTTTCCGTACATTTGCAACTCTAGATGTTCCGGGATTAAGAAGATAATATCAGGGGTCCGTGTGAAATTCAAGATACGCATAAGTCATGATTATTATACTTGGGAGGCCATGGCTTGTGTGGTCGACACGACTATTGTACAACGAAAATACAAAGGACCTAATTCTTATTGGGTTATTATTATTCTCAACCCCAGCTCTCTGTTCAGAAGTCAGGACACATTGCACGAAGTATCCAATTCATTATACATGCAGCGTGCATGTATCAAACATCTAATTTGGTAGGTATAAAAAAAACGGTTGTATAAGCCTATCATTTGTATGAAAACGAATATGATAGAACGACACATAGGTACAGAAATAAAAAGTTCTAGTTGAGCACCAACCAAAAATTTGACTTGAATATATTAAACTCTTTTACACCTCGATTAAAAAGTGATACCCAGATAACCTGCAAATATTTGTATTACTATACACCGATTACCATTTATTATTATACGAGAAACAGTATAACATATAAAATACCTATCTACCTATCTGTACACATAAAAACTCGTGTAAAATGAAATTTTGTTGATGAATATAATAATAATTATTCAAGAAGTGTGTAGAAAAAATATTTTTATTTTTCCGTGTATTGGATTGATATTAAACTTATTTTCTTCTGAATAATTACATTACATTTTTTAACTGTATAATCAATGAAGATATTTAATATATAATAGAACAACTATAATGTACAATATGTTTTATACATTTTGCTTGAATTTACTTTTAAAAATAATGTGACAATCGTTACTTTGTATAATTAACAAATTTTCAAAAGTTTTTTTTAACTAGGTATTAAAATATTAATCAAACATATATTTTATAC
This sequence comes from Nasonovia ribisnigri, assembly GCA_027563435.1. Taxonomy (NCBI): domain Eukaryota; kingdom Metazoa; phylum Arthropoda; class Insecta; order Hemiptera; family Aphididae; genus Nasonovia; species Nasonovia ribisnigri. The sequence continues at coordinate 149,295 of JANEHU010004591.1, read as the reverse complement.
CTTATTGGACTTATAATGTTCTAATGGTAGTAATGACATAAACACATTAATTATTTATGATTAATGAGAATTAATCAATATTTTAAATATTAAAAAAATATCAAATTTTATAAAATGATGACTTCAGTTTTTTTAATTTTTAATGATTTAAACATTTCGATTTTCAACAATACTTATTACAGGTTTACAGGTATGAATTATATCATAAAAAATAGATTATATTTGTAGATTAATAAAAAATAATAATTAAAACCGTTATGATTATTATTAAAAAGCTAAATTTCATAAATATTTACTTAGCTTTTTATTAAAAAAACCTTTTAAGTTATAAATTTTAAAGTATTTTATAAAATAAACACGTAATTAGGTCCACATAAGTCTATTTTATATGTCTATCTAGTAGTAAATGTATTGAATGCATGCCATGTAATCTAGAACATGATTTTAAGACAACAGTCTCAACGATAACCACTCGTTACCACGTTTGTTTAATAGGTTACAGCCTACCGCTGTCGTTTTAAACAGTGTGTAGCAGGTGCTTGCAACGAGGAGATCTTGTGGTTCAAATAATACTTATACCCCTTAAACCCATTCTAATTATTTTTAATCCAAATACTAAAGTAATATAATACATTATAGTTTTCCTATAAACATATGCTGAATAATAGTTATAAGAATTAAATTTGAATTAATTTAGCTGCACAAATGCTAATAAACATAAAAGCAATTTTACAAAAAATGTTTCTTTTATTTATTATGGTCTTAGCACACTCATATTAACAAGGTTTTAACTATTCAGCATTCCTCTAATTTTATATTAAACTTTATTTTTTGTTGATACGTAAGTTTGTGACCACAGTCGTATTTTCCTAACCTGAATTTTTTCTCACCAAAACATCAACAATACACCGTACCAATACGTTTGGGGTAGAAGAAACACTTACCTTACCTTACTACCTTACCACCCTTTTACTATCAAAACAGATATCATTTTATTTCCCTCAGAGCAGACATTGCAATTTTATTAGTTTACAGTGCTTATAATAAATGTTGTATTGCGGAATATGCAGTATTTAGTAACATTGTGACCGATTTAATCGTAGAAATTTACTGTAGGATTGCATTGTCGTGGTAAATGGATTTCTCTATATTAAAAAAAAAATTTTCAGCAAAGTATACATTAATTACCTAGTAAAATTGTTTTAATCACTTCCAAATCGATTCAAAAATAAGGTATGTACGTACATCTTAAAAATTTTATACTGTAACTTTAATTTGCTCAACCCTAACATGGCATTACAAATGTTTTGATATAAAAGTTAATAATTGTGTTATTTATGAACATGGTATTTCAGCCGTTATTTGTAGTGATTTGGTGCAAAACAATAAAATCATTTTTTAAAGCTTTGAAGGTTTACTATATAAGGTATGAAAATATACATCCACCAGAAAAGTAAAAGGAAAAAGAAGAAAGCTTAATAATAATAAAGACTCCTGTTGATGTAACCAATCCATTGATTTCTATGGAATTTCTCATCATAGATGACCTGTCATGTTTTCGTGGTAGTTTTTGCATCCAAAATGTACAGTCCAAGGGGGCATCCAATGATCATGCAGTTTTATTCTCTTTATAGTGTAAAGTGTACATACACAATTACTATGATAGAGACCCGTCACGTACATGGTATACTTTCACTTTGTAACCTTATAGATCACATTGCTGTCGATCATCATCACTGGGTTATTGATAGGTTGTTTCTGCTACCAAAATGGGCCGAGTTGTCAAATAATATAACTGGGTGTATATCAATAGAAGGTGCAAAAAAGGACGTTAAGTCAATTGTGGCACAAAAAGTCCAATAACGCTATACATTTTTTGCCGTCTATTTAAATCGAAACTTGTGGCTGGTCGAATCCATTATACCTTGAAAGTTAACACTATAGGTATAATTAATGCTTAATATCCATTCGTATTATTTTTTTTAAATTTTTGGTACACAGTATTAGTCGACTAGGCAAAATGTGGTTCAGATTATGTTTTTGTCTAACATAATGTAAACACGTGTTTGGTTATAGGGTAATTACGAAGACAAATCGTACAGCAGAATATCGCTTTCTAATGTAGGTATATGAGACGATTGTAATCTGCCGTGTGTATATATAGTAGTTCCACAAGAGATACAGATCTGATTAGACAATGTTACATTGTATTCATTTAAAAATTTTATTTGGATAAGTGTTACGTTGTTAAAACCACTTCAAATACAAAAGCCAAGAAGAAATGTAGTTTTTAATCGGAACGTTTGAAACGGGATTCCCAATTGTTCCTTAGTGTACTTTATTCCCACGTCGACTATGTCAAACTTTTAGATAGGTACCTATGGACATTTTTTTTAATCAATACAATTTTGAATTTAACTGTAATTTTAATTTATAGTTTCCAATATAATTATCACTATTTATTTATTTTCGATTTTTGTTTAAATATATTTTACTGTAGAAAATTAAAACCATTAAAAATGTTATGTACCAACTGTTCAATTTTCTAATTCATTTTTATGGTAAATTATTTACGCAATGTAGTATTGCGATTTAATTAGTATTATGTGTAATATTTTGCCAATCTTGCCAATTTTTAGAATAGTAAATATTGCAGTAGTTAGTTGAACTAAATTTAAATGTAAGATAATTTTTTTTGCGAATAGTAAAAAAAGTGAAATATTTCAAATAAACAGGTTTAAATAATATTTTAGAATTAAATTCTATAAGCACCTTATGAAAAGTCAACGAATAATAGTGAATAACACAAAAATATGAAATTGGAGGTCAAAAGTTAAACATGGTCTGACCGAGAGAATCAAAAGAAATGCAGGTGGTGGTATATGTATATAGCATCTACCTATATAATATATACTCACGCGTGTTATACGCAAAACCGCAGAATGTGATATGGGATAATCATTTTGTTTCTTCTAATATCGTAGAGGCTTTCTTTTTACATAGAAGAACATTCAGCTGGGGAGTATAACCAGGTCTGATTTCAACTGGTCAACAGCGGGGGGATACGGCTCGAAACTAGTTATTATTACCACGTAGGCATACATACAATTTGCTTAGATTGCCCGTTACATGAACAGTGACTATCAGTAATAAAAATCCAAAGTAATTTGTATCATATGCTATTCAATAATCCTTGGTAAAATAAAAAAACAAAAATTTTGAAATGTAACATAATAATTTCTGTTAATATAAAATTAATGTATAATGGGAACGCAAATTCATATCAAATAAATTAATATATTATTAAGAACAAAATGTATTTTAACTTATAATAATTATTATGAAATATTTAAGTAGTCAAATTAATAGATATAGTTTATAGCTTTGGTTTCGTTAAAATTTACCAGACGGTTATAAAAATTTAGAAATACGATATAAGCCAAGAAGTACCTATAAAATATATTCGTATAAAATCAATATTCAATTAATGGTTTTATACAGTTATTGATACATTTAACAGTACCTATTTACATTTTATCTTCTGGAAAATGAGTATAAATAATAAATACTTAACAAATATTATAAGTTTTCAATTTTTATATCTTATGTGCATTGTATAGTGCAATATAATAAATAAATAAAAAAAAAAAATAATTACTATCATCTAATTCAGATTAGTATTTCTATTAGAAAATTAATAGTTTTTTTTTTTAAATTAGGTGGAAAATCTAAATTATATACTTTATTTTTACAATATTTACATTATACTTTTTTAAGTCTAATTTAACATCTTTTATTTTGGTGAATTCCTATACAAAACATTATAGTGTACTTATAAATTCCCAATGACTTGAAAGTGTTATATTTTTTTTATTATTATACACCATAAGATGGGTATTATGACATTTAACATAAAAATTTAACATTTAACATTGAAACTCAAAAATAGTTTTGTGAGGTCATTGCCCGAATAGCGATTGTATGGGTACGTGGCTGCAATATATGCTTGTACATAATACATTGGTATGTATTTTACTATTTCATAGACTGTTGAAAGTGATGTAATTGAATACTATGGAGAACCGTATAACTATACTGGATAGGTAACATGGCTAGTGTTATAGTAATAATATGTCTGCGTTGGGTGTCTAGTAGAACTGTTTTGACATACTGTGCCGCTGTTATATTAGCCGACTGTGACGGATCAAAGTACAACAGGTTTGTGATACTAAAGGGTGGTGATCATAATTTGTTATCGATAATATCGGAAGGCGATGAGGCGAGAACCAAACGTTGTATGTTCCAGTCGCCTAATCGGTTTACTGGTTTTGCGAAAAGCGAAAACGACGTTTACTACAATACTGTTGGTGTTAATGATGCGTTAGAGCGAGTCTATTAATAGGTGAAAATAATGCGTCGAGTGACCGCGATAAAAAAAATTACCTACACACATATTTTGACGGCTATTGTTTAATCGAGCGTAATTTTAACATTTTCGATTTAGGTACCTCTCTTATCCATGCTTATAATGCAGGTTAATAGAATATTAAAAAAAAAATCTAAACAATGATAATGGTTAATTGAATTTGTTAACGGAAACCAAGTCAGCATGTAAGATAAAAAAAAAATGCCAATAACTAATTATCGATGAATAATATTAAAATAAATAACGTTTTTAATAAATATTGTCTTCTACACAAATCGATTATACAGTGAAAATGAAGAGCAAATCTTTGGTATAAAGCATTCAGTCGAGTTTTTATCATTGCGTGTTTGTCTTATTGTAATATATTATTTCTTAATGTACTAATGCACTTTTAATTATTATATAGGTCTGTGCCAGCATGAGAATAGCGACCTCATGGATCGTCATGTCTCTACTGACCGCCATATTCGAATCGTCTCTAGGCCATGATCATCACAAAGCGCTTAACAGTAAGTTAAAAATTATTTGCAGAATGTTTAAACAATTCAATGTTAGACGAAAACATCATACCAATAAAACAACTAAATAAAAAATCAATACCGATTTAAAATGAATGATTCATTTTCCTAAGCTATTAATAAATAATTATTAGTATTGATTAATAATTATTTACACAAATGTATGCATTATTGAATGTTTATTCTATGTAAAATTACCTAAACATAATAAAGTTACCGTTACGGCGTTACCTAAATAACAGTATAATTAGAGTACCTCCAAGAAAATACAAATGTATTCAAAAAGTAATTACATAGATAATAATTTCCCTTTTAAACAAAAAAAAAACTAATCGCAATTCTAAATCAAAATTATGAGCTAATTTTTATCACAAATGATTAACACAACACAGAACCCCATAAGACTATGGTTTTATTTTCCTGTTAAACGATACTATTAATAAGATATTTAGATTTTTTTATAATAGTAAAAATAAATAATAATATAATGGCGGTTACATTTAAATAACTTTTCACTAGTTGTGAATTTAACCAACTAAAATAATAAATTATTTAATTCTCGTGTTACCCTATCAAATTCTTTGGGCTTTAGTTCCCCTAATGGTGTTTGACCTGGCCCAGAGAGCTCATTTTCAAAGAAAACAATAAAAGAAGAAAAATTTACACCGGAACTCGATAACAATTTGTATTTAAACATATCACAATAAATCTGAACACCGAGATGGCTATAAGTGAAATGGCTTTTCATTAATTTTTAATCAATCATTTGTATACTATTGGCAATACATTTTTAATTAGATCTTACTCGGGGAAAAAGGAAATAATTTACTACATAAAATATAGTAATAGTTTATTACATAAAATATAGTTTAAATTGTACACAAAAGTTATAAAATGCGTGTATTATTGAAATATTGAATACCTATCAACCGTATTGGAACTATAATTATATTTTCAAATTGGATTCATCTTGATCATGATTAAACATTTCAACGTTTATTGTACACGTAGGCACCTATATAATTTTGACCCAAAACAAATTACATTTGTCGACACGATTATATCGGTTCATTGACGGTTTTAAACGTTTTGTGTTGTACCTACGAATTATTATAACACGATCGAGTATAAAACCTTTGACGAGCAAGTAGGTGAAACGGTAAAACGACAGGTGTCCTAAAAGGTCCTTTTCTAAAATTGTTTGAAGAGTGATTTTCTTATTAACAGCAGATACTTTTTTATTCCCATTCGAGTGGGAAAACCTATAAAAAAAAAGAGCATCTTGAAACTCAAGCGCAATGCAAAAACCTTTTCGCCCGTCGCGTCCCATACTACCACACACCCACCACGCACAACTTTTACAAATCCAATAAATCCTTCATCCTGCCGCCACCGACGGCACAACAATATTAATAAATAACAATAACAATAATGTACGAACGTCGCACGCAGATTACAAGATCAACAAGAAACCATGTTCGGTGAACAGCCTGGAGGGGACGTGCATGTTCGTGTACGAGTGCATCAACACCGACGGCCGGCACATCGGCATGTGCGTGGACACGTTCATGTTCGGCAGCTGCTGCGCGCACAACCTGACCACGGCCCAGCTGGCCATGTTGCCAGACTCGTCGGAGCCGGCCGTGCTGTTCACGCAGCCGGGCGGCAACGGCGTGTCGCAGCGGCCGCAGCGGCCGCACCACAGGCCGCACCGGCCGTCCCAGGTGATGACCCGGCCCAACGGCGGGGACGCGGACGGCGCGGGGACGTCTTCGTCGTCGGTGGACAAGAAATACCACTACCAGCCGTCGTCGGCCACGCAGCAGACGCCGAACATGCAGCCGCAGCCGGCTCACGTCAACCGCATACCGTCCACCAACTTCATTTCGAACAGCCGGCCAAACTTTTTGTCCAGGCCCGCGGCCCAGCCGTACACGACGACGACCACCACGACGACGACTACCACGACGACGCCGACGTCCACCGCCGGTCGGCCGCCCGTCCAGGAAGTGGACGACAACGACAACAAAGTGGATTCGGTCTGGGCCCACAGGTTTGTGCATAATGATATTATATTTTAAGTCGATGAGTTTCAGAAGCTTTTTGAGATTGATAGCTCAATCGCCGACCGAGTGATTCGTTATGTCATACTAATATTGTCATGATTTATATGCACAATAACTCGCGGGTAAGACGGATTAAGACTAAAACGTTTCTAAAAGCTTAAATTAGGTCTGAAAATCAAAAAGTTTAGGCAAGTGTAAAAAATACGATTTCTGCAATCTTCGTTTTGGTCGTATAAAACGACAATCATCTTACGGTATCAACAAAATACATCGACTTTACAAAAAAAAAGCTTAAAAATTAGTTTATTAGTTTGAAAGCATATTGTACAAAGTACACAATATGAAACACTAAAAATATAAATAATGAATTAGAAATAAAAAAAAAACCAAAATAAAAATTAGAAGTTTAAAACCCGCGTGCAATAAAACGTTTTTGTACTTAGGTATGCATTCGATGGAAATAAGATGTAGAAAATAAATGACGTATCGTCCCAAGTTAAGGCATTACGCTAATTATTATCGTATTATAGGTATAGGTACACCGCAGACACAAAAATATAATATATTTAAGAAGCAATTAGTTCTGTTTATGATGTACATCAAAGTATTTATTTAATTTATAACACATAAAATGTTTATACCTATCAATTAAATCAAGAATGTAGAACTTGAAAACTGTGTCGAATTGGTTTTCGAAAAACTATTAGGTATTTGTCGAATGTTATATATATTATTGTTTTTGAATTACATTATGGAAGCGTCCTTAAAATATACAGTTAAAAACAAAAATTCCACTTTGTCTTAATCAATTATTGTGGCTTACAAATACATTTTTACATTTTTAGACCTAGTTGGAGTTCGAATATGGGTAACCATCATTCGTTCATCACCAAGCCAAAGCCTCAACACAGACCACAATATACGATACCATCGTCGACGATGTTGACGACCACTACCGCTAATCCTACCACTACCACGACAACCACCACCCCAACTCCTCCTCCTCCTCCTCCTACGACAACGAGTACAACTACAACGACTCCTGTACCTGAACCACCACCACCACCGACAACTACAACTACTACCACTGATAAACCTTTAGTCATAAGTACAACAACTAGTCCCGTGGAAATGCCCACCACCTTTCCGGGTAAGCCGGAAAAACATACCGCCAAGCCGGGTGTATCGGCTGAGACAAATCAAAAATCAATGCGTACGTTATCAACAGAAATAATTTTGTTTGGAATTGAATATTAATACGATTTTGTATTTCTTAGCTTGCGGTTTGGCTCCTCTGCACCCCAGGCACGAAGTCCGCATCGTTGGCGGGCGAAACTCTGCGTTTGGTAGTTGGCCTTGGCAGGTAAACAATTATATAATACTTATATAACTTTGCATAGTATGCTTCACAGTGTTTGAAATAACCATACTTCATCAATATGTTTGGGCTTCTGCCTGTATTTGTAATAATAAATATCGTTAATATCAATTACAGGTGTCTGTGCGAAGGACGTCGTTCTTTGGGTTTTCCAGTACGCATCGTTGTGGCGGAGCTTTGTTAAACGAAAACTGGATAGCAACAGCTGGCCATTGCGTAGACGAGTGAGTAAACGATGAGATTTAATTTTGAATATTTGAGTAATAAATTACTGTGGATAAAATTCACAGCTTGCTGACGTCACAAATTCGTATAAGAGTCGGTGAGTACGACTTTTCATCCGACCAGGAACCATATCCGTTTGTGGAACGTGCAGTTGCCCGGAAAATCGTGCACCCAAAGTACAATTTTTTCACATACGAGTACGATTTGGCCATGGTGCGATTAGAAGCACCTGTTAAATACACACCTCACATAGTGCCTATATGTTTACCTGGATCAGACGATCTACTTATAGGCGAAAATGCCACCGTAACTGGATGGGGACGATTAAGCGAAGGAGGCACTTTACCTTCAGTGTTACAAGAGGTAATAATGTGGTTTAGTTTAATTATGCATGTTTTTTCTGTTGTTCGTTATTATATTATACTTTTTAATTTATTATTCTACGATGTACCAACGTTTTATTTTTACTGGACAAATCATCGAGTACAATTTTTAGTTAATATAAAATCAAATATTAAAAAAAAAACTTGTTCTCTCATAAAGTTATAAAAAGTGTCTACACTCTACAGACACAAAAAAACCACATAAGTCCTCTCAGAATCCAAAAACCAAAATAATACTGTCTTCATCGCACGTCACTAGTTTGTTACCTACTTTGTTAACTGTTATTAACAATATGTAAACTTTTTTATTTTAGTTCACAATATTATTATTATCCGACAGTAAATTATTTGAGTTGTGAATAATCACATAAAGTTTTGCTTATTCCTATAACACTTGTTAGGTGTACTATAACGTACTTTGGTTAACCTATTAGTTAAGACTAATAAAATAAAATAATTATTTGTATAGGTGAGTGTACCGATTGTTAGCAATGACAAGTGCAAAAGTATGTTTTTGAGAGCGGGCAGACATGAGTATATACCAGACATTTTCATGTGCGCCGGATTCGACGACGGTGGACGTGATTCCTGTCAAGTGAGTAGAATCCTAACATTTTTTTAGTACGATAGTAACGAAAATAACGATATTTATTAACCTTTTAAGGGCGATTCCGGTGGTCCGTTACAAGTCAAGGGCAGAGACGGTCGTTACTTTTTGGCTGGTATCATCAGTTGGGGTATTGGATGTGCAGAGGCAAACCTACCGGGCGTGTGTACCAGGATTTCCAAATTCGTACCATGGATTCTACAAACAGTCACATAGTTATGTTATTACCATCATTGTGGGGTTGAGTCTTTTACGTAGACTCTAACCACGATGCTAACTATACTTATATAAATATATATATTATTTGAAATACCGAATTGGTAGCACGTGTACGTTAATTTTCGACGTTGAAAAAAAAAAAATTGTAAATTCCGTTTTCTATACGTATGTAAATAACTTATACATAATATTATATTATAATCATAATTTTGTTAGATTAAAACCTTGCAATAAATCTATCTTCTGTACGAATAAAACTATAATAATATATGCATAATATACTATATCAGAAATGTATAGTAAAATAATGATTCTTAAATCACATAGCATTTGTATTATTGTTTCCAAAAACTTGGATATTTAATTTCAGAATCTGATATATTCTTCTACTATTGAAATTAATTTTCCTAGGTTCTTGGAATTGTTTACAATAGTCTCAAGTTATATTCAATTTAATCAACGTTTATGGTGTTAGGTTCTACAAAAATGTTCTTACATTTTGTTTGCACGTGGAAAATAATAAAATGATTATTTTTACACCCGCACTCTGCAGCTATAAGAAATTTGTATATTTTACGACGAAGAAAAACAAGTAATTAGACTTCTACTATCAAACGTTAGAAAGTAAATTTTTAGGAAATTATAGCAAGAAATATAGAAAGAGTATATTTATTTATAAAGATTTTAATAATATACAACTGATATAACTGGATACAAATTTATTTAAATCGTCTACTAAAATACGTTTTTTTTTTCAAATATCTATCCTTGAAGAAGTTTAGTTTACAGAGGTACCTACCTATTATGAATTAATGTAATTTTTACAAAAGAAAGCTGTACGTAATATGTTGTGGAAATTTATAATATTATCCATAGAATATTTAAAAATGTATACTAACGTATTAAACTACTAAAAATATCTAAGAATCTGTGGAGATTTATACTTAAATAGTTAAATAGTCATAATTTATTTGGTTTTAAGATAGTAAAAAGGAGAGTAAGATTAAACTAAATTAGTGAAGAGATTAAAGTACTATATTCCGTTACACAGTACCGATATTCAGAATTTAATAAGCGTTTTCTTACGGTAAAATATTTTGAAACGATTATCAAAATACTTTTGGATATTTGGTACCTACCTATACATTTTCTTAAAAAATTGACCACGGAACTGTCCGTTGGTTACTTCTTACTAAGTATAGTTACTTCCTACTTATATAGAGAATAAGCTCCAAGGTTTTTGCCATATTCGCCTCATAATAAGTTAGAATATATTAGGTAGTTATTCAAGTTACCATATACGTGTCAATGTATATAAAGATGAAAGTTGGACGTATAATATGCGTATTATTCTTTATTGTTTCATTTCATTTTAGGTATAGAATTTATTTTAAATAGTATTTTACAGAATATATATGAAAATAAATACTATTTTATTTCCTCTTTCGAAAACTCGTTTTGTATCGCATTATTTCGTTTGTTTTTTAAAGGTTGATTTTAGTTGACTTAAATATTATAAAAATCATAACTTTTTACATTTTTATGCATTTTAATGCAAGTGCACATAAAAATATACAATTTGCATCAAGAAAAATGGTATTTGAATGATTACTAAGTACGTTTTAATTGCAGGTACGATTTACGATTGAAACACTCAAGTCGGTTTGTGAATGTTTCGTCATTCATACGGAATAAATTATAACTTATTATAAATTATAACGTTTTTAGTACTTTAGATTTTCTAATATTTTTCTGTATTCAACATTATATTATAACTATTATAAACATCATATAAAAATGATTGAAGTGATTGAGTGAACCACTCAAGTCGGTTTGTGAATGTTTCGTCATTCATACGGAATAAATTATAACTTATTATAAATTATAACGTTTTTAGTACTTTAGATTTTCTAATATTTTTCTGTATTCAACATTATATTATAACTATTATAAACATCATATAAAAATGTCTTAGTTGTACGTTTGATCCGAACAATTATTCAGTTTTTAGTTTGTCGAGAAGTGTTTGTTCGTCGCAGTTATCGCAATTCGATTCTTCGAAATGCCACCAATTAGACGTACCGACTTGGGTCGCTGAACTGCTGCAAGTCAAAGATAATATAATATTCGAGCAAAGCGAATAATAATATATTTTCGTTTATTGTAACGTTGTTATTGATTATGATTGCAGATAATTTTAGACAAATTATTATTTTGGTCAAAACCACATCATGACTTGGTAAAAATAGTATTCCTAACGCTAATTTTTCGACAGTTGGCCCGGGAACCTTCTCACACGCACGTCATAAACAACTTGTTGATAAAAATAAAATCCCTTGATTACGTACGCACATCAAGGGGTCCACTGCAGATGGATTTCTCGCCTAAAACTATACCACAGTCGCCTAATCCTAAGCGTGTCTCACAGGATTGCAGGATGGCTGTAAAATAATATAACCAAACGTGTCCTGACTGACTCACTGACTGATCAAGCCTGAATGATGATTATGGCTTGAGGCTTGCAATATCGTCCTTCTTATTAAGTGTACGCTAAGAAACCGCATCTTCCGAAATTCGCATTTCAAAGCGGTGCTTGCACAAGTATTTTGAGATTCTAAACGATCGTTTTTAAGTTTTGAACACCATATTGTACACCGAACATAAAATAACGATTGAACAAAGTCGGTACTTTTAACGGACAACAAAGTGCACGGGATGGCTATATAGGTACACAGTAATATATATTATAATCTGATTTAATAATATAAAATAAGATCAACACAAGTAATTAAGCCGGACATCACTAGAAACTTTAATCGACTTTCAAGTAAACAGCATAAAATGTCGTCAATTTTATTACTACAAGCGTTTTCTTACGGTAAAATATTTTGATACGATTATCAAAAGGCTTATGGATATTTGGTATACCTATCTACAGTTTTTCTTAAAAAATTGACCATGGGACTGTCCTTGTGTTACTACTTATTAAGTATAGTTACTACTTATATATAGTGAATAAGCTCCAAGGATTTTAACATATTCGCCTCATAATAAGTTAAATATATTAGTTATTCAAGTTATACTGTATATGTCAATGTATATATTAAGACGAAAGTTGGACGTATAATATGCGTATCATATTCTTTGAATAATTATAGTTTCATTTCATATTTTGAGATTCTAAATCATCGTTTTTAAGTTTTGAACACCATATAGGTATTGTACACCGAACATAAAATAACGATTGAACAAAGTCGGTACTTTTAACGGACAACAAAGTGCACGGGATTGGCTATATAGGTACACAGTAATATATATTATAATCTGATTTAATAATATAAAAAGATCAACACGAGTAAATTAAGCCAGACTTCCTTAGAAACTTTAATCGACTTTCAAGTAAACAGCATAAAATGTCGTCAATTTTATGAAAACGAAAGTTGGACGTATAATATGAGTATCATATTCTTTGAATAATTATAGTTTCATTTCATATTTTGAGATTCTAAATCATCGTTTTTATGTTTTGAACACCATATTATATTGTACACCGAACATAAAATAACGATTGAACAAAGTTTGAATCACATAGAGTTGGTACTTTTAACGGACAGCAAAGTGCATAGGGTTAGCTATGTATAGGTACATATAGTAATATATTATTATATAATCTGATTTAATAATATAAAAAGATCAACACGAGTAAATTAAGCCAGACTTCCCTAGAAACTTTAATCGACTTTCAAGTAAACAGCATAAAATGTCGTCAACTTTATGAAAACGTATTAAATTTTTTTACGACGTCCACGTTTGATGATTTTATTTTTGAAACAAAAACACAGTACTAAACACGAAGACAAAACGTTTTTATAAGTTTTAAAATTAAAACACGTTTTGCATATTATAATATGCATGTATGAGATATACATCGATTTAAAACTTAAATATATCATAATACATTAATTATTAGTAACGACGCTTAGTTTTTAAATAAAAGACGTTTCATTGCGTTGAACTATATAAAGACCGTTCATAACTAATCTAACCTATCGTACCGTTTTTATATGGTCAATTATATTACTATTAAACTCACTAATACTGTTAGTGATAAATAATTAGAACGATGAAGTGTATATTATTGTAAAAAAATATACTCGTTTTATTCTCGTATTATATTACTAAAAAATACCAACAATTAATTAAAACTAAAATACAGAGGCTATATCGGGTATGCAATTTCGTACACATACGAGTGAAATAAGCAAGTTAAACCATTACGCCTTACACCTATAGATTGTGAAATAAAATATAATATACAACGGAGGAAACTATTAATAATTGTCTTACAATTTTATTTACAGTGCGACTTGTTTGGTTTGTGCGTAAGAGAAATGGATTTTTCCAATAAAAAATATATAATATTATTATATATTATATACCGTTATTAACACTATTAACTATTATAACTAACATTTTCCTATATTTTTTTTGCAACAGGTATCTACATCGCATTGTCAAACACAATTTGGAAGGTCACAGGGCGATTTTCCCCTTCAAAATGTAAATAACATGAGCGGCGGCACTTCAAAAATATTTTCCAATTCCTTTCCTATTTATAACGAAGATTTTCGTAATTTATTTTTTTACTAAAATGTAGCTTTACATTGTTATAAGCGTTATATTATTTATAGCTTTTAATTGTGATATTCGCTCGGAAATATTTATAGCCTACCTTGAAAAAGGTTGCCAGACACTCGCGCGATGACATTTTTTTAAACTGGTAAACCATATTTCAGTATTTTTTTAATTTCAATAATATTTTTACTTATAGTAATAGCACTATAAAGTATAAACACTAATATAGAATATTTTACAGAAACAATAACACAGAATCTCTCCATTGTAGCTGTACATAACTAAGATAATATTACTTCGTGACGAACACACTTCTTAATCAGCTATCGCTATAATGACAATATTGAAATGGCACAAAAAAAATCAAATATATTGGAATACGAATAACTAACTAAGTAGTTAAGCTCACAAGCGATTTTTGGGAATTTTTTTCGTTTATGTATTTCAACGAGTTGTGTAGGTACAATGGTGCAACAGAATTTATCGTGCACACTTAGTTCCGAGGTCGTTTATGACGTTTTGAAAATCGAGATTTAGCGAATATTTTTTCGCATTTGCTGATTATTCCACGAGTATACTTAGAAAACGCCCCGGAAAACGCAGTTTAGTCGCTGCAGAGTGATTTTTGAAAAATTTGTTAACTAGTTAAAACCGATGTAGCAACCACAGAATTTGTCGGCAGGACTTACAGTTTCAGAGTTACGACTTTTTGTAGTCAAAAATTTTGAGTATCTTACGCACACGCATATTATTCCACGAATCTAATCGAAAAGAAGTAAATTTTAAGACTTAACTTACTGCTTGTTTAGATATGGTATGTAATTATTTATATCTCGATGTGTGCATTCATTTTTACACGCGCCTACGCCAAATCCTACAACCCCCCCCCCATCGCCCCCGCAGACATGACCTAATTTCGCCACCGTACACTCTGAGTATTAAAATATTAATATAATTTGGTCGGGACATACCTGTATAGTAATATTCGGTTGGTAGTCTGACGTGATCTTCGTGCACAATTTTAACATCTAAAAAATATGATTTATTATTATTCACAACACTTGTTCTGCGCACGATATGAAACATTGAGCGGACTGTAAAAAAAAAAAACTAGTCGTGCCCCGTTCGGTAAGCGGGTTTTTCCACTGACGGAGCGTGTAACGGTTTCGCGGAATGTCCGAACCGCGCAAGTCTGCCCTGGGTGGGTCTTGCTACGGAGTAGACGGGAACGAGGAAGGATTTACACCGCGCAAGTCTGCCCTGGGTGGGTCTTGCTACGGTCAGGTAGGATAGAACACTAGCGATTCCGCGCTCCGCAACCGTATTTATATATAATTATGCTTGGTGGCCGTGGCCGCGTGGCCGCGGCATCGGTTGCCGCCACGCCCACCGGGCTCCGCCGTCGAAGGTCCGCGACCGGTCCCGTGTTCTGTGACGTACCCGACGGCGGCCGCCCGCCGAGTCAGGGACAGAACACGGCACCGACGTCGGGTGTGATCGCCGACCACGGTTGTCTGCGATTGGTTATTGCCCGTGGCCGCGCGGCCGCGATAACGCAGGTTGACCGCGGCATTGGTTGCCGCCGCTCTCGAAGCCACGCCCACCGGGCTCCGTCGTCGAAGGTCCGCGACCGGTCCCGTGTTCTGTGACGTACCCGAGGGCGCCCGCCAGCCGAGTCAGGAACAGAACACGGCACCCCGTGGCCGGCGCGCAGACCCGCCGTACGCGTCGCCTCTGTTCGCCCTGTGCTCTCGTGGCCATCACCGGCCGCCCGACGGACATTACGCCGTAAAGAGTATTCCGAGAACGGTTAGCAAGTGTGTAGCTATCGTGTACCTCGTCGCGACCGGTGCCCCTACGACCAGTCTGACCAGTGCTCTACACAATACATGGTCGCCGGGAGGTTGGTAGCTCACCCGTGCGCCTACCGCGACGTCGAAACATGTGCCCGTCTCGCAGCCTTTCTTTGCCGACCGACTGTACTCCGAATCTCGTGCTATTATGTGCAACGTGTTTTGGTCTACTGCGGCCCTCGTCAGTATTTTGAGAACCACTTAAATATTTATTACTCGGTTCGTCTGATACAATCATTATATCAATCGACAAGTGTCCAAATGTAATTTTTTAAATATTATTCTAGATCGGATATCGACAAGCGATGGTACTAATATCTACAAGTTTAGCGTTGCACTCGCTCAATATATCGACGTAATATTTTTTCGTAGACTTATATTTTGTAAGAGCAAACGACATTCACATTATGCGTACTGTATTATAATAATTACCGAAATATGTCAGACCATTTTATATAGGGCCAAAACGAATTGGTTTTCGAGTTATCGAGGTTCGAGTCACCGAGACTCGACTGTATATTATGATATTATTATACATACAATTCGATTGTATGCTTTGGTATATCGATATGCGTCTTTGGTTTTAATCTCTAGTCGAACCACGGCCGTTATCAGAGATAATTTCTCGGAATCCACGACTTCCAAACGTGGATTTTGTAACTATATATACCTACCTACCATACGTTCTGTGAATAGTATTACTATATTATTAATTTCAAACTAAGTTGCGGTACATAATAATGTACTGTATAAAAATATAATATTTCCACGAAAGACCAACGGCCACGAAGGAATCCGTTGCGATATGTCGCCGAACACAACATTGTTATAACATTATGATGGTCTCAATTATTAAATCGTACGATATTTAATGTTGATAAATTGAGCACCCTGCGACGGCGACACCGGAGAAAACACTTAAAAAGTTGCGGGCACTGTAGAATTTGTTATTTTAATTATTAACGAATTAATTAATTAATTAATTAATTCGTTATTTTATTAAATTAATGCAGATTGGGTAACCAAAGCAGACTTCTTTATAATTTTCAAAGCGCCTCGAAATTAATTTAAATAATACGGCAAAGGCTTTAAGTACTGAGATCTAAAGACCATAAAGATTAAAGGAACACACACAAAAAGCACAAGTCAAACAAACGTAATAATAATATTATTATTCCTATTATAATGTTTTGCCGGTTGTATGCTTAATTAATAGAGTAAGATAAATTTTACATTTGTTCATTGCATGGTTAATACTAAATAATAATTAATAATGAAATTTATACGTTATAAATAACTTACTTAACTTATTTTAACTTATTATTATTATTACACCTTTTTAAGCGTAATTTCTGTACGACGATTAAACTATTTTTCACAAACGCAGAACTTTTTCGTAATTAATATTTTACATTTGTCCATTACACGGTTAATACTAAATAATAATTAATAAAATTAAATCAATTGTTTTTGACCAAAGTAACAAGACTTATTATAATTGTCCGCTTAAAATTTAGATCATGTTAAAATATTTATTGCATGTCTCATTCATTTAGGACTTGTAATATGTGTGCGCTAAAAACACAAAATTTTAAGTATAAATAAAACATATGTTTTGATTATGATATTGACTTATAATGTTTTACCGAATCAAAAAGACGACCAAGATTAACCCAATCGACTTATAAAACGATTTCGAGAAAAATTGCACGTACAACTTTTGGCTTCTATTTAGCCATCGATAAGCAGTCACAGATGCTAACAGGTCCTATGATTGAGTGGTTATGTTGGCTTCAACTCATTCGATACGTGTGATGTACTATGACTCCTTCCATTGTATACGATCTAAGGGATGTAAACTATCGTTTATTCCAAGTCAGGAGCACACGAAGTATACAACTATAGTAGTATAGTATATCTATATACACAAACATGCGCAGTGATAGGAAAAATACGCGAGTTTGCCGACAAGCCTATTTATTTAGCCATGAGCGAGTGTGCATATAATAATATACATATTATACGTAAATAAAACTGATTCTAAATAAGTCGTAGACTATGAGATTTACGCTATTCTTATTTATACAGAGATCCTGTGAGCAATATAGATGAATGATGTGTATCCTGGCTATACTTTTACGAAGCTTTTCGTCGGCTCGGAGGTGATATTATATGTATATAGGTAAAAGCTCGTTCGAGATTCGTTTTGCCAAAGTTCTTGGCGAACACAGCACAATCGTTTCCACGTACCGTCATGTATAAATTATAGGTACATCAGCTACATTTTAAAAACAGTCGTCTGATTAACAACTATTTACTGGGAAAAAAGGTGAATCTCATTTGAATCACAGAAGTTGGTATCACCACATGACACTCCTAAAATGGTATATAAATATGGAAAAAATCCAAGTATTTGAAAATAAGGGCCTTATGTATATATCAAAAGTTTAAAAAAATCAAAATTTGAATAAATTATATTAAAGAAAAAACTTGGCCGTATAAATATGTATGGGGAATGTATACACCTCGGTATACGTATTTAAATTAAAGTGGTCATACTATATACATGTTATGCATCAATAGAATTTGATACAAATGACAAGGAGTATTTAATATTTTAAGCCCTAAACTTGTAAATTTAATTTAAAAAACAAATCGTTGAAAATATTTTTCAAAATAGAGACGGTATAGTTGCAAAAATAACCAATACATTATAAGTAATAATAATTACATACTTTGATAAAGTATAAACTGTTTTACAAACAAACGCTATGGTGTTAAAAGCTCGTAGGCATAAACCCTGAGTTTAACCATACATTTTATGTATTTATAGAAATACTTAGCTGAGGGTTTATCCAATTAAAATAATTTGAGTCTAAATATGAGTTGGGTACACGTTAATTATAAACAAAGAATCTTGAAGTAAGAAAACAGAAAATGCTTTAGAAAAACATAATTAACAACAATTAACACTACCACTCTTCTTATATTAGAATGCTTTATTTTTTAAATTATTTATTTAAAAACAGTTGTTACTATATGCATTAATAATTTTGTTTAATTTTAGTGAGGTTTAGATTAATAATTGTTTTAATTATTATAGACTTTTACAATTATAATAGGTAAATATTAATCACATGGTTTAAAATTTTAAAATTATAATGTTATTATAATATACTATAATAAGCAACACATGACTTAATACTAACATTAATTTTATACTCTACAGTCTACACCATACATAAGTACATGGGCGTTCTCACGGGGGGATATGGGGGATGGATCCCCCCCATGACCTTTTTTTTTTAGGTGAAATGGATTTTCACGATTAACTGATAAGAAAATTAAATAAATCAATAATATGCAATTATTGGTATACAGATAACAGATAACAGATTACAGACCACGGTTACAGTAATCTAATATTATATTGTGATTATATTGATATTTGATGTAAACAATAAATAATTAGAGGAATCCCAATTGATGCTAAAGAAGTTCTTGATGTGATGTCTCAAAAATCAAGAAAACTTGATATCATTTTGTAAATTTAAAATTAATAAAACATAATATTAATAAAAAATAATATAATTAATATTAATTAAAAATAAAATATTGTCTAATTTAATGTATGTTGTTTTTTTTTAAAAATAAGGGGGTGTGGGGGCTTGGCCCCCACGGCTCACCTTTGAATAAATATTCATATCCCCCAATAAAAATTCCTGAGAACGCCTCTGCATAAGTACTATGAGGTATTTCAGTTGTATTATAAAACAATATTATATTATTATACCAGACACTAGAATAAACAAATAAATATAGTCCACCACCACTCTCCTGCTCTTGTTTATTTAATTAAATAATGAAGCATTAGCTGTTGGGTATAAGGGTGCATGTTATCTCCAATAGGCACTTGATATTCCTGAACCGTAAACGTATTCTGAGTAGAAATGTGTAATAGATAATAAATAAATATAGTCAGACCCTATTAACACCTAATCAACTAGTGGATCGGCGGTGCTTTTTCGGCCATGTACTGTAAGTATAACTTACTACAGTAATTTGTTTAAACGGTCATCCGTTTAAATCGCGTTAGATTTAGAACGGATTGGGATAATAATTTGCTTCAATTTACCTCTCCTTAACGACTTAACTTCCTTCCCTAACTTATCTTCCTTCGGCACACAACACCACTTTTGTTGGGCATTTTTTAACTTTACATAATCGCATTATTACTTTAAAAAAATGTACACAATTTATTTATACTCTCCGAATGTAAATTTTATGCTGCGGTTGGGTGTTGTAAATAGTACCTATCTAGCACTTATTATATGAGTGATATATTATAATATGGCGTAGAATACCTATCTATCAAATAAAAGTAAAATATACCATTTAGGTATGATTTATTTCAATCTGAACCATTTTACAAAATATATAGTTGTATTCAATGGTAAAAATACCCAAGTACACTAATTATGTTGTATGTCATTTGTGTCAACGACTATGTTCATGTACACCCAATATTTGCCGTCAACGGTTTCTGAAAATTATATTTTCATCTATTGACATTTCATATAGTAAATACATATAGCTTAACTTAAAAAGACGATATGGTTTTCAGAAAAATTACTTATACCTACTCATCATTTTTATTTTTATTTTTTATAATTAATTTTGTTTCCAAGACTTAACAACTATCGGTTGTTTTCAACATCATTAATAATTTTGATTATTATTATAATATTATCAAATAATTTTAGATTAAAGACAAGTTTTGGCCTATGTTTTAAGATTGAATTACAAAAACAATTAATGTACAACGCATAATAACTATTATAACAATCATTGTAAATGTTAATTTTCACTAGGATTGAACTGGAATTGAGTAAGGCCGCAATATTGTTGTATGATAATATTGTTTGTCGTTATCAAATATTATGATATATAGGTCGAAGAAGGTTGTGCGCATAGACTTATACCAGCTAGTTTATATAGGTCAATCGTCGATGCGATTTCGTGTGCAGTTAGACAACCGTAATAACCATAAACGATACAAGATAAATCGACTATAGTCAGAAAACGATATTATAATGATTAACCGTACCAATACGTACTACGATATATTTTATAAAATATTCTTTGTTTATGTATTTTAATCGTACGCTCTTGTCGCGGTATAACACAATATTTCGATACAGTATAATATGCTTTAAAATGTGTCGACGATTGATTATTGTCTCGGGGCACACGTGCGTCTTAGCGAAATATTCGATTTAAACACGTACGTCATTACCCCAGCACCCCCACACACGATTTTCATTATTTTTTTTTTTTTGCCAATATTTATAGTATGCGATTAGTATGCATTTGTACGACCATTTTTCAAATTCGTACGCGTTTTTAGTTTTCGCCCCACGAACAAAAAACTGGGGCGGTGCCGGAGAAACGTTTCAAAATATACTAAGAATACTAAAATATATTGTCAAAACAAAAATAATGAAAATCGTATGTGGGGGTGCTGCGGTAACGTATACGTGATTCGAACGAGACCACGGAAGAGGTCCGGCTTTTGCCCTCATTTCCGTCACCCTAAGGGCTCTACGGAGGGACTTAAATCATGTTACGATAAACATTAATATTCGTATTACGACAGCTACGATAATATTGTCAATGTATATAGTACCCTCGTCGGTCGAAAATAAATAATTGTAACAATAATAATAAAACGCTTACTTCTTGCACAATAGGTGTCTATTATTGTTGTCACTGAGTTACATTATTTTTTACATCCCGATGTACAACTCGCTTTACAGTTATTAACAATAATAATATTCTTTATTACCGCGAGGACCATAACCGGGTAACCCGCGGCGAGGTATAACGTCCGCAACCGCGGTCCACTTCTCGCGCCGGTCGCCAGATGGCATTTACGCCTTTTCTCTTTCCGCGAAGTGATTCGGCGGCGGCGGCGGCGCGACGGGCTGTACTACGCACCGCTCTATCCCTTTGAATGGGACGCAGCGCGCGGCACGAGCTCAACAGTCGTTTCGCGCCCGACGTGCCGACCACACGCGCTCGCCGACCACGGGATTCCGACGCACCGGAACCGACCGACCGACCGACCGACCGACCGACCGTCTCGCTTACGTCCGTTTTGACGATCTGTCGTTTCCGGCTTCCGAGCGCCCGACAAGTCGGAATATTTTCGTTTCGAAAAAAAAATCAATCGCGGATCGTCCGTCCGTCCGCGGGTTTATGAACTGCCGAGTGTGGTGATAGGGACAGCGGATCGCGAGGTGTACGCGCGGCCACGACGAGCGTCGACGATGCGTGCTGCCGCGTTGACCGCGGTCGCGGTGTTGGCCTGCTGCCGGCCACCGGTGCCGGCCGTCCGGGCCGCGTGCCTGCACACGGCCAGGGACCTGCAGGCCCAGGCCCGCGCGTCCGAGGTGGTGGTCAAGGCGCTGGCCATGCGCGTGTGGCCGGAACCCGACGGGCTGGTGGGCGGCCACTTTGCCGTCGTGGCCGTCTACAAGGGCGCCAGGGCCGTGAAAAACGTGTTGCGCGTCGGCGGCACAGACTTGTTCAACATGCACGACAAGTGAGTAATAATTTGTTGCACATATCGAGACGACAGTTTTGTCGATATTTTTTGAAAAATGTATTTAAAAAAATTGTTAGGTCTTTTGAAATTTGAAAAAAAAATGCAATCACACGTCTTTGCACGTTGTGCGGTATGTAGTTGTAGCGCATACCTATTTTGTGGTAACGTGGGCGAAACGTCGTTTTGGTTTTTTTCGAAAAAAACGTTCTACCTATCATTGGCGTCTATTTGCGTTTAACTTGTTTACATGATTTTTTTTTTTTTATCGGTCAAAGACTCGCGAAAACGATGTATGCGTGGTTGTCAGAGTTTCTAGGAAATATATGACCGCGGTAGATTTATTTTCAAACGACATAACACCAATTTAATTTTGATGGTTACTAATTTTATCAGTTGCTTTAAAACCAAAAGTCATTACCAAAAATATCACCACAACCTCGAAAACGACTCGTTCGTAAAATATAGCGAGCGGGTTACACATTTTGGTTGACATGATTAAACAATACAGTTGAAATCAAATAACAAAATTTATACGGTCAACATATATTTTGTAATATGACTAATCCCTGTGTTATACGCGTGCAGATGATTATTGATAATCGATTTGACATGTCTCTAACTGAGATGTAACCAATAAATCTGTAATATTGTCAGATAATAACTGAAAAAACGGACTTAAGAATTTTACTGTTTTTAATACAACGCACCTCTAAAATGGTTAAAACGTGTGTGAATCGGTGTCGATGGTATTTCTTTTTCTTTTTTCCTTTCGCGAAAGACGCCCAAAGCCAAAAGCAGTTCTGCATTAATAAAAATGCAGCATGAGAGTTTAGTGAACAGCGTTTTTTATCTGATGGGACCGTTTTGTTTTTAAATTATGTAAAGGTGAGTGAAAAAAAAAAAAGAAAAGAATACGACGCATATTATAGGGGGAGAACCCCCCCCCATACATGCAATCTGCGAGAAAATTCGCTATCGTTTTTTTTTTTTTTCAGAAATCTTTACGCTTTTTTTTATCATATTTTATTTTACTGGAAAACACTAACACCGTGACGATAATATTTTTATTGCGATATTCTTCTAAGAGTGCGGCTATACAATAATATAATAATATGATAATCAAATAAATCAAACATAACGTCGACGAGTGAAAACGAGTAAATACCACTGTGAAAACAATACAATGCTTACAATATAATCAACAATAATACATTATCGAACAGAGGATACAACAGATGGTATATTGTAGGTATCTGCTACTAAATATTATCACTGATTTTTTTTTTCAACAGACGAACATTTGTTATTAGATACCTACTACTAAATATTATCACTGATTTTTTTTTCAAAAAACGAACGTTTGTTATTGATCTTTTACAGCAGCCGGTAGTCGGGTAGTGACATAATTATTCGCAAAAAATGATCGATGCGACCGTTTCGCACGTTTTCGTGAAATTTAATACATCGATACGATCGCATTATTTATTTGTTTTTCACCGATAGAAATATGCGACTGTACAGTGCATCGTGTGCTCTATTATTTCGTACTTTTTTTTCGTCACAAATAGGTGTAAAGATGCGATATCATAAACCGTGACAATACGTATTATTTTCCTGCACTGAGGACTAATATTCTAGTAATTATAATAATATTATGGTCTGCTGCAGTAGGTGCAACCTGTTCGAGCGCGTGAAACGTTCGCGTTCAGCAATATTCGTATTTTGTATAATTTAACGATATTTACTATATTTACTGTATTTACCCCATCGACCTACATTTTACGAGCCCACAGTGATGTGTATACGCGGATTGAAATATCTCGGCATCAAAGAATTCTGTATTGGTTTAGTTATTTATCGACTTTATCGGTTATGATTATAATACGTAATGGTCAATTATTAAAGTATGTAGGTACTTAATATTATGTTATATTAACAAAAAAAAAAAAAAACCTATAACCAAAATTAGTGACAACGATTGTTTTGAGATTGTGAAAATTAGGTACCATAGTTGTATATTGTTGCCCAATTAGAAGTTAACAATATTATTATTTCAGAGTTTCTTTTTTTTTTCTTCTAATATTACTTTTTAAATTTTAAAAACAGATACGTGAAATACATTCAAGAGAATATTACAATAAGTCGTGATTATTTGAATACATTTCCCGCAATAAAAAACATTACGACCACCTACAGTTTTAGCGTTCAGCTGACTTTTTTAATATTCGTTGAAATTATATTATTAAAAAAGCGATTGAAGTATTTATATTAAGTCCAATTAATTTATAATAGTATAAATGTATTTTATTTAAATTGTCTTAAATTGTATGATGGAATACACCTATATGATATTGGCTTCAATCAGAATTCATTTTCTATAATATTTATATTATTACGTAGGTATAGTTTTCACGAGTACTTATCTACTATTTTTTCTATCATAATTATTATGCACACCATATTAAATCTTGTACTTTCCTGTTTTATTAGCTTTATATGAATATCAATATAATTTGTATAAGTGGTGATCTTGAGAAATTAAATAAAATATTTTATATTGCTTATAACTTCTATAATGTTGATTATTAGTTATTACTTATTACCCACTCATTACTATTATTACATCAACGATAACTTATTTTACACGTATAAAAATAAATACACAACTCATTCAAATACATTATATTAACTTAAGTGTAACACTGTGATCATTTTAAGACAAATCTCCGGTAACATATATTTTATTTCTAAAGAAAAATGATTTGTTGTATTATTTTATACTAAAACATGTTCTTTATCGAGCTCATTTCTGTCTGAATACACACTTATAATATTATAGATTATTTCATTTATTTTCCGTATACCATTGGGAATGTTTAAAAAAAATATATATATTATATAATATCGTTATTAGTCTATTACACTTACACAATTACACTTTAATCACTTTATAAAGTATTGTCTCACCTTAACATTACTTCAAATTGTGGTTTTATATAATATAAACAAATTAAACGAGTATACCTCTATATTATGGTTTTTGGTTTACAATGGTAGCCACACAAAAGTTTGTTCATAATTTAAATTATTTTCGACCTAGAAGTTTTCAATGTATTACGTACGAATGTATGATATATTAATAACGATATACTCTAACAAATTCAATTTTATTATTAACTATGTATATTATGTACTTTCTTAATTAATGTTTTCAACCTTACATTAGGTACGGATTGTATTGAAAAGTTTTGCTAACGTAATTATGATAATTCTGTTGAAGTAAAATTAGTGTTTTCTTTATTATTATTTTAAATAATTGCACTTGTATACGGGATACTGATTTACTCGAGGATTTACTACTATTATTTAAAACGAAATAAAAAAAAATCAGGAAACTCGTTCACCTGTATAGAATGTTATATTATAACAATTTTGAGTTTTATTAGTTTTTTGAAAATTACTGTCAGGAAAATATTTTATACTTAGTCAACAATTAATTCGTAACAGAAAGTTGTAGAACTTAAATGTAAATAGAACATTCCTGTCGATTCTCATAAGTTGTTGTTATTGCAAATTACCGTAATACCACAATACTTTTTTATGAGCGCCCGAAGATAAAATGTTAACAAAATTCATTAAAACCACGAAAATTAGCAAATTATCTGGAGTTAGACATTTTTAAAAAATTGTCTATTTAAGATTTCAAAATGTAATACAAGATTACCTTTAAGTTTTCCTACATAAAAAAAAGACTACAGAAAAGTCATATTACATTTTTATATGAGCGTTATAATAGCAGTGCTCGGGACCTATAGCACTTAAAATCATTAAAATGAGCGCTTAAAAACATCATTATAATTTATAAGCGCTCAAAAAAGCATTTAAAAAACTTAAATTTAAGCTAAAATATTTCGTTTTATTTACGTCCAAGTATTCGGACACATGCGATGACGAAAGCAACTCGACGAACGCGAACGAGAAAAGACTACTAACTCTGAAATCGAAACATTATTTGTATTTATCACGCCTGTAAACCACGACGGTCAAATAATATTATTTACCGAGAAATTAGTGATAATCTGATTAACACGAAATCAATCATATTAATTTGTTTCCACGAATTCCAGTTCTATTTTGAGCTTTGGAATATTTTTGTTAATCCCGAGACGATTCCGCGGACGGCGACGGACTAAGCGACAATGTAGATAAGATGAGAATTATTTTTAATTTTGATTCTATCAAAAATAACTTTGCAAGAGAAAACCTTAAAAAATAAAAAGTAGAAAAACTGGTCTAAAAAGCAAAAGTGATCGGAAAAACTCGAAATTAGCATTATTTTGAGAAATAAACTAACATTTTTTTTTTTAGTTTTTTTTTTCTATAAATATGAATTCGTAGTGTCAAAAAGCTTAAAAACGTAATACAAGGTTCCTGATATATTTTTACAACAGCAGTTGAATAATATTAAAAATACATAGTCAGGTTTTTTTTATGAATTTAAAGTTCAAATGTTGACGACCTTTATCAAATTCAAAATTATTTATTAGTTAAAAATGTATAAAACGTTCGACTTTTATAGCTAAGAATTAAAAACTCAAAACAAGATTCCCTATAAAAAGTTTATTCTGTTACCGGAAAATCTAATAAATGTATATACACAATTTATTTTTTATAGTTATTTTAATTTCAAATTAGGACGAAATTACACATTCAATAACCAAGAATAACGATTTTAGTTATTTTGTTGTAATTTAAAAACATAATTCGTGGATACTTGAAACTTCTCAAGTATATTATTATATTATACAAATATTGAAATGTGATAATATGCAAATAATATCAATTAAACTTACCGGCTTTCGTATTAATAATAACAATTTAAAATATATAGTATAAAATATGCTAGGCTGACAAACCGTTTCTGCTCAAAATTGTTCTTCGTATATAATGATAATACTACCCTCGATACTACCTGTATCATTGAAATTCAAATTTAACACCATCCATTATTAATATTGATAACTTAAGCTACTTTTTTCGAAAAGATTTCATCTCAGTTAAGCTAATTTTTCTTTTTAACTAAATTACTTTATTCTTTATAGTAGTAATGTAATTAAAGTGATTGTAGTAAATTTAATTAAACATAGTGTGTAACATTTTATACAAGAAAAAAGTACCTACTTGCAATTTAAAATCAGACTTTAATTATTTTGGAAGAACTGAATAAGAATTGAAAACTATGATGTTTATTATCTCAACCATGGTAATTACAATTTACAATTACTTACTCTATACCTATAAGAAACAATAATGCAGAGGTTTTTCACGTGTATCTGCATTGCAGTACAAAATCTGGTCCAGTGTACCCTTTATTTCTGGTAATCTGAATTTAAACCAGTGACAATTTACAGTCAATTTCATTTATACGCATTAATTAAAAACTGTTGACTCATAAGTTATAATCAGATTTACTTTTAATAAAGCTTAATAAAAATACATGCAATTTAATTAAAGTGTTACTCATAATTACATTTTTCACTCAACTATTTCAGTGTATTATAGTGCATAAATGTATAGTATTGTATTATTATGAGTGCAGGATATCAAATGATAACTGCATCCAAGCTTTAAACATCTTAAAAAACCCATTTATCAGGTTTTAAAATTTTAAATACATTTATATTATATAGATGATTTTTATCAAAAATTGAAATAATAATATTTTAGTAGCAAATCAAGAATAAATTCTGGAATCAGCTATAATTTTTAAATTTTAACAATTGAAACTAAGAGTTTTTGAGATAAATTAAATATTATTTAAGTGGAATATTCCCGAAATTTGTACTATTTGAATAAATATGATTTTATAATTTTTAACAGAAGTCATATGCTTCCTTATTAGGTAGTCAATATTTTTTCTATTTAACATAATTTTTACTATTTATTCAGCAATAATAAACTTTTTATCATTTAGCATTTATCATATTATAACATTAATAATTGAATCATATTTTTTCTTTTATTGAATCGAATATATTGAGATTTTTTTTTTTTTAATACACATTTTTTGAAAATTATTTATACCTACTTCTCAAAATTAGTTATAAATAGTTCATCTATCATTTTTCTTATATATTTTGAGTAGGTAACTGAATAACAATATCGCAAAAACAATAAATGATTATATTTAAAATTATGTGACACATTGGTTGATTGATGGAATTAGTTTATCAGTGCTCTGCTTACCCCAGATTTGATGATGAGATTAATACGATTCTTTTACATTAAGAATAATATTATCCAGATTATTTTTTTATAATTATTTCTTCAATGAAACATTTTTAGTGGCTTTGTTGGCTAAAATTATACTGTCATACATTTGATCTAAGATCCCAATGTTCCGAGTGCTTTAATCAATTGTATTAGACATGCACTTGAAAAGCTTATTTTGATAATAACTTAAACTAAGTACTAACTTGAACCGTTTAAATATTATATAATGTGATGATGATTTAAAAATCTAACATGGTTCACAAAATTCATAACTACATAAGACTTATTTACAGAATATTTGTATACTTACACTAATTTTCGATTCTAAGCTGTGCATGTGTTTTATTTTGTATCTGAAGACAATTTTTATCCTAGGAAAAATGCTTTATTCTTCAATTTCGAGTATATTGTTTCTGGTGACACATTAGATGTTAAGTTTGTACTAAATTCAGAGAAATGTACAAAGAAATTACGGAAAACGGAGACTGAAGTAATCGGATAAACGAAAAATATTGACGTTTGTAGTTTCTTTTCTTCTAACAATTTAAATTATTTACTTTTCATTCAAACAATATTTATCTTTAAACATTCTACTTCTAGTTTACCTATTTATTATGTTCTATACACAATGACATTTTCAAGCGATTTTGATTTATTGTTAATTTAATAATTCGTTTTAAACCTTTTATTTTTTATAAAATTGATCAACATTATTATTTTTGTTTAAAATGCTTGAAAATATAAAACAAGATTCCTCAAATATTAAATATTTTACTTAAAAAATATTATGTATTGCATTTTATAAAATTAATTTTAAAACTTATCATTATTTATTTTAAATTATATTTTATGTTTAGCATTTTATTTTATTTGTACATTATTATTTTTACAAGTAGATTAATTAACTTAATTAAATAGGTATCATATAAATAATATAGTGTAAATCGGTGTAAATGTTAACAGTTTCAAAGCTAATAACAGTCTTAAATATGTTTAAAATATAACTTTGGTACATAAATAGGTAGTTAATGCCAGGTCTATCGCGTGTTCTTTTTTTTTAAACATTTTGATATTGGTTTAAAGTTTTTGTGACATTTGAAATGTTCAAAAAGTTTCATAAAACACGTCCGTATATTTGAAATTAAACGCAGATTAGATAAGTTTTCAATTTTACAGGTTTAAAGACACGTTAAAAAACTACAAATAACAGTGGAGAAAAGTGAGAAAACCTTTAAAATCCTTTAAACTACCTATTTACGTAAATCCTATTTTTCTGTGCGATTTATGTGACTGTCCTATACAATTTTTAATACAAATTAAATACTATTCTTTGATAAGATAGTCAAAATTAGATGAGTGTCTGATATTCTAAATTGTATTAGGTTTTTTAAGGTAATTTGACTGAAATCATGTTTTATATTTTAAATGATTTAATATAATATGTATTTTAATTTTAAGCCGCACGAGTTTAAATAATATATATTTTAATCTTTAAATACATAGTAGGTATTATGTGTACCTAAAACTATAATTTTAAATTTACAAATCATATTTATGAATTATGACGTGTATATTGTATCAGTTTATAGTTTGATTTATATACAAGTTGATATATATTATACTAGGTAGGTTTAATAGGTGACTACAGATATTAAAATGTATCCTATATTCTATCTTTGCGCTCGTTTATTAGTATGGTGACATAGTTACACTAGAACAATTAACATTATAAAACAATTTTACCCTTTGAATTATTTTTCTATGATAATTTCAATCGATAATAACTATAAAATAAGATGAAATTGTCAGTAGCATTGACCGCGTATAATAATAATAATTATATTATTGGAAAATTACAAAAAATAAACGTGTGTGATCATGGAAATAAATATCTGATATTGCCATAATATGACAATAATACTTGCCAAGAAATTGGCCTGACTTATCTGCAGGGCTCAAAACCGTTCATAATATTTTAACTGTTTTGGTTTCAGTTTTGACATTTTCCCATGTTGGTTTAAACTTTGTGAATGGTCTTTGAAATTCTAAGGTTTCATTTAGTGGTATAAATTGGTCTTTGAAAATGTTCGGTTTCAATTTGGGTTTTGTAAATAGTTTTTTTAATTCTAAGGGTCCTGCAGGTACGGTTTTTAAAATAATTAAATTGTTTGAAAATTGTTTTTTAATATCTGCGGGATTTGTATTTAAAATCTAGCATAATATTATTTTCTTCACAAACAAATATTCATTATAACAGAAATTGTAAAAAGGGGGGTCAAGTGAATGTCACTTCGCTGTACAGTAGGTTACAAGTAGATCACTGTATAATGGATGGTATTAAATATGAATTCAATGATATAATATCATAGTATACAAAAAACGATTCTGAGCGGAGACGGTATGTCAGTCTAGGATATTTTAAATTATATTGATATTGTTATTTTATATCAGTGATGCTTGAAAAATATTATAATATATACTTTTACTCTTTAAAATTAATTTTAATATGTAATTTCGTCCAAATTTGAACTTAAAAGAACAATAAAACATCGTTCCGCTCAGAATCTAAGATAACTCTGTTTATTTATTTTTTAGATTTTTTTGTTTACAATATGTACTATTTATTATTTTTAATATTTTTCAATTGCTATTGTAACAATATATCAGGAGCCTTGTATTAAATTTTCATTACTTTTGGCGCAACAAATAAAAATTTATTGGTATTTATATAAAAAAAACTAAAAAATTTGATAATTGAAATCGTCCATAAAAAGCTGAAAAACAGTCAAAATATATTCAAAATTAGATGGTGTATAGAAAATGCTAATATACACATTCAGTGAAATTTTCATGCATCTACAGTTATTCGTTTTTGAATTGCAACAAAATAAAAAAATCGCTCCATGAGAAATCGAGTGAATATTTAATCTTGTAAAAATTTGAACTTAAAATACTTATAAAAATGTATTTTGACTTGCTTATAAACATTTTTTTATTGATAAAATGAAGCAAACTTATGAGGAATCTTGCATTACATTTTCAAACCTTAGATTTAAAAAAAACATTTTTATGTATTTCTAACTCAAAATAAATTGCACGTTTTCGTCATTTTTACGTATTTTGTCAAAATTTGAACTTTGATTGCCTATAAAAAAAAATTGTGACTACGGATTTTTAACATTTTTCATCTGCCTTTGAAACTATATTTTAGAAGCCTACTATTAAATTTTCAAGATTTTTTACCTAACAAATAAAATTTTATTGATATTTATAGAAAAAAAACTAAAAAAATTGGAAACTGAAAATGTCCGTTAACAGCTCAAAATAAATCAGAATATTTTGAAAATGCTATGGTGTGTAGAAAATGCTTATATAAACATTCGGTCAACTTTTGACGCCCCAAAGTCCTAACTAGATTCACTTTCCTATCAGAAAAGATACTATTGAAGAAAATCGAAGCATTTTTACTGTCCTAAAAGGTGATGACAGACACAAAAAAAAAATAAAAAACCACACATCATTATAAAATCAATATATTCATCGCTCCGCTCAGAATCTAAAATTATAATTTATTAAGAAAATTTAGAAAAATCAATATTCATATAATTATAGTTGTTTCGGTTTTGGTTTTGTAAACAGTTTTTAAATATTTAGGTTTCACTTACGTCCGGGTGTTGAAAAATCAGAAAAATTGAGTTTTTAAGTTTTAACTGGTCTTCATTAAACCGATTTTGAGTCCTCCTTAGTTGTTTAAATTTTCAATGAAGTATAATATATGAGCGTTGGACAAAAGAAAATTATTAAGTAGCAATAAGCCGATTTATAGTGCCATTTGTTGTAATTGGCATTATGTTATAATGATCAAAAAAATGTATAATATTGGTTAAAAATTGTGTTTGATAGCTTATATTTTCCATGGTTATATGCCACTATCATTCCACTAAAGTATAACTTAAACGATGTGTTGTGTGCGTCTCTCGTGACTTGTACGTTTTCATATATTTTTTTTTTTCATTTAATGATGTTTTTTTTATTTTTTCATTTAGTTTGTTTAGACAGGGCGACTAAATGATGAGGGCCATCGTACCTATTGTCTTTCACCACACTTTTCTGTTCGTCGTGCATTTATCGCTTGCCACTTGGTACGCGCCATTGCAACCGACTAACCTACTGACCTAATCTATACATTGATTTACCACTTATTAATTATTATAATTGTGAACTGTGATAGTAGTTAACAGATAAAATATGCTCACCCTTGTATCTATAATTGTATTTATAAGAACATACATTTGTAGAGCAGTTTAATATAACTGAACACATAACTCTATGAACGCTTTGTACTATCCTTGTAGTACGGTTAGGCCAACATAATTTAATCCCGGCGATTGCTTTATATTAACTGGCAAATCTTTCGTGTTATAAGACTATCCAGTAAGTATTGAAAAGATACAGTGTTAAAACAAAGATACTTCAGTGACAAAAGTGTAATGGTTAAAATAGTAGAAATATAGTATTGAGTTTTGTTCCACAATAATTAATAATTTTTTAAGTCAAGCAGTGTAAAATTTATTGCATTTATTTTCCACTCAAAATATATTTCATTTATTTTTTCGTTATGATATCGTTGAAAAAATGATCACATTAACTTATTAGTTGTCATAGAACACAATATGAGTTGTAATAACAACAAATAACCATCGTCAACGTCAATGAAAATATATATAAGACAAAGGAGCATTCCATTTCACTACATTCATATGGATAACTTAAACTGACTTATAAATTATAAAACTCATAGTTTTTAAAAAATCATTCAACTTTGAACAACCAAACGAGTTTCTTTCATAAATTAAAATTTGGTTTGTGGTATTATAAAATATAAGTAATATGCACTTTCATTTATAGCAATATTATTATTTACCTAGTTAACCTAATTTTTATTTAAACTATTGTTTATTGTGTAATGTCTCCAACTTCATAGTTTTATAATCTTTGAATGTACCTAAACAAGTGTACAAAAATAAGATCAGGTATACCATCACTATGTTATGCATTAGTTTATTCATGATTAAAATTAATTTAAAATATATTCCTTGATATATTCGTATAGTATTTTAAACACAAATAAATTAATATTTCCCTGCATAATTCAAACGCTTATTTCTTTAGTAATAAGTTTTACATTATACTATTAAATACTCATTATAGCTTAAATCTAGTTTTTATTATAGTTCCTTATCAATTTGGTTTGATTCATATTATTATATCAAAATTATTAAAATTGTTCCAGTATTATTAATCAATACAATTTATTTTATACATATTAATTTGAATGATTTTAATTACTATTACAAACACTCTTGTATTATACTTAATATAAGAGTGACATAAATCAATTGAACTGTGGACGGTAATGTGTTTGAACGTGTATTATTTATCTATCGTCATGTGGAAGTTACTATGATGCCCTTGAGCATTTCCATTATTTTAAATACATAGTTTTTCTATTGCTGTGTACAACACAATTTATTTATGGGAATCATGAATGTTATTTACTAATATGTAGTTAAAAAGTATTTCTTAAGTATATTCCTTAAATAAATATTATTGAATGGATATCGACCTTTAAAAATTATTTTCATGGTATTGTTATCAAAAAATTATACGCTGTAACTGTATAATCTGATTTGCTCCAAATTATGATTGACTTGACAGTAAATCATTGTTCTAACAATTAATGAATGATCGACTATCAGATCTTTGGTAAATATAGTTATTTCCGTTTCGTTAAACAATAATGACCTTATGGTTGTAATATTTTTCGTGTGGACGGAACGCGTTGGTGGATAGATAAATAATTGGATAGGACACGTAAGGTATAAAACTCAAATCCTGTCTCAGAAAAAATAAACCTAAGGAAAATGTTTGATTGATACACAACATCTTTAGAAGTTCTGTTGTACTCGAATAGATAAGAATGTCGTTTTAAAAATTGTTACGCATTATTGGTTTTTCGATAAAACTGTGTACACGTATACCTTATCTTTATTCTATTGTATTCTATATAAAAAATCTCAAATTCAGGAGGAGAAAAACTTAGTTAATACTCGTCTTAAAGTTTTTGAAATAAAACCATGAATTAAGATTTTGTAAACTACTTTCATTAATAAATTAAAAATTATAGACTGGAAACATTGTTATACTATTTATTATATTATTATTATAAAATTTGTATTTCAGAGATTTTTTTAAAAACGCATGTATTATTACTGTTTATAATATATTATACAATATAAATACTCGATATATTTTAATAATATTATTAGAAACAAGGCGAATTTGGTGTTTTTTTTATGGATGATAATTTAAAGATACAAAATTTATTACAATTGCGTTTTCATTTCTAAATTACTGCATGCAATTTTTGTGATGATAGTAATATTATTCCAACAAGGATTCAAATAATTATTGTTTCTAAGGAAATTTCATTGTATTCGTTGTTTAAGTTTAGATAATGGATGGGACTAATTATTATTTGGTTCAAAATTGCTAACAATGAGTTAGGGTCGGCGAACTAATGTCGACCAAAATTATGGTTTGTGTTCAATTTTTCCCTTTTGGAAATAAAAGATGAATATATATATATTTTTTAAATGCTTTAATCATAATAAGTTGATGGGGAAGTGGGTAGGGGGGGGGCGTCCTGTCGTAAAATGTTCGCAACGGTAAAAGCGAGGTCATAACGCAAACAGTTGCTCTGACTCTTTAATATTCCGTGGCGTTGTCGGTGATAAGTACGCGTTTCTCATGTAAAACAGTCTCCATTTCTTTTTCTCTCATTCTATCTTTTCGTTTTTCCA
Source organism: Nasonovia ribisnigri (assembly GCA_027563435.1). Classification (NCBI taxonomy): domain Eukaryota; kingdom Metazoa; phylum Arthropoda; class Insecta; order Hemiptera; family Aphididae; genus Nasonovia; species Nasonovia ribisnigri. The sequence goes on along the minus strand of JANEHU010004591.1, from coordinate 113,242 downwards.
AATAAACACCACAGAGAGATGTTATTATTATATTAAATTTAGCCAGCATCTTATATTTTCAAAACTATGTATGTATATTGTATATTACCTACGTTATTACGCTTCATAAACACAAATATGAAATAATAATAAAAAAAAAAATAGATATTATATTATTATATTAAATATAATAATATAATGTCTATTTTTTTATACATTTTATAATAACTATGAAAATAATGTACCTGTACAACAACTAATAAGCATACTTAGTTCCCATTACTTTGCTTAAACTTGACTTTAAAAATTATACCAATAGTTTTTATTATAAAAAAATAATCGATACCTAGGAAGGTACATGATATTAATAATAAAAATTATTATTGAATTTTACATTTTTTTACTAACAAATCACAATTTTTTAAAATTAACAAAATAATATTATGTTTTTGGTACATCAAAAAAATTTGTAAATTAATAAAAAGTATAGTTTATAAAAAAAAAAATTACAAAAGTACTTATACTTATATGGTCAACTATCATAAATTATATTATGGTAGCAAGTGGGTTACGTATTACTTTTGCCTATACATAACGCCGTCATAGTTTAATATTTTAGACATTGACATTTTTAATTTCCTTTCCTTTATCATATAATAGTTTTTAAAACAAATTATTGCAACAACATTTTTTATGCATTAAATATCAAAAGGTTGATCATTATATTTTCGAAATATAAAATATCTTGACGTGACTTTGGTATATAGAGTTAAATTGTCAGTCGGAAATAGAAAAATTGTGTTTCGCTGTTTGGTGGAAGGAAAACATTGAAATATCACTATAATGTGACGTTATAACAATATATAGAAATTTTTTTTTTGTAACATTTTACAAAACATAGACACGGTTTTTTTTTATGCATTCTAAGTTCAAATGTCTAAATTTATCTAATTAAAAATTTACAAATTATATTGTAGGTTAAAATTTATAAAATGTTCAACTTCTATAGGTTATAGCTAACGATTGAAAATTTAAAAGAAAGTATCACGTAAGCACTTTATTCTGTTACCAGAAAATCCAAAGAATATAATATAAACACAGTTTTTTATAGTTATTTTAATTTCAAATTTGGACGAAATTACATATTAAATAACCAAGTGTAACGATTTTAGTTATTTTATTGTAATCTTAAAATATTATTCTTGGGTATTTGAAACTTCTAAAGCTTATTATTATATAAAAATGAGATAATATTCAAATAGTATTGATTGAAAATTCCAGCTACTATATTAATAATAACAATATAAATATAATTTATATAATATAAAATATCCTAGGCTGACAAACCATCGACGCTCAGAAACGCTTTTCGTATACAGTGGTATAGTATCGTTGAATTCAAATTTAACACTATCCATTACAGTGACCGTCTTGTAACCTACTGTACAACAGAGCGTCAGCCACTTACCCACTTTTTTTTATGGACCTATAAGTCAGTAAAGTCCAAAATCACTATATGGTATATTATATTGTCATAACTATGTCTGGATCAATCACTATGTCACTCACTATTACAATTATATTTATCAAATTAACCTGCAATGTATTGCAGTACATGTTATAATAATTATTATTAATTACAATAGTATTTTCAATAGGTTGTGAATTAGCCATTAGGTCGACTTTAATGTCGTGAATGCTTACTTACATGAAAACTTTAAATTTTTTGAAACAACAAAGTTGTTGTAGTCCATACCAAGTGCTAAATTTGGTCGTGACTATCGACTTTTACGTAGTTACAAGGTTGGTTTATAAATCACTTAGGTTTATTATTTACACGGAAAACCATGATTTATCCATGTATTGCGCTGAGGGAAATTTCGTTGGATAATATTATTATAGTGGTGACTAATGGGATACGAAAGAAGTATAAATATATACGTATACCTGTAGTGGAATCCGGTGACAATGAAAGCAAACGTCATGTATTGGACATCCACGCGAGTAGATAACATTGGCGAATTTTTTTAATAATATTTTAACCATTTTTTTATCGAGACAATATTTTATTTTTTTACTTCAATGTATTACAAACCTGACAAATTACGTGTAAAAATGCATTTAGTTTACATATTATATATATATATGTAAATAAATAATATAATATAGTACAAGAGAGAAAAAGTAAGGGGAAAGAGAAACTTTCCTGTATGTTATTTTTTCAACACACCCTCACATGGAACTTGTTTAAATGAACCGTAATAAAGTTAACGGGGCATAATATATGACTATGGCATCTGTAGCGTGTATCGTTTTACTACTGGCAGCAATAGATAACGTTTTGCATTGATAACAGATGCATATTGATGTGGGACCAGGGACAGTTATACACCAAAATTTGATCAGATGATCTAAATTCTAAATGTATAATTTCCATATTTCGTAAACTGATTTTCATACTAAAATCTAGTTTAATCAATAACTGTTAAATTATAACGGCATTATAATTGAGTCTTGTCGGTTCAAGAATTTACTTTATTGATAATTTGAAAATATTATGAATTGCAATCTCAATAAGTATAAATTGGTGGTGCTGGTGCCATTAATTTCTTTATCAAAAATCAATTTATTTATTAATATGGAATAAAATATGGGTTTGCATAATATACACACATAAGACTTAGTCACAAACAATTTATTGATTTAAATACCTAGGTAGCTATATATATATTATAATGTCTAATAATTATTAATTTCTTGTGACATAAAGCCAAACATATAGGCGTATAATTTAGTGTACATTATATTTATTATTTTTACCTATTTAATGTGCGTGCAATTAATTTAATTATATAAAGTTAAAAAGTCGCTCATAATACCTACATCATCATACGTTTAAATACTAAAAAAAAAGAGGAAGAAAAAGTAGATAATCGCTTTGCTGTACAGTAGGTGTCAAGTTTACCTCATCATTGAGTAAATCACTGTAATATTAAAGTGTTATATTTGAATTCAATAATAATTATTATTGCGTATGAAAAACAATTCAGTGCGAAGACGGTCTGTCATTTCATGATATGATTTTTGATATTGATATTTAATTTAGAAAGTGCGATCACTGGATGGTTTCTTCCCTCACCCTAATTATATTCTTTATATTATATTATAATTTACTATAGCTCATATTCTTATTATGCCTTGTTGTATAGATTGTATATTCTCTATTAAAAAAAAAAAAATTACATTTAATTTATTTATTTACAATAAGTATAATGGTTTTGTTTCTTATAATTATTAAGAAAAGTCCTGGGAATTTTTACTTTTGACCCCTCATTTAGATTTAATTTCCCGCCAGAAAATATATCAAAGTTGAAAATCTAATAATTTTTACTGTTTCAAAATGTGATGACAGGCACAAAACTAGAAAAACAAACACAAATCATTGTAAAATCAATAGGTACATACATCGCTCTGCTCTAAAATCTAAAACTGTTAAAAATAACTACTGATTTTGGTACTATTTTAAAGTTGTCGATAAATCTTGTTATGATGACCTTACGTAATTCGTTCAGTTATTAACTCTGTTATAACATTTTAATTTAATGTAACCATAATTTATCCTTATCTTATGATTGCAGTGTTGTACTCAATTTTTTTGTCTTAGCTAATTATAGCATATTAAAATATACACAGCCTTGTATGCATATCAATACAAAAAAATTTAAAACAATAATTATTATTTTTCTTTACAAAAGAATAGTATGATAATAAATATTAAAAAAAAATATTTTTTCATATAAAGCTAAACTTATTACAATTTAATTTACATATTTCATAAATTTTTTTGTACATCAGAGTATAAATTTAAAAAGTGTAAATGTATTATTGGGGATTCAAATAAAAAAAACTTCTGAACAAAGTTATATGATATATATATTTATGTGACTAGTATATGAATCCTAATGAAATTGTGAATTGTATTATTTTAGAATTTATAAAAACGAGTACTAAAAATGTAAATAAAGGTTGTGGTACATATTATACCACAGCAAAAATAATAGTATAAAAACAGAATGTTCTGCGTGTTTTGAATTTAAATGAGTGTCATTGATTGGCGTGACTCAGTAGTGTTTGGTAAATTATATTATCGAAATCATCCCCCAGTTAGTTATAATTATCGGGATACGTATATATATATTTTTATTATGTTTATTCCTTGTTTCTTTAAAAAAAATCGCTCACAGGTAAATAAGAAAAACAAAATGTGCACTTATCAGAAATAAAAATTATTCGATAACTGTGTTAAAGAATATATTATTATTGATTGTAAATTGTAATATAATATTACTTAATAATTCAAATATTACATTTGTACTATCGTTGTAAATAAACATAAATATTCTCAAATGCAACAACCAAATAATAAATGCTATGTAGATTATCTGTTGTTTGAAATTTACCCATAATGATTGAATCTTGGGATTATTATTTTAAATGCCTTCATTGTTCAGGTTTTAAAACAATTTGTTTTAGTTCAAATAATATATACATCATGGTAAAAGTTATAGATATTTAACATAAATAATTATTCAACGACTTATTTGTATGATATTATTATCATGATAAAAATTGTACGTTTAAAATTGTGTTTACACCCATTACCTCCTACTCTTAATAGTACAATATAATTAGTCTTCATCATATTAGTACATAGCAATTTTCCGTTTTCGTAATCAAATTATTCTGGAAATATATTTAGGAATTATATGTACCTACCAAGTACAAACAGTTAACCTATCTTACTTGTTTGCTATAATATATAGTGAGTGGTTTAATGGATAAACTTGTATTATTTGCGTTAACCCTCCTGACTATATCTAATAAATAATAAAAAATAAATATATTATACAATGTATATTCAATGCAAGCTAATGGGCCCACCGATTGACCTAGTCCATTTAATTTATTTATTTAGCTGTCTCATGTCTATAGTTTATTCATCTACTGTATGTATCTCATTGAATATACTATAGTGGTTAAGTACCCAAAGTTAGACGTTTACTATTATAACAATGTAACGTTCACAATATAAATATTCAAATTTAGTGTTCAACTTGACATGTTTACTGTTTAGCAGAACTTTTATTGAATTATTACTATCGCGTTCATTCGATATAAAAAATAAAATATAGATAAGAGTATCGAATTTATTATTTCTTCAAATGCTAATAAAAAAAATCAAATACCTATCTTATAATTTCTCATATAAATTATTTGTGAAGTTATTAGGTATGTGATCAATAGAACAGACTAATCTTATAATAATTTGAATGTGACAGTCAGTATTTAATAAAATAAATAATAAAATAAAGAAGGTGTGTTGCAATTTTTAAATTGTTTTATCTAAAGTAAAAGTTGTATGAAGTTATTATGTTTATAGTATATTATTAGATAATATAATTAATTTATCATACTTATTAGCAATGCTTAAAAATAGGGGTATTTTAAATATAGTTACATACCTATAGGATTATAATGTGTACTCATAATAATATGTACATTGTAAATCCTTAATGCATTATTAATATACCATAAATATGTATATTACTATTAACGTATATTGTTATCAATAACAAAGTGGTATGATAGAGCTAAAATATAGCTTTATTATTGTTATGAAAGTTTATCTACATAAAAAATATGATTTTCATAAAATCTGAGACACTATTTAATTGATTATATTAAATTTAAATTTTCTTATTTTAAAAATAAATTATTTATTTTGAAGTAGACTACAGTTTAGGACTCGTAAAATAAATATGTAATATATCATGATATAGATGTATAGATTTATAAACTAAATCTTGTTATATTTTAAAAAAGTAAGTTTGAAAATATTTTTAGATTCTGAGCGTAGCGATAAATGTATTGATTTTGCAATGATGTGTGTTTTTTATTTTATTTTTTATTTTTTTTGTGTTTGTCATCACCTTTTAGGACAGTAAAAATGCTTCGATTTTCTTCAATAGTATCTTTTCTGATAGGAAAGTGAATCTGGTACTTTGGGGCGTCAAAAGTTAAAATTTCCCAGTTGTTTTCAAAAGCGCCGTGAAAAACAAATAAAAAATTAAAGGAAAAACGGGAATTTTTACGGAAAAGATTTTGGTTTTTGGTATAACTCTAAAAGAAATGACCGTAGGTACATGAAATGTTGACCGAATTTTTATATAAGCATTTTCTACACGCCATAGCATTTTCAAAATATTCTGATTTATTTTGAGCTGTGAACGGACATTTTCAGTTTCCAATTTTTTAGTTTTTTTTTCTATAAATGTCAATAAAATTTTATTTGTTAGGTAAAAAATCAATTTATCAATCATTGTAATTAAACAATTATAAAATGGTCAGTTTTTATAACTAAGGATTGAAAATTTAAAATAAAGATTCTTATAAATAGTACATATTGTAAACAAAAAAATCTAAAAAATAAATAAACAGAGTTATCTTATAGATTCTGAGTGGAGCGATGTTTTATTGTTCTTTTAAGTTCAAATTTGGACGAAATTACATATTAAAATTAATTTTAACGAGTAAAATTATATATTATAATATTTTTCTAGCATCACTGATAATTATAGGTTAAAAATTAAATAATATGAATAGTATTAATTCAACTTAGCAGCTACCGTAAAATAACGATATCAATATAATTTAAAATATCCTAGACTGACATACCGTCGCCGCTCAGAATCGTTTTTCGTATACAATGATATTATATCATTGAATTCAAATTTTATACCATCCATTATACAGTGATCTACTTGTAAGTTACTGTACAGCAGAGTGACATCCACTTGACCCCCCTTTTTTTTATTGGACCATTATTTGTTTAATAAGCTGACGTATGATTAACATTTAACAATGGCCAATGGTTACCCAAAAAAATACATTTTTGTTTACAATACACTAACAGTTTATTGTATTTTATTTTTACTGTATAGTTTTACTTATAAAATCAAACAATATTTGACTCAAAAATCTATATGTTTATATTTGTATTTCAAGACCAGTCCTATACAGTTATATATTAATTAGAATAAATATATTTCTTTTATAATTTACAATTTTCTTTTTAAATACGAAAGTTTAATTTAATCTACTGCTTAGTTGAACTATGCACAATGTACTAGACTATTATACTGATTGAACATTAAAGATTAATGATTCTGACGAAAACTTGGAATTTAAGAAAGACACTGATGCTATCAATTGGCTATTGTATCTCAATATATTATGTATGGTGTACACTATACCAACCATTCATCATAAAACAACTCAATATTATTAAATCAGTTTTCCTAATTAAATTGATTCATAAAATAATAAATGAAATATTTTAACGTAATTTACAAAATTTGACAACCATCATTATTTCACACGTTCCCTAGTAATTTATTTATGTATTTTATGAAGATTTATTATTGGCATATTGTTAGTAACAAAACTGTAATTAATGGGTTTTGAAATGCATATGAACACATTTTCGATATTACATATTATTATATTATTATTCCAATATGTGACCCGTAGATATCGATGCAATTAATTATTAAATCTGAAAATAATATTTCATTCAAAAAATAAAAAATATTTAAGAAATATAGAAATATTATTGTTATATTATATTTTAATAATAATAATTGTCATTAACTATTCATATAGTTAGATTCAGAAATTTTAGGTTATTTATTTTTAATGCAATATAACACTATAAAAAAATGATTCCAATTTAAGTTAAAATACCTAATATCAATAATATATTCAATATACTCACAGTCCGTACATATTTTATTCTATCATCTACAAGTGTTGACTGGCTCATTGTATGCAAAACTATTGCTGTACATTTATATAGTATAACATTTTAAATTATAGTTTCGGTTAATAGAAATTAATTTACTTATATTAATTATAGGTATAAATAACTGTCAATCAAGAATGAGTAACCGCTACCAATTATTGTTTATATTTTAAATTCAACTTCAATGAATTATTGAATTTTTTTAAGTTTTTGTTCCTATTTTATGTACCAATAAGGTAACATAATAAATAAATTATTAAGATTTTCAAAAATATTGCGTGCAAATTGATAGGATAAGGTAATTAAGTTAGTATTTGTTCCCTTACAATTTTCTCTATACTTTTTAAAAGTATAATTGAATATCGTGAATTGAAATAGCGCCGCAAGAATTATTTTCAGTAAAATTATTTTAAAATTGAATACGCCTTCAATCTACTTTGTGGATATAATATGGCGGTCCTTAACTGCCAGTGATTAGTATGAAAAAAATCGTCTGACAAACGGTATATACACCAAAAAGACCATTGTCGGTTTTGTTTAATGAAATAACGTGTAATTCACTGCGTATAATGTATAAATATATTGTATACGCACACCAGACGGAATAAACTGCACGGAGATTTCTAGCAATAATAATAATAATAAAAAAAAACAAAACGATTTTTCTCGGTCCATTTAGTCACCCATTTGTCGCTCTGCATTATTATTACTATAGCAAAGCGAAAGAAAAGCGCGCGTGAGTTTTTTTCGGTTTGTTTTTACACACTTATATCTGTTTATTTATTTTTATAACCTCAAAAATCTTCGAACCGGAATAACACAAAGTTATACGCGTGATTATATTAGCCGGTACATCGGTTTAATGGGATCGCACCAGAGCGAGTGAGATGGTGGCGGGCAGGGGCAGGGGCAGGGGCAGGCAGGCAGGCAGGCAGGTAGGCAAAATACTGCACAATAGGTATAATACTGCTGCAGGGCTCGTGGCTGTCTCTTATATATACGCGCCGGAGCTTCGGGCGGCGTCGGCCACTGCGTATTATAAATCTTAATGGGTCCTCTGCTGGGCTCAAATCCGAATTTACTGCTTTCCATTTGTTGCCCAGCGCGTAAGCCACCGCCGCGGCACACTGCACACGCAGACACCGGGCCCGTAACGTTCGCTAACGATTTCACTTCCGCCACACTGCCTCAGTCGTTTTTCCTGCACCCCCCCCCCCCCACTCACCCTCACACTCACCCACCCCTCACCAAACCGAACAGACCTACCCGCACGCGCTGTTTAAAAACGACGGAGCGTCTGTATACGCGTCGTTGTTATTATTATTATTATTGTTATTATTACTATTGCCTTTGCACCGCGGGCACGATTAAATCCGTCCAAAAGTCAATAGCTCGATCTCTATTTTATGCACAACACTTATATTTTAACACATAATACATGGCGCATGCGCGTTATGCATATCATATTATATTATATTTTTATATGCGTGTCGGGCGGCTATTGTTATTTGACCCTATACTCCCACCCCTCTTTCAATCCTATGTGGCCACCGAACGCACACACACACACACCCAATGGACTTATCGTATCAGAAATCGGACCGCGATTGCTGCGGGGTCCAATTGATTGAAAACGATTGGCCGACTTTTTTTTTTTTTTTTTTTATGGAAAATTTCACCCCGGGGAACAACGAAATCCAATGTGATGCGCGTTGACATTATACGTATACAAGCCACAATACTATTTTAAGGTCTAATTTTTTGTTTCCCCCCCGAAGTGCAACTTTTTAATGGAGTTTTCCGATTGCGGTTTGTGTAAAAGAAAATAATATATATGTTTGGGCGTGTGTATGTATTTGTTAAGCCATTTGGTTGGCACTAAAAACTTTTAGTCAACATTATGTGTACGAGCTTTCCGCAGTCACTTCTATTTTTTTTTTTTATCTTCATCGTGACTGATATTAAAACGTCCGGTACTATAGTCTAGAGCTGTATTTGTCAAATCGAATCTACGTGTCAGAAAGTTCTCGTAATCATATCATGTGAAACGAAATGGTGGTTGGTATCTATCAATAGACTCATACATCCGTTATAGGTAAATAAATTATGTATACAGACGCGTTCCCAAGCGGGGGCGAAGGGGCGTTCGCCCCTCCCATAAAAATGTTTAATGTATAAAATGACTCTCATTAGTCTCATTGTCAACAAAATAATAAATTATAATGATCAACATTTAAATTTGGACCACCAGTTAGTGATAACAGCATATCGAAATACAAACATAACCTAAAACATACTGATCAATAAGTAATAATCACGGTTTAAGCGTGTTTAAGATATTATCACAGAACAATATTATTAGGTACAATATTATGTCTAATATCATCTTAAACCGTGGTGTATACATATTTGTGTGATAACGTGATATATTATCGTGTTAATTGTTATCATTTATTTCATTGTTTGTACTATATACAATTGTACTTAAATTAAAGGTGAATTTATGAAAAGATACTTTTCTAAACTTATTTGTAATGCAGTCGCATTAACAAATAAATAGTCAGTAAAATTGACTCAAGTTCACCCAAACTATTGAAAAATACGCATAGGATAATTATTGATTTCAAAAATAGATTCGCCCCCCCCCCCTAGATAACTTACTAGGGACACCCCTGTATGTAAATTTACCTATTTTTTTTTTACAATTTGTTGAAAAATTTGATATAAAATGATTTAATTTTTCCTTGAATATGAAGTTCTGCTTCTACTAATTCTAGTTGTTATGATTTAGTTTAATTTAAACTATTATAATTATTATATTGATAAGTACATATATAAATCATCTTAAATCGAGTATCCGACAACTCCTGTACCATGTAAATCGAACTAGCGTGGTCCTACTGTACTTACAGATGATATTTTCAAATTCTTGAGCTTTTTGTGTACTGTGGACTGTGGATACATAAACTTATGTTTTTAAAATGAGTAAAGGAAATTTTTTTTTGTACATTTTAAGTGGAAAATTTTTCTTAAAATCATGACGTATGATAATCAAAATTGTAAAGAACTGTTTTTGAGTTAGTTAATAGTGTGTACTAACTAATACAACTCAATACAATAAAAATACAACTCTTATTCATGATAATGTGTTTTGAAGATATTAAAGTAGTAATGAATTTTAGTAATTTATAATAATGTATCAAAATTTATAATATTATATGTATATTATATTTTATAATTTTGTAAAACCATTTTTAAGGTCTATTATTCTTAATATAAATATTTTAACAACCGAGAAACTACTTGTTAGAATATTGAATTATATACATCAAAATCTTAAAAATAATTATCCACTAAATATTTAACAGTGAAAAAGAGGATTTTCATTTGAAAACAGAAGTTAGTATCACATCTCCTTAAATAGTAAAAAAAGTCTCAAGAATGTTTAAAATTTAAAAAATTATAAAATATAATTTTGAATAAATTCATTAAAGTTAATCATAAAGGAAACAATGGTGATGAGTATACTTAACCAATCACTCTGTATAATTATATACTGATATATAAGAACGTAAAATACAATATTTTAAAACAGATTCATGAAATATATATCTTATTGCCTATTACATATGTACACTGGTTTGTAATCTCATAAAAATAGATAAGTAATTTGATTAATATATATTTTTTTTTATTATTATTCTTGATACAGCATTAACATCTAAGGTTATCAGCTTACAACAATAATAATATTAGATTAATATATTGTGTATATCTACAACTCATATAAATATAAAATAATCTTGTGATATAATTTAAGATTAAAAATTTACATTTTTGTATTAGTTCCACAACTAAAATATTCTGGAAGCACGAAAATTTGAGTTTTGTACAGTTTCTTGTATTTCATGGAGTTAATATTTTTTTTACGTCGTACGTTTGTACAACAAGAGTTTTGTTTAATTTCTTGTTTTTTTTTTTTTTTTGTTTTGGCATTAAGCCAATATTGTCTTGTCTGGTTACAAGTAAAGCTTAATAAAATTTAACTATATAGTACTAGCTGATCCCGCGCACTTTGTCGCCCGTTAAATATGACAAATATTAAAAGAATTGTGATTGTTTAACTCATTTTATGTGTAACTCGCTGCAGTAAGTGCAATTCAGCCACCCTGGTAGGCAATCCGACTACGTCGGATCGCGGACAACGCCAATAAGAGGATGTATGTGCAGAAATTCGATTTGATTCCCCATTCTTGTATTCTTGTACCGCTTCTTTTTTCTATTTTTATTATTTATTTATTTATTTGGTTTCCATGGCAATTATGAAACACTCAATAATATTTAATTCGATATTATAGAATAATATTTTTCACGTAAAAAAAAATTGGATTTTTCCATAATTTGTTTTAGTAAAAACCTTCTTATTGCAATCACAAAAAATTAAAAAATTTTGAGCCCAGCCGCCCAGCCGTTCTCAATTGATGAATTGTTATACATTTTTGGCTCCATTTTGTATATTATATAGATTACAAAATATATACAAACTATAAAAGATTATTAGGGGCAGTAAAATATTCAGGTTTAGTAAAAATAAAACTATTTTGTTGCTATTCTATTATTGACACATCGCTTAAAAAATATGTTTAATTTTATTTACTAAATTAATTAATTAAGATTTTGTGCAATTGTGCTTATAATATAGTGATTTATAAACCACATATCTAGAACTTAACTGTATGACAAATCAAAGCCAAATTAAATTTTAACAAAATAGTTTAATCATATCATTGTATAGAAACATAAACAATATTATTATAAGTTTCTGAAACTATTTTGGAAACATTGATTTGGCATAAAAGGAACCATTGGTACTATAAAATACATTTTCCAGAATAACCTGCATAACTCTTTTATGTCGCATTACAAAATAAATTATATGGATAATTATATGGATTTTTTTTATAAAAATATTGGATAAAATATTATGACATTTTTATATAGGGGTATTTTTACTCCGGGGGATTCCTATTAATTTTTCTGATACTTAAAAAAGTGTTCCCGTGTATTAAGATGAATAAAATAAATGTGTTACTATGTTTGTCTAAAAAAGCCAACCAATTCCAAACTCTGTAGCTCATTTCGATTCCATTTCATTTTTTTCTGTAAAATTATGAATATATTTAATTGTATTATTTATATAATATTAAAAAGATCGAACCTCCCTACATCCCTACTGTCTCTTTGGCAGCATTAAATAATGAAAAATAGCACTCAAAAGAGCAAAATTAACAGTTATATAATCTTGCAAAAAGCGTAGATGGAGAATGACGGCGTGAAAGTGTAGTACCTATTCTGTATGCTTAGGATATAACACATGCCAATATCCTAGTACGTTTTATCTCATCTTTAATTGCACGTAGTTGCGTGTAATAACTATCTAAATTATCACTGTATTATTTGAAATTGTCTTTGAATTTTGATGAAGCATATAATATGCTTGTAATAATTATGCAAATAATATTTGGATTGGTATTGACTTACGTGCCTGACACTGATGCGATGGTGTGAAAACAAAATAGACATTTATATTATAGACATACAATTTACAATTCTCAGTTGAACTAATCTAAAGCAGTAGAGAAAAACCACCCAAGAAAACGACCCGGAAAAAATTGACATTATTTTTTGTTCGTGTAAAAATCGATATCAATTTATCTCAAAAACACAGTTTCCGTTGCTCTAAAATAAAAAGGCCAATGGCAATATTTTTTTTTATCTTTATTCTCGTAAAAAAAAAAAAAAAAAAAACGGGACATTGAATAATGTTGCTTCTTTTTTGTAGTCATATGGTATTTTCGATTTTTACATTCGACCCGTCTAGATTTTTATTTTTAGATGACATCTTAGAAAAATGAGAATAGACTAGAACATTTAGATACTTACATGATATATCATTTGTGGAAATAATACATAATGTTTATTCACAAAAATTTTTGAGAGAATAAGATTTGACACAAAATAATTAATGAATAATGATATTTGAACTCAAATCGAATACATAAAATAAATCAAAATATGTATTATTTATAATAGTGCACATGTTAATAAAAACTATTACCAATCAAAAAACCATAACATTTTACACATGGTTTAAACTCCAAACAATTATTCATAATTCATATTGCTTGCTTGATGATAAACGTTCTCTGCATACTGTGCTATATAAAATGACTAAACTTTGTTACTACGACAAGTAACTTGTTGAAAATTGTTACTAACTATATTGGTAGATTGATTAATGATTATAATTATTTTAATCCTAACTGCAATATAAAGGCGTATAATTTAAATGATTAATTTATAATTTGCATCTCAAAATTATTAAAATAAAATTGCAATAATTATAATATTTCAAAGATTTTTAAATTTATTTATTTTTATAATTAATGAATTTCATGTTACACTAAAATATGTATGATTAACATTTATTACGATAAGAAGTAATATTAATTTTTAATATATATATTATATAAAAAAAAATTGATTAATCGTAATAGTACATAATATTTACGTTGTTTGAAATGCTTTTTGGTTGTAAGAAATTACAATTAGGAAAAAAGATTATTAGGTAGGTATCATTAATTTAATAATATCAATTATTATCTAGACATACAAAACAAAATTATTGTATATTTATGTAATGATGTATGTAATTATAGATGTGATATATACCTTATAATGTCTGGTATAAATATTATGCCTTTAATCGTATAGTTTATAAATATTTTTATGTAATATTTAAATGGATTTTTGTTTGCATCGTTGACATTCAACTAAACAATTGTATCAATGGTGCAATGAACAGAAAATGCTCATAACTATACATTTTTTTGTTCTTAGTTAATAATAATAAAGTTGATAACTCGTCTATTTTTTTCGAAATTGTAGGTCTAATCTATAAAAAGCTTTGTAGTACTTAAATACACATGATTTTAGAACTTTTACAAGTATATAAGAATACGATTGGTGTACAATGTTTTCAACTCTAGACTTTTGTTGAATATCATTTACGCATTGTTCTCCTTTATTCAGTTTCTACATTCACACATTAATACATTTCTAAAAGGTGTTTGTAACTAATTTCTACTGCAAAGGCAGAAACGTATCAAGCTCTATAAAAATAACAGAATTTTAACCAACAATTTGTATTGTAAAATATCTTATTTTATTTAATATAGAATTATAAAAATTATTTTATGTAATTTGATCTAATTAAGTTTTTTTACATCGATCAGACAAAACGTATAGTTAACGTTTTAATCTTAAAAATACATTAAACATTTAAAAAAAAACTCAGAATTCAGTACAATCAATGCTATTTTAGTTTTATAAAATTATTCAAAATGTAATTATTTCCACACTGAATTAAAAATTTGACTTAAATAAATATCAAATTTTTTAATACATACATTTTGTAACATTATAGGTAAATATTGAATGTGAGCTTACGATAGAATTTTATGTTTATTCGATTTCAATAACGTAAATTATACCACTGAGAATTGAGAAAGCACTTTTCGTTTTTAAAATGCTTAGTTCTACTTATGACAAGCTATTTCAAACAATATTTTTTGTTTTTAAACGTCTATACTATATTTATTCATTGGTCTAATATTTAGTAGGTACCAATATTAAATTAAGGTTAACATATTTTTCTTAGAATGTTTATTCAAGTTTTTATGAATTCCATTTTTGTCATCATTTTAAAAGATTATTTGCAAACAAAGAAAAGCACAACCAAATAAATACTCAACAAGCCTAAAGATGCGATAAAATATTATTAGTGAATTGCTGTTAACAAATTTCTGTGAAACTTGTTTGCAAGCTTTATAATATTAAACATTTCTTTTTTTTTTCATAAAGATTAATTTTAAGCATGACATTTTGTTTTAGTTCTTACTCTTTTCAATTACAGATGTATATACTTGAATACACCATTGTTTATTTGAATCATTTTTTCAGACCTGAATCAACTCAAATTCTTTTCCACACTGATTCAAATACACAAATGCCAATTACTTGTTCTTGAGATCTTGCACTTCTAATAATTTGAGCATTCCAAAAATCAAACTATCCTAGCGTTTCTACAACAATTGTATTACGTGTATTTGGGGTAACTTTCTGTAATTAAAAAATAAATAATCTTGGAGATTGAATTTTTCATTAAATGTTCTTATTAGAATTTATTATAGTTTTCATAATATACTTATTGGATCTTTTTTTTTGTTATTATAGTTATTTAATATTTTTACTATTTTTTCAATTCAAGTATAATAAAACTTAAAATAATTTGGTTTTTGAGTAAAAAAACTTGAAATTTTAATAAAAGATTCCTCATAAGTTTACCTTAGACTCTTAGCTTATTTAAAAAGTTTTTTTAAACGTTAAAAGCTTAAATTTTTATGAAATTCATCAAAATCACGAAAATTTGAAAAAATATTGAAATACATTTACCGTTCTGCGTCAAGTCTTAACTAACTGAAAGTTCATAAAAATAATATAAGTCTTATAAATATTATATATTATTATCATATTAATAATGTTGATAAAATAATACATTTTATATTTTTGCAAAAAATGTAACCTACTTGCCATACTACTTTGAGAGTTCTATAGTTTCACGTCGTGAACTGTAATGTCACAACGTTTTCACCATCCTTTGCGTGCGCAAAAAAAAGTGGGTAATCTTACGTAGAATATAGTATAATATTAAATAATAATAGATAAAATAGTTGTAAAATATTTTTAGTAGTTAGTTATATAGGTCCGTATGCATTCTGAATCGTTTTTTGTATTCAATAATGTATCTTTGAATTCAATTCTAACAAACCCATTACTGTGGCATACTCAATGATGAGGTACACCGGCAGAGCGGTACTGACTTGCTCACTTATATTGTTGATTTTATGATAATTTGTTTTCGGTGATATACAGCTGAGGTCACTCACTAATTAGTCACAATTATATTATAATTAATGTAATAAACAACATATTTATTTCTACATTTGGGACAAAAGCTTTCTTCAATGTTTGTTTTATATTTAAAGTTTTAGTTATTCCACCCGTGAATGAAATATTTGTGCCCACGTTTCAATACGTAAAGCTAGTTTAAGTGATATAGGTAGGTATTTTTCGGAAATTTATGGGGCGTTTAATTTATATTGCATCTGAAAACACAAAACACAACTTGAACATGTAGTAGTAAAGTAAAATGTATAGCCATAATAATTTTAAGTTTGATTATTACCTTCATCTCAGTTTGAAATGCACTTGTAGTAACTTATATGAAATGGATATGATGATATAATTTCGAATCACTTTAAAAAATATATGTCGTTAAAATGCCAATTGTCCTACAACGTATCTCGACTTTTGGTATGACATGAATAATATAGAAGGGTCAAATTCACGTAACCATAACTTTTATCTTTGCATAAATCAAACAGCCGACTGTTTGTATTATGCAGATTAGTATACCTACTCAATAGAAAGGTGAATATATTATATTCATAGGTACTTACATACATTGAGGTGCGAAAAACCTGAAAGCTTGGTGCTATATAATGGAAAACAGCTAGTAACACTTGACGGGAATTAAGAACCACAGTAGTTGTATATTTTTTTTGCGTTTTAAATATTCATCAGCCCATATAAATCGATGAACTAACGCTGCCTGAGATTGGCAGAGGGACCCAGTGCATCGATTATTACTCACAGTCGCGAGCGTTCTAGTTAATTGTCCCGATGCCCCGCAACCGATGCGCGTCAGCGTCTCTGAAAACCCATTAAGCACATCATCAAAAATAATAATGAATAACTTCAAAAAATAAATGCACAATTCGGTCGCTTTAGCGATGATACGCTCACCGAAAACTACGAACGTTAGTTTATAATGAAGACCGCCTTTAAAAAAATAAAATCTAAACCTATGTCTGGCGTATCACTGACCTAAAGCCAATAGACGCTGCTCAACACGTTCGTGAGTCGTGACGTTGATATTTTCATCGGACAATTCGAATTTCGCTAAAAATTATATTATAGTGAGAGGGGCCAAAATAGAGGAGATGGGTGACTAAGAGCGGAAAGTCACCCCTCCCCTTGTAAAACGTATGATTTCGTTTCACAATGATAATTTATGTTATTAAAAAATTAAGGACCAAAAAAGTGTTCCTAGTGAGCCTTAACCCGACCTTAACCAGAGTACCTCACTTTTGAAAAATGTGGTCTATGGGCCACATTTCATTTACATCATAACTTTATTATGAGTTTGAGTATATTTATGCCATGATTATGACTTATGATCAAATAATTAAGATATTGAGGCTACAAAGTTTTGAAATTGCCCGAAAACATTTTAAAAACTTCGTCCCCACTGTTACTACCGACTTATTACTTTTTGTCAACATTTTTTTAAAATTACAAACATGGTGATTACCCTACTCCCCTATTTTAACCACAGGAATTTTATCAAACCATACTTTTAAATCATGTTTGAATCCAAGAATGCGCTAGAGGTCGGAATAAACCGTTATGTATATCCGGTTCACGGAGCTAAAAAGTTTATTCTGTTGTTCAGAAACAAATTTTGTATAAACATATTATACTATATATATTAACTGTATATAGTATATATGTAATTATACTTATATACCTCGTATGTAAATAATATGTTCTGGTTCAGTAAATTTTACATTTCAAGCACTGGCTGAAGAGTAAATATAAAAACGTTGGCAAGTGGGTATTGCTCTGCTGTACAGTAGGTTACAAGTGGGTCACTTATTACATCCATTAGGATGGTGTTAAAATATTTGAATATAATGATATAATATAATTATGATTATTATCAGTGAGTATACGAAAAACGATTCTGAGTGGAAGAGGGTCAGTCAGCCTATGATATTACAAAGACGTGTACCTATTGATGATATTATTGTGAATTAAGTTTAAATTTATTTACCTATTTAAGTAAAACTTTGTTTTAAGTTTTCAATCCTTGGCTATAAAACCTAAAAATTTTATACATTTTTAACTACAAATCATTTTTAAATTTTAAATTAGATAAATGTGTCAAAAATCGAACTTAACATTTTTATAAAAAAAATTGTGCTTATGCATTTTTAATATTTTTCAAATGCTATTGTAACAATAGGTACATCAGGAGTCTTGTATTCAATTTTCATGCCTTTTGTCCCAACAAATATAATTTTGTTGACATTTGTAGAAAAAAAAATGAAAATATACATAAGCAGCTCAAAATGAGTCAAAATATTTAAGTATAGGAATTGATAAAATAAACATGTGGTGTAAATTTCAAACACCTACGGTTATTCTTATTTGAATTACGATAAAATAATAAAATCGCTACCTACATGAGAAAGTTAAAAATCAAAGCATTATTTCGACTACTTTTCAAACAACAGACACAAATAAAAAAAATTTAAAAAACACACATCATTGTAAAATTAATATATTCATTGCTCCGCTCAGAACCTAGAATGTGTAAAATATTTCCTTTACATCAAATCATACTATAAATATTTACAAAATTATTTTGTCTTTCAATATTTTAATGATTTGCAAGTTATATATTTTATAGATAGTTAATTAAACTAAATTAAGTTCCTGAGCTATTATTTTACATTTCAGTCTTAATAATTACGGATAAAATAAAACAAGGAAAAAATGTTATGTTATCTTGAATAATATATAATAACTAAAGATTAAAAATGAATTAATTTTGTACCTATTTTTAGTAGATTGTTCAAATCCTTAGTAATTGAAATAATATTATTACGGTCGTGGAAAATAATAATTTTATTTTTTGTTATCAATTAAATTTCCACTTGAATAACACTTGAAAACTAATTATCGCATTTAAAAGTGCAAATTTAAAAACATTAATTTAAAGATTTATATTTTATGATCATTTAAACTCTAAAGGATTATTAATTTAATTTTATATTTAAGGTGTCGTACGATACCCATTTTCAGTTTTATATTTTGTCGGTAGTGGGACGACCAAAATGTAATTTTTTTTTCTTTTCTCGCTTGATAACAAAATATACTGGAGTAGTATAAGTGTAGTGTCAAATTGAATTATTACTACTAGTCAAACACACACTGGACACAAATTTAAGCAATTGCCCGTCGCGTATTTCTCGTTACGAAATATCTCTATCACCAACAGTAACTCTTTTTCTCTATTTTTCTTTTTGAACTTCTCTGGTCATAGATTAATGGAATCCCCCCGATCGGTCTATGTATTGAACGCTCTTTGGACGCATTATTCAATTACCTATAAAGCTATAATTTGTTTCTCAGCTGAACATTTTGGCTCCAATAAATCGTTAGTGTGTCATTCTTCAGCAATCGCAGATCTGTAGTAGAACATTACTCATATTCTCGTATCTTGATAATACATTTCCAATTGCTTATACAACACGTTTTTCGTTAGTTTTCTTGTTAATCAATCACAATCAATATTTTAACAATTTCTTAGAATTTCGTTAATTTTGCAACACTACGAATAATAAATTGGACTGACCGACACGTTAAATCACAATGAACAACACCGGTTTAAATTTTAATACCTGTGTAAATAATTTTAAAATTTTAAACCATGGCAAATGATTATAAAATAATGTAGAACCAATATTATTCATTGTAGTTATAAAGTATTATTATAATGCCTTTCTTGATTATAAAAATGTATGTGTTTGAGTGTTTCCATAGTTATTTTATTACACCATGTTTCAATAGTTTCATTTGAAATTAACTATATAATATTATATGGCTTGGTATGGTTGTAAAAAATGCAAGCTACTTGTTTTTATTACAGTCAATTGGTATTATATGTAATATTACCGATTTAGGTCAATAAAATAATAAAATATATTATGTATTTATTTTAAAACACATATGTTATAGATTATAGTAATAATTAATAAATCAAAACGATGGTAGGTATAGGTAGACCAGAAACGTTTTGTATATTATATAATACTAATATTTATTTAGTATTTACAGGAGTAAGATGATATGTGAATTGTATGTGATTATATTACAAATCCTCATTGGCGTCCAATTGGTAGAACTTGACATCGTTTAATTACAGTATTTTCAGCTCGATGCCAAAGCGTTACTCCGCCGCCACTGCTACCCACTCACTCTTGTGGGATACAAGGCAAAAAAGAGTTACCGTGAAAACTTATTATTTTGCTTTCTCTGCTTTTTCCATCTTCTTGATGGGTTACCGATTAATTTATTAAACTTTGGCAGGACCCTGGCCAAAATATCCGTTCTTTCTTCTTTGAACAGAATAGGTATATACATATACCGTGATAGGTATAAGAGTAGGAAGGTGGTGGTTTGGAAAAAAATAAGAAAAATCGATTCACTGAAAGTGTAAATTAGGGCACAATGAGGTGCTTCTATTACACCACTACCAGTTCTACTCTTCCCACCTCCATCAATGTGTCTCTAGCATAAGACCCGGTGCCAACAAATCCTTTGTATGGGTGTATCAACTCTCCTCCTAATACCACTGTTCCTCATTATGTAGTTTGATAGAACGAATAGTTATCGAGAACTATTGTTAGTCAATATTCGTTTATGTATAAATGCTCTAGAATAGAAAACAATCAGAGTACCTATAGGTAGGTTCATATTATTATATTTTTTTATTATTTTCTTAATTGTAAATATATTAAAAATTAGTAGTTTCTTTTTATTACTAATGTTATAGTTGAAATATTATAGTACATAATATTGTCAAACACTGTAATATTATTATCATCATTATACCTATTGATTTATGATACTATTATTGTTATCTATTTTATAAAAGTCGAAAATTTGTAATTCTGTTAGCATTAAGTTGAGATTGCAATAAAGGGAAATTTTAATTAATAATTATTTTAAAAAAAGGTAAGTACATAAAAAAAAAATCACTGTACTATATTGAAGAATAAGTTACGTGTATAGTGTTTCCGATACATATTCTACTTAATCAGTAATAAATTACTGCCATTGTTTACATTTTTGTATATTTATCTCAATATTCAAATTATTTTTTATCTTAAGTATACTCTAATATTTGTAAGACGTTATAAATATCCATGACCATATACCGATAGAAAGTATATATTATATTATAATACGTAAACAGTTTATTTCTATTGAAAGCAGCTAGTTGGAGCAATTTCACTGCCGAAATTTATATATTCCCGCTTCACACGTGTTAAACGCTTAATATAAATAAATATTTAATTGAGAAGTAAATGCAATTGTTGTAGAAAATTAGTTTGGTACTACAAACAAGTTCGTCTTTTATTATTGACACGAAGACGTAATACTATTATAATTTAAAATAAAAAATAATGTATGCCATTTTGATTTGTCCGTACATTTTTAAAACTATAATATAGTCATTAATTTTTCAATGTTTTTCTGAATATAAAATTGAAATGTGTTTTTATACCTCTCTACAGTGTTCGCTTTTATAATTTAGATTACGAGGTATTTCAATAAATTAAATAAATTACCAATGTATAATTGTGTAATGTATAAAATAAACTTACTTTAACTTACTGGTATGTGTATTTAATATATTTAATATAAAATTGAAAATTGATTGATATAATATTTAAAAATATTCTGTAATTTGTCATATTCGATGATTATATTTGAATAATAATTAATATTATTAGTATTTTTTTTTAAAGATAAATTATCATATTATTGTGATATATTTCTTAAATTAAAAACAAACTTCAGAGTTTCCAAACTTTAAATTCCATTTTGTTTGGTTTAACTGGCTTCGTTGCTCAGTTATAAAATACTATAATAAGCCATTTCACAGGTCAGCCGAATTGCACTTGGAAATTTAAATACGCCTAAGTAATTCTTCCAAACAATTTTTATTCGTTTCACATTAAGTTGTAATATCTTACACTCCAGTGTATATTTTCTAAAAATATGTTTGAAAGTAATTTTTTTTCCAAATAATTTCAACGAATAATTTATCAAATTCAAAAATCTATTTGAAGTTCCTCCACTGAGTTTCTTCATGTATTTTATTTGTCTCTCCAATCATCAAATTCATTTTTGCACAATATTTATTTGATTATGCAATAAAAAAAAAATTCAAATAATTTGGGAAAACTTATATTTTTTTATTTCGAATGCATTTTCAAATAATCTATTACATTATTTCTGGTTAGGTTAAAGTAACGTGTACAGTTTTTTTTCTTATATTTTCAATGACATAAACCTAAAAATATCTAACAACATTTTTATTTTATTCTATAGTTAGACATTTAAACTAAAAAAAATCAATCTTATTATAAGATATTGATAATATTAATACTTAATGTTAATCCAGCAAATTACTATTAGTACTTACCATAATATGGTAATATATTATATAATATACCTACACAATTAGGTACCATAACTGCATATATTTACGAGAGGTTAAACCTTCAAAATCGCGAAATGTCTAAAGGACAATGTAACAGAATGAGTCGAAATGTATAAAATATGTCTTGACAGCTTTCAGTTGATTTAATTACATAGGTTTGCCGTCGAAGAGAAGACGTCTCGTGTGTATGTATGAATATATATAACCATACGTCTAGCTGTAGGGTGCCACGTAGTATTGGTGGCGGACTCAGTCAATTTGTGGTCGCAGTATAATATGCTGTGTTGGTAGTGATGGTGATTGTGGTCCTGGTAGTGGTGGCAAAAAGGCAATTGTCAAAGGCCACATTTAATCCCCTCCGGATATTTTATTAGATGCTTTTTTTTTCATTTTCACGCTCACGCTATGGGCCAGTATATAATTCAAAAGCATCCTGTCCGGATGAAAGAGAAAAAGAATCCTTTTATTTATAATAAAAGCGGATGGAAGTTGGTCTGGTGTAATTTGTGTGCGTAGGTGATAGAGGAGTGGCCAAAGAGAAAAACTTTTAAGGTATTCAGCGTTAAATGCGGTTTATACGTTAGATAACATTTTATAGTACGAAGGGCTCCTTGCCACCACAGTCACCTAAGCTATAATATTATCTGTTCTTATCGGATGCCGGGGATATTCTAAACTAGGATTTTCTGACTTATTAGCACCTTCATCACGTGGTTTAAAGGATACAATTTGTATAATAAAGGATTATTATTATTATTACTATTACGTCCCAACATCTACCTGCTAGTACCCATCAATCCCTAGGCCATTGTCCGTCAACGTCATCTGAGCTTCCTATAAACGAAACATTCTTGTCGTCCTTTATTTACTTTGTACTCAGTTATGGCCGGTCATGGCCAATAATGGCTATGCGGTTCACCTATACATGCATAATATTATGAAGCTACATCATTACCGAAACTTTCTCATACACCAATTCCTCGACCTCTATGTCGTTTGTCTATCGACCTAATTTCGTGAAAAATAATCGACTTTTTAAAGGAAACAATAAAATAACTGTTGAATGTATTACAACAAATTTTATAAACGTGTATTTAGTGTTTTAAAAAAATTAAAAACCCATAAAATGTATGTCATCTCTGTCCAATGAATTTGCAGCAATATAAAATATACGAGTATAAATTAGGTAATAATAATAATTTTACTGTATTTATGTGTTTCAAGCCATTTATTGTATTTATATACATTTACATATAGTGTAATTTGCTGTCTTAGTATAATTTATTCCATATTTCAGAGCAAAAACATTTAATATTTTTATTTTTAAATTATTTAGGTACCTAAAAAAAACATTAATGACCTACATAATATTATTACGTGCATTATGCCAGTCAGCTCCCCCCCCCCCTTCTTAAAATAGTTTGTTACATCTTGATACCATTACAAAACTTAAGTATTTTATGTAAGCACGATTCAAGTACTGAAACATAGTATACTCGTATGATATATTTAATGGCGATGAATATTTTACCGATATCAACCCGTTATAACCTTGCACCAAGTATATAATATGTGCTCAGAACAAACTATTATGCTAGTAAGTTGCTCCTAGCTCCATACATAGAATTTTAATATTCAAAATGATCGATCCAAAAGTTTTGAATTCACTTTGATATTTGATGGGAGTATATATAAAATATGAAATCTCTTCAGTAACTTTAGAAAAACTATTTATTTTTTTCACAAAAAACTTTTATATTTACGAGCATAACATAATATTGCTTTAATAATATACTGTATTCCCTAAAAAGGTTTATAAATATAGTTTATAATGCAGTTAACCAAAAAAAAAATACGTAGGTAGGTGTACCTAATGTAAATTGAAAATGTAAATTATTCGACATCGTCGGACGATTTGTTTACTATATCTTATAATATTTTGTTGATTCAATTTGAAATAGTCTGAACTTGATGCTTGATAGTTATGCACAGGTTTTATTATCATTTATTTTTAATTTGAATGAAGCTATAATATTGAATACATTCAAAAAAAGTAAAAATATTTTGAGGGGAGCTTATTGTTTAAGAGCACCAAAGAAATGGTCAAGATATTTCAAAAAAATGAGTGCTACATATGAGTATGAGTGCTAACATCTAAATATTTTTATACGACGAGTTTTTTATTTTGTGAAAAGTATTGAGAAACGTACCTAATACACGGCCTCTTAACGTACATTTAAAATGTCCTGAACTGCTTGCGTTTAATGTTCAAACTACATAAACGACGCAACGTGAATTTTATTGTCATAATTGTTTTCCACTGCTGGAAAACAATTTTTTCGAAAAAATCCTCATAAATAAATAACCAATCAGTAAAACCATTAGATCTGGTCAGAATCAAAGACACAATAATGTTACTCACACTTTCGACGACCCATCACACCAAGAAAAACTTTAAAAAATTTCACATTAAAATGTTCTTGGTGTTTCTATTTTATACATATATACTATACCTATAGGTATTATAATATTATTATAGTCGTCCGATTACATATTGTTTTCGTATTATATTACTGCGACCCGTTATAGCAATCTCTGGTATTATTTTACTACCTACTAATTAGAAGTGTGTAGTCAATAGTCTTAGTACCTATATTTTATAAACAATAAAATACATGTGCTTGTCGTGGCTTACTCGAACATTGTAGATTTGTATAATATAATAGTATAATAATAGCATCAATGTACATCATATTATTGTTTGTATTGACTCGGCTGTCGGTGATCGTTGCAGGAGAATAAACGTGACGGGATTTTGGAACGATTTACCGGACGATGGGCACAGGGCGTGTGGAGCCAGAGTGACGGTGGGCACATATTACGTGCTGTTTGCAGACGTCCTGCACGGCCGATTTGTAGCCAAGGACAGACAAGGCGCGTTGGTCGAGTGGACAGATGGCAACGAAAGGGCCGTGTGGCACGGACTTGGTGAGTAGTGCACAAAATATGATATACATAATATCAATATAGATAGAGTTATGAATTGTACATAATGTTGTAAATCAATTTTGCTTACCTCAAAGCTAATATAAATTTTTTGTAGAGGTTATTACGGTCACGAAATATAGTGATAACGGCCTATAATATTATGTAACGGATATCAAATTATGAATTGCTTAGTTTAGTCCCCCCTTCCCTATTGAAAAATCCTGGGTACTCCACTGTGTACATATTATAACGTTTTATATGGATATGTGCACGAAAAATTTTAATTTGATTTAGTATCTTATTAATAAATGGAAGGAGAGGTATGTAAAAATGAAATATTCACGAGATCCACTCTGTTCCACCATAGAATACCTATCATATACGAGCCCTATACGTATTTGTACGCACCTATAATACACAACGTCTTTACACGTGACATCATCTATAACGGCTACCACGCACGACGGTATAGGTAAACGCATTTTTCACGTTTGAGATTTCTTGTGTAGGCCTCCATCAACAGTTTTGAAAGATGTTTTATTTGACATAATAGAGAAAGAAAGAAAGACCGAGAGTCAGGGATAAAAATGGATCTTACCGTTTGTATACGTGGTCACGAAACAACGGTTTATTGGTTATTGGAACCACATTTGGATATTATTATATACGCATTCGGTATTACCTCGGTAAACGAAAAAAAAATGTTTTGATTATTTTTATGGTGATTGGTGGGGAAGGGGGGGGGGGTATGAGGGAGGTATAAATATTGTATAGAATTATTTCCGTGTGTACGATTTTATGATAAATAACTAAAAATCCTATTACGAACATGTCCCCGTAAGAGTAATACATTTTAATTAAATCAGTAGATCTAATAACTTAAAGCCACCGTTTAATAATTAAGCGTATAATAGGTGTAAGCGTATTATAATGTGCTTTATTTAGCTAAAAAACATATTTTTTATTTATTTTATTGAAAAAGCATCGTTAACGTTTAACCCGTGTATTGATCTGCTTATTTAAAATAGTATATTATATTTTTCATAGTATATATTGTTAAATTTTCTTCTAAATGTAGTAAACATGTTTTGTTTGTTTTTACACCATTCTATATTATTGAATTAAATACAACAGGCATAGGTATATGCGATTCGATGAGCCATTTTTTATTATATGATCGAAAAATTCTGACTAATATAGTATCGTCTTTCTTATTGCTTTCAAACCGATACGACTACATTAAAGTGTTTGCTCGATAAATAATATAGGAACCTACTGATGCACGAGATTTTGCAAATGTAAAATTAACGATTAAGGTGTATATTGTGTACAATATGATATAATGCACAATATTATGAGTTTATAACATAGGTGTACACTGTACAACATGTGTGTGATAAAATAAATAATAAAACACTGCAGTCGGGTGATGTGTTTTGGTATTATTAATTGGTTTACGGCGATAAGAGTGGTAAAGATTATTAAATTGGTTTGGTAAAAATCAAAACCGAATACTTATCGAATCTCCCTTTATAAATAAGGATTTGCGTAGGACATAGGTACCAGAGGAACTGTACTAGATAATAAAGCTATATATAGTATATACTATACGGATGTAAAATGTTTGGTGTGGCTTTATTTTTATATTAGCATAATAGACTCGTAAGGATATAACACGTTGGACGTGAGTGTGTTGCTAATTTTCAAAATCGTTCGTACTCTCGCCCACCCCTGCGTAACTCCCCATACCGGAGAAATTGTTTCTCAGTTCCGTCACCATGGCACTGAAAACCTAAGAGGCGTCCGATAACCGGATTTGTGTATCGATCCGTCACGATCCACGTCAACACCGAATTGTACCGGTTGATTTAGTACCATTATCATCAGTATTATCACCGTTTGAAAAAACTTTGCTTGAAGAAGAGAGGATAGCTATAGGTATAACTATTTCAAAGGCCGACGAGCCATATTTATTGAGATCGGTAATCCTTCTCTGCCGTGACGATATTTTCTGGGAGTATATAATAATAAATATTCTATTTATTTTATCTTGTCGTTCGTCGATTTGGAGCCAATATCGCACTATATTGCTAGGGATCTGCAGTCACTAAGAAACCGTTTCCAAAAGTTAATTTGGCGTAGTTAACGGGGTAACGGTGTTTTGTATTTGATACTCCCTCTATGCACTTTTCCGCACCAATGTTTTTCACCCTCCCCCCATAGAAGTCTCTTTTCTCTTACGTCACATTTCACTATACGGCCCGACAGAATGAAACCACATTATTCGGACCATTGACCGTTACCAACACTTTTCCGCATATATGTATATATATATCATTTATGGAGAGACTCGTACAATTTATGTGGGTCGTAGAGGACAAAGGAAAAAAATTCATCCGCATAATGGTCAAAGATCTGAGTTGACGACGCGAGAGGAAAAATAACTTTCTCCTCGGTCGTCGTATAGTTGTAGTAAGTTGTAGCAATATAATATTATAGGCAAATGCATGTGATGGTGCTCGGTTTATATAATAGGCAACACAGTTGTGGACAACAGTACATAGTGTTATATGTGTAAGAGAAAATATGTGTATTATAGTTTTTATTTAAAAGTTTACGATTTCTTTATTTTTTAAATATTATATGAATTTAAATATAATTCAACACTTCACGGCGGTTTCAATATGTTGTATGCAGTTGAGATACACGTATATATAATACAGATAACACAAAAATTAGTATAGTTAAAGCTTTCCATGACAATAATTTGGCCCATGAAATTATAGGCGTAATATATTAAATATTATTAGTTATTTTATTCTTAACATTTGCTAAAATAACTTAGAATTAGGCAAAATATTATTCTTTAACAACAACCATACAGCAATACATAATACAAAAAATTTTAAATATTAATATATTTTGTCTAAAAATTGAAAATAATATAATACTATTAAATTATGTTTTATTTTTCATACATAAATCAATATATTCAATATAGCAATATAATGTACCAATTATATTGTTTAAAAACCATATTATTAAATTAAAACATATTATGGTTACATAAACGAAATAAAGTTTTTTTACTTAGGCAATATGTTACAAAGACTGAATAATAAGTTTAGTAGATAAAGTAAAATAAACTATTACATAAAAATAACATAAGAGTGACCTAACCTAACCAGGGAGGAGTTGAAACTTTCAGAAACAATGACTGTGGTAAATACATTTCGTAATTTAGAATTATCTTTATCCCTTTTATGAGTATTGGTGGTGCCTATTTTTTTCTTTTGTATATGTGCATCAGAGTGCATTAACACCTGGATTTGTGTTTTAAATTTAATTTGATTATCAATTTTTTCATTAGTACATTTGGGCTTAGAACCAGCAAGTACATAAAAAATGCATTTCGATTTCTTCACAGTGTTAATGTATTATTATGATTTATGGGTGTCCGGCGAAGAAAGTAAAGAGCGTTTGCTGCATTTAGATTGCAAAATTGTGGATCATTATTTAATTTTTTTAGTTTCTATTGATTTTGACTTTGTTTTAACCATCTTGATAGACATCATAGTGAGGAACATTTTAGAAGTATTGTTCTTGAGCATAATTATTATATCTTATCTGAATCCAAAGTAAATGTATAGACAGCGCCTGCTTATTGAGACACTATAATTTCGATGACTATATGTCAATAATACAACTATTATTGATCATTTTTGATCACTAAAGTGATCATTTTATATTGGAGGCTGTTCCTTATAAATGATGGTCATAGCCATTGATTTTGCATACCACAACTTATTATAACGATTTAAAACATGTTCTCTTCATAATTAATATCATTCATACTCATCATACAAATATCTTAATTTATATTTTGTGTTAGTTTTATACTAAAACATATTTATGAAAAATAATAATTAATTTTTAAAAATTTTTTTTTTTATTAGCTTTAATTAATAACTAACATAGCTCAAAATGATAGGTACAAAAACACAAATAGACTAAATGAAAACGCCAATAAACTATATAAGAAAGCCAGCATCCAAAATAAAACTAATAATAATTTTAATGATGAGTGAGCAAGCAGTGTTGAGAATGGAGTGGATATTAAAAGGAGTACTATAGGAGTATTAAAAGGAACTATTGAGAGATCTAAGAAAGTAGATTAGAACTAGGTGTTTGGACTGTAGAGCCGGGCACGTAAATAATATGTGCGGAAAGTCACAAATACATTCATTAAGTGTACAAAGTGAGTAATCGTTTGGACAGAGTTGAAAACAAATCAAACATTTTAAATAATAACAAAACTTATTGTATTACTCAAGAGTATCATTAATAAAAGCTACACTAAGTAATTAATTATGATAAAAAATAAACCTAATTTGTATAAAATGTATTTCTGCTAACTCGATACAAATTTTTAATTAATGGAATCACAAAGAGAAACACCAACAAATATGGTTTCAAATGGAAGTAAGCTGAATAAAAATGAGTTGTAGGAATTACTAAATAATTTCTGTATGCAATACTTATTCGGGACCGTAATTCACATACGATAAATAATTATTATAAAAACAAATGTTTTGGGTTTTATACTTACATGTATGTTATGCCATGTATATTATTCGCAGGTATAGAGTTATAGTGTAGTTGTTTATTGGATTTCTTGCTTAAATTAAACCCTTTGTATCTAAACGGTATGTAAAGTATTCAGTATTCAACGGTGTTCATGTTCAAACCCATTTTATTTTTGTAAAATAACCACACAATAGTAAATTTTGATGTAATGTGTATTTTATAACGTTACAAGAAAACAATAAAAACACACAACATGCCATATTAAATTTTAATACATAGTTGTTTAATAATAAAATATGGTAAGTTGAGTTTGCTTCTGTACACATAGCATTCGAACGTATATAGTTTTTATGAAAACTTTTTGTTACAGAAAATTAATTTTATTTAATTATTATGTATCAAAAAAGGAATGTACATATTATGTTGCATTTTTTTTTTAAATATCTTAGTCAAAAAAATTAAATTTCATAAACCAAATAACATCGGCAATTAGGTACAACAAATAGAAACTTGTTTCTATTCCCATAACTCTAGATATTAGTATTCATTTGTGATAAAAAAGACACTCTTATTTTACATAATATCTTCCTTAAACTTTTTCAAAATAAACAATTTGAATACATTTTTCTTTTTAAGAAAATATTTCCCAATCAATTTCCAGACAAAAGAAATATGGAGCTCTTTTTTAAAATTTGTTATAGTTGAACTTCTGAGATCCAATAGAGCCAAAAGTCATAATGTTCGTCACCATATTAGTAAACCTTTGATGTCGTACTCATATTTGTTTTTTATGCTAGACAAATACAAATATAAAGAAAATAAGGTTGTGTACCTACATCTTGTTTTATCTTTTGAGTGCAGTAATATACTACATATTTTCATTAAATTCCGTCCTCAATAACCAACATTTCTACTAACACGAAAAAATATTAATGAATTTCATAATGAGTTATTGATAACTTGTAAATTACATAATGTATTTCAACAAGTCATAATATATTATTTAATTAATTTGTATTACTTTTGTTTGTCTTTATTCATTCAGATTAGTTATAGAACATAATATGTATCCAAATTTTGTATCAAGTCTTAACTATCTGATAAAAATGTATAATTGACATAAGCTCGATAACTCAACAATCTATGCAAGGAGCAATATAAAAGTTGGCAAAGTATTAAAAATTGGCTTATAAAAGCACAACAAATAAGATTCATAGTATATCTACAACAAATTGAATTACCTGTGTTTGGAAAGTACTTATGTTCTCTATGAAAGTTAAGAGTAAATGCTTAAAAAGTAAATTTCATAATAACATTCCCTAAGGAAGGCTTAAAGGGTTTTATGGAATATTTTCAAATTTGCTTTTTCCAAACAAATCAAATAAAAATGTAAACTGTAAATAATTTCATTAGGTAAAGAGAATGCTACTTTATATTATGGCTAATTTTGATGCCAGAGATATTTCCATTTTCCATTTTCATACATAAATATGTATTTTTTAGATTTATTGATGTGTAAGATTGAAACAACATACATAATAATTAACATAATAACATCCCTGAAACCTCTCACTCGTGACTCATTCTGGTTATATTATAATCTATCCACAAGGGTTGCTTAATTATTGTATACTAGTTAAAACTGATCGTTTCACATGTCCTCGGCAATGCCCAATTGTTTAATGTTGGGCTAAATTGCGGGCACTTATTTTGCACGCAAGATTGTTTTAAAAATGTATAATTATACCGGTATAATAATATAATATTATAATATGTAATTTAACCTTGTCAACATCACCCAATGGCTACTGTTGCCGCGGGTTTATTTAAATACAAGATAAAAAATAAATAAATATCATGGAGTTTATAAAAAAAAAAAAAAAAAACTAAAAGGTCTTATACACACAATGTAAATGAATTAAATTGTCACCGAGGTAAACATAAACCACCAAAAATAAAGAATAATTAAAAAGTGTATTTCGCGTAATTTTTTCTCTTTTATTTTTGAGTGCGTTTATAAAAAAATATCAAATGAGTAATAGTACCGAACTCAAAATTATTAAAATTTAGTGCGCAGTCGGATTATAAGTGATAATGAACATATTTTAATATTCGATATATTATGATGGCGTATGTTAAGTTCTTATTTATAAAAGGAAAAAAATTAATAAAATATAAAACCATTCGTATAATTTAGTTTATGGTTTTCACTAGAAAAAAACCGATAGATAATAAAAGTAATCACGGTTCCTACCATATTATATTATATCGTTCGCGGACGACACGACCGCTGCTATTTATGTGTATTTATTTGTCGTCATACAGTATTTTATAAAGACTTAGAATGCAAATACACTCGAAGACTTAATATATTGGAATAACTGTAAAATGTAATGTGTTCCTCGGTGCGGAGGACACGTATAAATGGATTTTTCAGAAAATTAAATTCTTAAAATTACCAAGGGAATTGCCCATTGGGGTGTTTAAAATGTATTTCTTCTCGAGCGTGGTTTTTTTTTTAAACATTTAATTTTTTTCTTTTACTCTTGACGATTCCAATGCTGTGTTCTCAAACGTTTTGGACTCGGATGAGCATAGATTTTCATGTATATTATTATTAATGAGCTTATAATTTCGTTCATAAGTTGTCAGTCGTCACATAGAACAAACCACAATAAATCAGATGTGACATGCCATTCAAATGAACACTCATTGATATTTTCTTCCATAGTATTATAGTAATTTATTCATTATACATTACACGGCTGTGAAAATATTACACAATATAATATACAATACAAAACATATTGTATTGAAATTTCATAATATATATTATGGAATATTGTATTATAAATTAAACATACGTGTGTAGTTGGATTGAATTAATTAAAGATTATTTAATTAGAAGGAAAATATTCTAAGCGATTTTTATAAATATTATTCTTTTAACCACCGATTTCTGACTTCAATATTATATATTATAATTATAGGTACCTAACGATATTTTCCAAATGAATATTTCTTTGTACCTACTCGATTACCAGCTGATTCTATTATACAAGCAAAGTTAAATTATTACAGTTTTTTTTAAAATTAATCTCCTTATTATTAATATTAAACCTGCCTTAAAGTCCCCCGAAAAAAGATTTCTTATTAAAATAGAATAATAAACTAAGTACCTAACCGAGAGTATACAGAATGTTTATAAAAATGTTGATAAATATTAATAAATTGCAAGCATGTTTAAAAATATTAATCGAAACGTATATTCTACAAATGTGTTCTAAGTTAAACCTACAATAGGTATATTATTAGAAAAAATAATATTTATTTTGATAAACTTGTTATTTTTCTTTCGACTAGGTAGGTAGTGAAAGTGAGTAGATTTGAACTTAAACCACTAAAAATGTGAAAAAATTATCTAAATAGTAAAAAAAAAATCAGAAAATACAAAATAAAAATTAGTTAATTAAATTTTCTTGCCATTAAAATACATTTGTAGCTAGAAAATCGAAGTCTAAGAAATTAGATCATTTAAAAAAAAATTCAAAATGCATTCACTCTTGAGCTCTAGATATAACTACATTATATAGACATTTTTATATCACGATCACTATATTGTCTTACAATTTTTTTTGTTTTACCTAATTATGAATTTTGTAATAATAATTGTAAAATTTGTAAAATGTAGGCGAATATTATATTCTGTACTCATAAATTGTTTTTATGAGCGCTGAAAATTTACTGAATATCCCTTATTATTGTTAACTTAACTCAGTTCAGTTCCATTTTTTAGGATACCTTTAAGATTTTTAATTATTACATCTTATTGGTTTTCGCTTAAGTTAGTCAATCAAAACGAGTCCCCAAACTCTCGAAGTCTGGGTTAGGTTGTTATGTTTTTAATATTCATTGTACATTAATATTCTAAAACGGTAGATGATAAAAATGTAAGATTATATCGGAACTTTTCAATTGAAACATTTTTAGGTTATTATTTATAAATTGAAAACATCCGGTGACATTTATTTTATAACAGCCGAAACAATCTTTAAAAAATATCTTTCAAATAATATTTGACAGTTTTCTTTTGTAAAAGACATTTTTTCTATTCATTTATTTAAATAATTTATTAGTCTCATTATAGTTACCTAGGTACCTTCTTTTACTTATTTTACAAAACATTATAAATTATTTATTAAAACTTTTAAGATGAAATAGTTCATTAAAATTGCATTAACTATAAATACACAGGCCTTGCGATATTTCTGATAATGTAAGTTTTCTAAATTATATACCTATTGTAACTTTTCCCTAAAAGTACTGTGGATAGAACAATTTTAAAATTAAGTTTAATTCGTTTTCAATCATAGGACTTTTCAGTGGTGATAATTGTACACTGTTTAAGTTTAAATAATGAATTGTTAGAAAGTTTAATGCGAAGAAATTATTTTTTTTTGTGCAAAATTGCCATTGCATGTACATTGTACACTTGTCCACAAATGAATTCACATACTTATAGATTTATATTAAATACTGTTTAAACTAATATCGCTATAATATATGTATATAGTTTGAAAACTTGTATTTTTATCCAAGTTAATTATTTTATTCTGTGAAAAAAATTTCCTCTATAGAAATGTATAGTTCAGCACAACTATTGTAATACAAATAATGTATTATTGAGAAAAAGCGTGATTAATTGAACATCTGTGGTGAGTGTCTTTAAATTTAAACTTTGTGGTATATCCTGGGAAATATTACTCTGTTAAAAAATAACACGATACTCGATATTTTTCCTCTACAGGGAAAATCTATGAATCATAAATAGTTTTTTGGTAATAATAAGTAGCCGTTACAATGAAAACTTTATAAAAAATCGTTCAGAAACAAAAAATTTTGTATCCAGCCAAAAACATATATTTTATGTTCAAAATATAATATGAATGTAGTGTGGTGGTATATTGTATATTATGTAATCGGCGACAATTTTATAAACGGAAGACATTATTTTAGCCATTAATTCAATTGTGTTTATATTATAGCTATAGTCATACAACTGTTTAATATTATGTAGAGCTATCTTTTATATTAAGGGACCCACGGTGCCAGTTTTTCAAATTTAGCGCAATTCTATCAAATTTGAAAATTAAATTTTATATTTAAGTTGCCATCGTAATTATAATACTTTTTCACTAATCTACTACCCGATACTTATTTAGGGGATGTTGATAGGGTGTATTGTATCGAAAAAAATGACTAAACGGGAATAATTTTCAAACCATATAGAAATATCAGATTTCGATAATTATTTTTTTATTTGAAAGAAAAAGACTTTCTTCAGGCCACATCTACCTTCTATTTTTTATTTTATTTCAAAAAATGGTATAGTATAATTTATAAAA
Organism: Nasonovia ribisnigri; assembly: GCA_027563435.1. Lineage (NCBI taxonomy): Eukaryota > Metazoa > Arthropoda > Insecta > Hemiptera > Aphididae > Nasonovia > Nasonovia ribisnigri. The sequence goes on along the minus strand of JANEHU010004591.1, from coordinate 76,941 downwards.
AAAACGCTTAAAATTATGTTATTTTTGAAGACGCATTATAAATGAGATTAAAATATTGAAAAACGAATTCGATGCGGACTGTAAAATATTACCTTCTATTAGTTTAAAAAAAAATTATCTTATTTGGTTGATTCTATAGAGAATCATGATCATTATTCCCGTAGAGCGTATTTTTGTGTACAAAATTACATTGGCACAGGGAGCCTTAACAGTATATATTACATAGTTTCATTGAATTTCATATTATTTTTGCTATTGATAAATCACATAGATACAATATAATATAATCCATTAAATTATTTAAATATTGTATTGAACGAAGCGTGTCTTACACAATTCAGAAAATGAAAATATTGTGCTTAGAGAATAAATTCAGATGAATATTTACCACTCGTGACGAATGGCCTTAAATCTATTTGAATTACCAATATTTACTTTCGGCTGGTAAGTTTTTCTATGAACGCAAATTTTCCAGAATAATAGTGAACGACAGAATGCGAGAAGCATGAACAAATACCGTGGAGATGTGACAAACATAATATATTTTAAAGGTATAACCGCGAACATCGGATGGATATTTTCGACATTTCGCATTCACATAAGGGTATATAGAGTCACGATTTTGTAGCCCTCCGATCGGGATGGAATATATTTCGAAGAGCATCGTTGTCGTGTAGCGATCGGATGTATCGTCTTGTTACATGCCGGTTGGTAAATGTCATTAATTTCCCCGTTACCGCCGACGACGACGTTCGAAAACGGGCATTGAGCTGTACCGGCGGCGGCGGCGGCGATGACGGAGGAAACGGATACTGCAACAGTCGACGGAAGCTGTAGCAGGGTATTATTATAGCTGATGAATTTATAGGTATATGTACATCAAGTGTGGGTAATCAAACCTAAACTGTCGCGACCGATTTAAATACATCAGCATTGTCATGGGACGCGGTGGCCGCCGCTGGATCTTGAAATCAGAGGAATTCGTTTGCGGGGGTGTGGAACGGCAACACAGGATCCACTGCCGCCGTCGCCACTGCCAGAGACACTGCACACTGCCAACGAAATAACCTTAGGTGTATTGGATTATAGCCAGGCTAATCGAACTATGTGCGAGTTGGCTTCGAAACTGCAAATGAGCTCCGCCACCACCGCCGCCGCCCATCGCCTCCATTCTCGTTAGCGGTGCTGGGGCGATTTTCGGCTATTATTATTATTATCATTACAAGTCCAAGACCGAGAAGTTCCAGCAGATAACCACGGGAATGAGAATCTCTGATATCTACATGGACTTAAATTAGATTGTTGATTGCGTATGTGTCTTGTCGTAACGATTGTTGTGCTTGAAACAATATGTATTAGCTGGTATATAATATATTATAAACGTGATTGGATAGTGACATTTAAGTAAATCCAAACTAACTAGGAAACACACGGAGAAGAACAGTTCAAATTCAATCAGTTGCGTTCATATATTATATTATTTTAAACCAAGTACAGATAATAATTACGTCGTTACCAACCTGAAATTTTAACACATTATATTACTATTGAATCTTAAGAATTTAAATAATAAACACCAGCCAAATTATACATAGGTGGATCGTGTGCAGAAAAAAAATGCACAGTCGATCATATAATTATGTATAGCGTTGAGTATTTTTCCGTGAATTGAAATTGTTTTAAGATCTAGCATTAATTAATATTTATCAGACACAATCATATGAGTATCCATCAGTTGTACTTTGAAAATTCATTAATATTACGTTAAGCCACTTGGATTTTGTTTTTGAACTATTTTCACAAGTTATTATTTTCAGACCATAATAATCATTTGAAAAAAACAACGAATGTCCAAACATCGAAGCACGATATGAGAATAATGTATACCTAATGACAATTGACATGGAAATATCTACTTATGAATACTGTGATCTGTTTCGTTTAAAATAGATTAAATCATTATTTATTGAAACACCCACCTACTATCAACTTTAAAAGCAATACTGAGGCTTGACTGCTAACTATCACGCAACGTTACCGAAAGTAATTAACGGCTGCTGACACTAGTTCCCGGATGGGTAACCACCCGGGTTCGAAGTGCACAAAAAACTACCACACTTGTACGTGTTTAGAATTGTAGTTCCAACCTACCGTACCAACCCTACCAACTTTATAGGCTACTGACTCGTCGAAGCCTTAATCCAATAAAAATAAAAAAATCAAAACTTGAATACTTATGAAAATATGACTATGTGAAAAAAAATGATCCATTTCACTTTTTTGACCTGGATTTTTGGAAATCATCAAACTATCGAAAGTCTAAACGACATAAATTTATGATGAACCTATAAATACGGTGCTCATAAAACGATTTTAAAATATTATAAACATTTTATATGATTTTATTTCAAGACCTGAAATTTATCAAATATATTTTTTAGTCCTGGTACGTATGATATTATAAATCAAGCGGAACAACATCAACTTATGTCAGGCTCAAATTCGCGCTATTTTGTGCTCGTAAACGTTGTTTATTTTTTGGATGATCATAAATCCCGATCAAAAACCAGGATTGTGCTCATCTATAAAGAGCGGTAGGTACCGTAGAAAGTTCACATATCAGCGACAAATAACATGAATTATCAGACTAAGGAAATGGGAACCGTTGAATTTTGGTCTATTGGTTAAGGGGAAAAGGAGTTTTTTTGCCATGGTGATGAATGAAAGCATAGTGTAGGGATAGGCTGAGCGCACTAAAATGTATTGTGTCAAAAAGCGAACGAACGTCGGTCGACCCAGTCATCAATCACCTCTCAATCTTTACAAAATGAATAACGAATTCCAATTTTGCACCTTTTTTTCGCTTCTCTTCCATTTTTTTTCTTTGTATATTCTTTCGTAAAACTTTCTTTTTTTTAGCTTTATTGTCGCCGCATTCAATACGTATTAGCCGAATAAAACCACCCTTAACAATATATTTGTCATTTGGACGATAAAAGCAAAATAATTTAACTTATAATAATGCCATTATACCTTTTGACTGGCACAAAATACAAAGGATAATGATCAGCAGGACGAAATTGTTTTTTCTCTAAATAGCAATCAACAATAACAAAAAGAATTGCAACCACTTCGTCCATTTATTTTCTCTTTTTATCAATCATCATCAAATTACCAACGAAAAATATTAAACTCGTATAATAATATTATCTTAAGTTAAATTTTGTATATGTTTTCCTCTATATTATTAAAAACCAATAATGTATTTATTAAACTTATTTTAATTTTGAGTACCTATATCATAGTATTTAATCTACAATATTAAGTTTTATCTGGTTTATATTATGTTATAATTTTAATTTCAGTTTACTTATAAATTCAATAACCATAAATTATAAATCCGATTTCAATCAACACATCTTTAAGCAGTACCTACCTATGCAGGATACCTAATATTATATAGTTTTATCTCTCTTACCCAGTATAATATTTACTTGAGAAAACATGAAATACAAAACATGAATTATAATTATCTCTGTTTAGCATACGTAACACCACCAAATAACCACTTTTCATATTTTTCACTTAACATAATATTAAATATACCTATACGTGAGAGGTACTCAAGCCATTTAGTATTAAAAATATACGAACATGATATTACTATTCTATATTATGTTATATCTTGAATGTTGAATTTATATACGCCTAATATCTGGCATGAAACTAATGAGTAAGAGAGGAAGTTTTTTTTTTATCTTTTTTCACTACTCTTTACTGTTTATATTCAATTTAAAATCACTATGAATTTTACATTCTTCATAATCATAAATTAGTGATATCAGCAATAAATCAAATTTAAAAAAAAAAACAAACAAATATTAAGGAATGAATATAATATTATTATAACTAGGTAAAAGATTTTTTCAGGAAACAAATTACAAACACTATTAAGAGTACCTACACAAATGTAATAATATATAGTACCTATATCGATATTAAGTAATTTCTCTGAGAAATCTCTAAATACCAAGGAAACATTAAAAAAATAATATTTCAAGCATTTAAATAATTGGAAAAGTGTTTCATATGAAGACTATTAATTGTCAGCAAAAAGTTTTTTTCTTCAGTTACATTTCGAAGTATCACTATACTGCAAGTATTCAGTTTCAGCGAGTTCCGCCACTTTCAATTATATGTTTTTTTAGATCGTCTTTGAAACTAAAAATGCACATTTAGTTGTTGTATTGTATCGTACAGTAGAGTACAGTATGATTGTATGTACGATGTATCTACCTACGTGACTTATTTACAAATGGTTTATCTATTTTATTCAACACACATTGCACATTTGCACTACTCTTAATAAGTCAGTAGGTATATAGTATAGACTAATAGACTATATTTAAATTATATGTAAGTATTAGTCAGTAGGTACTTGTAATAGTTTGTAAATCCTGAGTGTTTCAATCAGATATTTCGAACCCAGGTGACCAAACGCCGTTATTTACAACTAATTATTTTAAATCTAAAATTCTACTAAAAAATACGATTAAAAGTAGATAAGAACTTACAATAAACCGAGTTTGGCCCATTAATCGTTATCATCGATTGTTTTTAAATCATATCACATCAAATATGAAAGTAGATAAAATGTAATTCATCGAAGCTTCATAGATTTAAAATAACATTATATTAATATCATTTATTAAATTTTGTAAGTTATTAAATTTTTTTCTTGTCAGACATTTCATCAAATACCAATATACACAACATTGAAAACCGCAACCTTGGTGGATATTAGCCAAAATTACCTCCAATGATTACCTTTAACGTACAAATGACAATTTATCGGAAATGGAATAAGTACAAAATTAAAACTGAGGGTAAAATTACGTTTGATTGTCGAAAAATCGTGTTCAAATCAGTAATTACTATGTAAATATTATCGTTAATCGTAATGAATAACGAGTTTTTCAAAAAAGAATAATTTCTACTTCTGTTATAGTACTATACGCATTGCTTCAAATAATGAATAAAATTTGTATTTAAAATAGTAAAAGGGGTTACATTTTGGTAAACATTAATATAAGTTCGGTTCAGCATTCATATTTACCCACTAAATAGCCGTGTGATAAAAATTATGAAGTATTTATAGTTTATTTAAGCCATGACTAAGTATTTTACCCTTTTTAAATAATTGTTTGAATACAAAGCAATTAATCACAATTGATGTAAGTACCTACTTTTATTTTAAAATAAATAACAAAAAAATTAATTCAAAAAATCTCTCACTGTTATTTCTTATTCAGTTTTCAAGATTTATAGCTATACATGGCTATAAAAATGCATTTTCTATTTATAAATATTACCGTTCGACAAATTCTGTAAGAAATCACGGAAAAATACGTATAGTTTTATTATAATAATAACTCGTACCTGCCTATGTATAATTTGTGTGGGTAGTCTCTAGATCAAATTTGGCAAAAGTCAACGATAATTGATTAAATTAGTATCACCTAGTATTAGACTTAATTAACTAATCAGTAAATGAAAAGTCAACTAATTAAAATGTAATAATTGTATTCAATACATCTAAGTGAAGTCAATGAACATTACCTATATAAAATATACCGATTTGTTTATTTTGTGATGAACTTTTTTATGTAAAAAAATAATCTTGAAATAATGTAAGTATGCTAAATATATAACCAAATGGTACAAAATCTGCTAATTTGAATAAGTTATAATAATTGCATTTCAACTGTACTGTTGTTGAATAATTTACAATAATATTTAAAGCAAATTATCAAAAATAAATAATAATATTATATTCATTGAGAATTTCAAAATAAATTTGATTTAAATAATTACATACAAAAAGTTACATAGTACATACTAAGGTATCTACGATTTCTTCATCGATTTAATTATTTTTATTTGATTTCTATAGTTAATTATATGAATACATGTCACTAAAGTTTATGCATAATCAGTTGATGATTTTATATATATTTTAACATTATTACATTTTGTTAACATTAACATATACATTATTAAAATGTAATTAATATTTTTGATATTAATTTTTACAATTTATATAATATTTTGGTTATAAATTTATAGCTATAATGATAAATGCATAATATTTGATTTTAAAATAATTAAAATCCATATAAGTTTGGAATTATTTTTTAGTATCGTTCGAAATAATCTTTTTTTATCTTGATTGTTCAATGAAATACTTACATAAGGCGTTAAAGTAATTTTTTGAATGAGAACATTTTTCTAGTATAGATAATATGTAAACGCTTTAAATTGACTAAACAATTATTATTTTTGTGTGTTAATAATTTGAAACTAAATTTAAAACGGCTTCCGCCAAATTTTCTGGCAGCAACCTCCATAAATCATTTAACATACAATTTATATAGATTGTTTAATTCAAATAAAATAGAAAATAATATTTAAATAAAATAAGCAAATGTTGAAGATTGAATCGAAAAATAAATGTTTAAACAACTTAACCCTCCCACGTCCGATAAAAAATAAAAAGCCCTTAGCATTTATTTTTAAAAAATAAGACCAGTTGAGGGTTATAGTAGTTCTAAGATATAAAAGTCAGTTTTTAATTAAACTAATAGTTCAAATTTAAAATATTTCAATATCACAGCTGTTTAAGAGAGCCGGCTGATTTTGTAAAGTGGAGTACTAGAGGATTTATAATTGGAGTCTGTCATGGAAATTTGCGTTGTATTTATTTGCCAATTATATTGGTTATTTTTTTTATCCATTTGTTTAATAGTGTGATATATTTAATTATTGTCAATTGATACGATAATACTATCCATACGAAGAGAGATCATAATAATGTATTCAAAAGTTAGAATAGTACACATTTCGAGATCTATAGCGCAAAAACAAAATTTTATACCTGCAGCGTGTGTACCAAAAAAGGTTTTGGCAAGGTTAACTTAACATAATATTATAATATTGGTTTTTGTGCAGATACTGGATTTTGACAAGACAGGGGTGAAGTAAACTAAAGTCACTGTTTTGTGGTTGTTGCTAAGATTTTATGTTAAACTGTTATTGTTCTAACGCTGTGTTTGAAGAATACATCATTGGATTTTCACTGTATGTTGTTAAAAATCTCGTGTCTAAAACTTTATAAAACGTTTGTTATGCTTATTATCTCATCGTTTTCGTGCTGCATTAATACTTTTGTTAATCTGGTGTATTTGAAAACTAAACATAATCTAAGTGGGCCGTGTTTCTGACAGGAATACATTTCAGCCTTCTTCTGAGTATATTGTATGCGTATAGTTTTTTGACAATGTTGTTTGTTCTACTCTAAAACACTTTTCTAGTATACAAAGTTATAATAATGTTAATTTCTTGATGCGCTTAATCAATTAGGTACACCAATGTAGGTACAAGGTATTATCTAATAGAAATATAGGAACAAGGAATCGTATTATATATACGCTGTATCTAATGAGTCGTGAACATACTAGAGTCTAGAATCTAGAGTCTAAAATTAACTCACATCTAAATTATTATCATCAGAGTGATTGGCGCAAAATAATGAAAAAGTAATTTTCGCATAAGTAGAATTTTTTTTCATTTTCTAATTGAGAAAATGTTTTTAAAAATAAATGATTATTTGTTTTTTAACTAAAAATATTTTACGTCAAAAATACGCACCTCGTTTGAATTTCTATCATCATGAATACTAATGCTATAAATCATATTTAAAGTCATTCTATAAAAAAAAAACAAATGTCTCGGAAAAAACTTTGTTTAGTAATTTTCAAAACTGTATAAGTTCGAAAAACTTAAATAACGTGGTTGACAAAACGCAAGTACGAAGAATCTACTGCAGACAACCGCAATAGTTGTGTGATGATGAAAAACGGAGCCCGTTAAAAAAATTAGTGGTACAGCACAACTACGCGATAAAGTATTAGTTTATTACATAACTACGCGTGGTGAACTGCTCATGGCCTACTGCAGAGATGGTCCTCATATTATATATAGTTGCATTCAGAAAAGGTGATTAGTCCCCTGTGTGAGTCAAGTATCCTCGCCGCCACCCACCACGCGTACAGACAGGATCTGATTAACTGCAGTCTGTTCACTCCGAGGTAGGTCTTGTCCCCGAGGTGTGTTAGCAGCCGGTCGAATCCTTTGTAAAATCATTCCGGTCAGGGATTTTCTTTTGTCGGGCTCGCAGTTTCTGCAGGTTTTCCTGTATTTGTTATTTTGAAAATATAATATAGTAGAGAGTCGTTGTAGGACAGCCACGCTCCCAACAGGTCTGCTTCGTGTTACACGGTTCTTATTGAATATTGCGTTTCTCGAATTTTTACAGTGATATAATAATAAATAATAACATAATATGGATGTAAATTTAATCTAAAATAGTAAAACTGGTGGGTGTAAAATTTAAACTTATTTTTATTACAGTGGTTAAATGACATATTATTTTAATATATTATTATCTTATGAATATTTCCATAATCGACTCTCCGAACGAAGCTAATGAAGTAACTGCGATGGTTTTTGTTTTAAAATTATGTTGTAATAGTTATTACAATATATTTTAGGTATTCACACAAGGTATATACAATAGTATTTACTTACAATATATTTATTATTATAGCATTATAATATTGCGTTTAAAATATATATGTAATATCTTGACAAAATATATAGGTCACATCCATAATAGGATAGACCTATTATCACAGTTTTTTTGATATGGACCCCCCACTCTACATTACCTGAGAATTTAGTTCCTCATTTTTTATGAGCTGCCAATCATATATGCATACATATTATATAACAAAGACAAAAAATGTGATAATAAACCAGGAATTTAATAATGTAACACTACTTGAATTTTTACAAACTACATAATGTGTTTTTGGAAATCGGATATGGATTGAAGCAAATATAGGTATTATAAATGTTTACTGTTTAGTGAAATAATTTCTCAGATAGAAACGGGTTTTTTTTTTGTTGTTGTGAGCTTTTGTAATATGACAACAATCTCTTTTTAATATATTATTAAAAAAAATTTTTATTGGAGTTCATATATTGAACCAATTGATCTCGTGAAATAATTTTGTTCACGTATAGATAAATTTTACGATTAATAAGTATTACAAATTTAGAGCACCGCCGTTATTTATTACTACAAAAATTATATACCAAAGAAAAGTGTAGCTACCTACTTGAAAAGAAACCCGGAAGTAATGTTTCTTATACAGCTGTACGTCGAATGTTAAAAATTACTTTAAGATACATTGTGATGTAACTTACTGAGGAAATAAACAATACTTACTTCTCGAAGTTACTGTATCGAAAGGCTTTCCCAACTTTTATAATCACTGTAAACTTTTGAGTACTACGGGGAAAACATATCAGGTCTTAATGCCGAGTGTGTAATTGGAAATTTTCTTTCGAATCAACCATTTCACGTGTTCGGAAAAATCGAAATTTATAAAATTACATGTAACAAAAAAACAATGATTATTTTTCGGTGAAATTTAAACTAGTTTTTCTCATTTATATTTATTTTTTCTCGTCTTTTGCTTTTTTAGTTTAACATTTTATACAACAATACAGTCATAGAATAATTATATGCAAGTACCTGGAAACATTTGTTTTTAAAAGTAAATGTAGAAGTTACTATCTATTACCATTTACTAATATTCAATGATATTACCTATACATTATTTTTATACTCATCTAGTTAACTTGTTACCTAAGTAACTTAAGTACCAGTTTTAGGTATTTGTCATAATATTTCTACTCTCAAAAAATACATTTATACTAGTTGTCTAACATGTGATTTCATTTATTATAATTTATAGTGTAAATAATTAAAATTATTAATTTCATTTTTTTTACGTTTCTCGTTTTACCATTAGGTTTAGAGAAGTCAAATACAGCAAAACGTGTAATTTATTTTAAACTATTTAACTCAAGCACCCACAATCTTTTTGACATAAATGTGCAAATAAAACAAACAGTTCAGTATATTTGATATTTGTTTAATATCCCGGGGGCGCGATTAATTTTAACCCGTCAAACTCATAACAATATCAGGATTTAAAGTTGCCGGCGTAGCTAATACGCATGCAACCACCGAAGTTTTAGGCAATTTTATGAAAGTGGATAGTGAGACCACAATGGCTTTAGAACTTACCTCATCCAAGAAACTTTTCAATCTTTAATTTATTCGTGTTTTATATTATGTTATGTCATGTTATTTATGTATAGTGTATATTTTGATAATTTTAAAACCATATTGTAGACATCTGTGCGTATTTATTTTTTAAAATTTTTTACCGTACTATTTTTCAAAATATATTTTCTGTCAAAAAACAAATAAAATTTAAGCATAGGTAGTAACATATTAATAATTATAATTTTTAAGTAAAATTTACTATCAACATTTTTATATATTATGTACCAGGTACCTATGTACCTTCGCACATGTACGTGTGTTTATGTAATTTGATACAAACAATATATTATAATAACAGTAGGTAAATAGAATATATTATTGTGAGTTCTAAATATATTTCTGGGTTGATACACAATAAATTACACATCGCCTCCGTATAAGCACGCAGTTGAACACGATCACTTACCAAACCGTAAGTTAAACACCGATCCGACCGTGTACCTATTAGTTACTTCTTATAGGCAACTCAAACACACACAAACCTACTAGCATTAATAAATACCATAAATCGATGATAGATGTATTATAATATTATGTTATACTATAGTATGTCTATGGATCTATTCACATAGCCTATAATAGGTACCTAACTGAATCCTTTTTTTAATTTCTGTTATCAACTGTAATATCACAATTACCATTGATATTTTAAATAATAAATAAATAAATTATCTAATGTTGGTTAGATTATACCATTTCACCACTGGTATATTATTTAGTATTGTTTTGCTAGTGTTTTTTGATGGTGAAATATATTTTAAGCGAATATAATATAATAATAATATGACAGTGGATAATAAAACTAAAGATAAAACTTTTGATTTTATAATATACTAGCTGATCCCGCGCACTTCGTTGCTCGTAAAATATGACAACTCTTGAAAAAATGTTGATTGTTCAACTCCTTTTGTATGGAACTCCCTGCAGTAAGTGCAACGCAGCCACCCTGGTAGGCAATCCAACTACGTCGAATCTATATGCTATAGGTGCAAAAATTCGATTTGATACCCGATTAACCTTTGGCAACCAAACAAATAATAAATGCTAATTTCTACTATCCATTTCTCCAATAGATTTCCAACCAATAGCAACGTTCTAAAAACAAAAGTGTCCATTGTAAATCTTAAAATTCCTGTTTGAGCACATACCCAGGTTGAGCCTACTGGAATAAAATTGAATACTTAAACCGTTTTTTATAATATAATGGAGAGATTTTATTATATTTAACGTTTGATTTTTCTTATATATTTTTAAAATTATTACAAAGTATCTATAAACTGTGACGTGACTGTACATTTTTTATAATTAAATCTTTGAAATATTAATTTTAAAATTCCAAAACTAAATTTGCTAGGAAAATATATTATCTATACATAAAAAAAATTAATGTTCGTGTAATAACAATGGTTAATAATCAATGGTAATCAATAATAAGTAAATACTAATTTCTACTCATTATTTCTTCTATAACCAATAGCAACCATTTATAAACAAAAATTTCCATCGTAAATCTCATAATCCCTGTTTGAGCACCTCTCCTGGTTGGAATTTACCCTTTTTTAATTAGCCTATTTTCTTCCCAGAGGTCTCATCTATCTCTGTACCAAGTTTCATGACAATCGGTCCAGCCGTTTAGGAATGCTTAAAGGAGAGACGGACAAAAATTAATTTCTTTATTCAAGAACTTTATACTTATTTTTTATTAACCAAAGTGGTACTAAAACTTTCAACAGACTGTCAGGTATAACAGTAAAAATAATTGATGACGATACGTTGAACGGAGTGTATTTGTATGACTGACAAAAATTTGGACTTGCTTTTATTGTATAGATTATTATGACAGTGAATGTAAAGTGAAATTATTACAATGTTTGATATCTAATGGTACTATTCATATCCACTCAATTATAGGTACTCAAACGTTTTTAATAATTAGGTAGGTGTAGACTACAAATATTAAAAAAGTATGTCGTTAGTTTTTCCAACGCTATAGTTGAACTCTGAAAACGATTTAGCTACATTTTTAGGTTACGGAATTATTATTATTCGGATATTATGAAGTTGACAGTTTTATCTAAGTATAATAATATGTTATTCTAGCATCTAGCACATCGAACATAAACTATCCCTTGCAAGTTACAATGCATTGAGATAATCGTATATTATGAAAGTAGCATGCCTAATAATTAATAAGATATTATGATCAACGTAATTTTAACTAAATAATTTAGGAAAATGATCATAAATGATTTAGGAATTGAATTCATTGGTTCTGGTATGATATTCCCTTAAGTGCACGTACGTGAGTCCACGACTATAACACAATGACTGTTCAGCAAACCCGTTTGAGATAAGCGACTACACCAGATATTGTATTTTATTCATAGGTTCATCGGTTATGTTATCACCCATACAGTTTATTATATAATTTATATATTACAGACGGTATAATTATGTAATTAGGTGATCAGGCAGTATAATATTATTATGGCTGATGGCTGTAATGATTTCTAGTTGAAGTAGTAGTACAAAAAAAACACAATTACAATTTACAAGTCTATTATTCGTTTATTTTGATTAAAGTTATTTTTTATCATTGAAAAAATAATAACGAAAACTCCATAGCCAGCAAGTTGTAATATAGACGTAATTATTGTTCAAACGCTTCACCCCCATGTGGCGATACCATAACGTAAAAAAAAACGTCTGTTCCAATGTTGAAACGTATTACGTTACTCGATATTTTCCACTTCGAAGACAATTTATGAATCATACATAGGTTATGTATTAATAAATAATTGTATATACATATACATACAACTAATGTGGGAATTATGTAATTTTTACATTTTATTCGTTTCTATGGTGATAAACAAAGCGTTACGCAAATATTTTTATAACAAAAAAAAGTAGGTCAGTTATTCATAAATAATTATTACCCATCATACATCTAATTTTTTATTCAACTGGAGTGTATTTATTCTACTCTCAAAAAAACCTTACCAAACTTAACAATATTTAGAGTTTATTTTAACTTATTATACCACTGTTCTATTTTTATTTTGGAAAAAATATTTAAAGTCAACAGAATGTGTATTTATTACAGATCTTATGAAGAATGTTTTAAAAGTTTTAATATTATATATTGTTTATAAACGATAATAGAATAATGAAAAATGTCGGATTTTGTTTTGTCAACAACAAAAATAAACCATAAATTAAATTTAAAAAAGTTGTACATGTTATTACTTATATAAAACTATAAACTATTATTATACCTTTAAATATTACACAGAGAAAATGTCTATACCTATATATATTTTTTAATTGGAAAAAATAAATAAAAATAAGACTTTCGATGAGACTCGCTTTAGGTGATTAAAATCAGGAGTGATTAATTTTTAATTCATTGGTTACACAATTTGTTTTAAAAATAATTATATTTAAAGAAAAGTTTGTATGTACAAGTTCAGATAAAATAATTTAATATAATTGAGTCTTGGTTGAATTTAGTCTGATTAAAAAAAAATCTATTTTGAAGAAATCCCTTATAAATAACGAAGTTTACTTTCGATAAGTATTTATTTAAGAAGTCCTCTTCAGAATGTAGGTAATGATTTTTATTGATCTGGTAACCTGCATCGTATATTTTCTATTGAAACAAAATAATATATATAAACGATCATAAACTGGCGAAAAATGATATGAAGTGTGGTTGTACAGTATTTAAATTTCTCAAAATATTCCTCTATTAGTTAAATTGCTTAAAATACATTTTTATGGTACCAATATTCCACCACCAAAAAATGATTTATCTAGAAATTATAATTTTTTAACTGGCATTGTTTGTATATTCTTGAGTAACCTACGTGTTTAATAATGTTTATTGTGTGCGGTGGTAAACAATTTTTATCGATTCATTGTACTTCCCATAAAACGCATAAACAATTAAAATCACATCGTTAGTAAATACAACGAAAAAGAAGATAAATGAATATTCAAAAACACTTAAGATAAAATACAATGATTTTTAATTGAACAGATATAAAGCTAATCGTCTTTTCTCGACAAGTATATTATTATTATGCGTCGATATTCGATAATAATGCTTTCGTGTTAATAAAACATCAAATGAAGTTAGTTCATAAATATATTATATAGGTATAGTATAATCCCTTGTTTAATATTTTATATTACTTTTCAAAGTTGAGTTTGTACATTTTGTTTTTATTAATGTATATTTATTTAAAGCGAACCAATAAAATGAAAATAATATCTATTGCCGCCATAATAACCGCGATATCCATAACCCAATAACTATTGTTTGGTATAAATTATTTTTCCGTTTCGTTGGTATTTTATGTTCACCGGCCAACTCAACAACCACAACGTACATTTTCGAATTCTACGACCAGAAGAATATTCACTCGTATACAATGTATTACAAACACAACGGATGATAACACGCGACTTGACGTCAAATAATAAAAAAATATGTTTCTCGCCCTTCGTCCTGCCGGCTATCGATGGATTTTCTTGGCCTTGTTATTTTTCACCTTCGACCGGAGACCGAAAATCGCCATGCACGTAAGAAGCACTGACGATTCTCAACCTAATTTAAACTTCTTGACCTAGAATTTTGTCGTTTTGTACCGGAACTACAGCGACACAGACAGGCGTGTATTCATTATTACTGTAATAAGGGTACACACAAGTATCACGACATTACAATATAATTTATATATAATTTATGACTTGTATTGTGCAGCGTCATCGACGTCGATATATAAGATTATAAGGTACCGAGTCTTCTTCTTGGACCAATGTGACCAAGTTTTTATGTTGTACGCAATATATTTTCTGGACCCAGACATTCCATTGGCCGGTACGGGGTGATAGTGGTGGTGGTGGTGGTCTACTTGTTCTCACTCAGCATTTCATGATATTTTATGGTGGTGCGCGACGTGGGACATATAATTAAATGGTTGAACTGAAATCGAATATTCCGGATGACTTTAAATTATAATAATATGACGACGTTTTAACGCCAAACATTTGAGTTCGAATCGATATACTGCGCGTATTTCGTATTACATTAATAATATTATTATTCTACTGACGATGTTGCAATGGCTATTTTTTGTTTTTTATGTCAACTACTCAACGTTATATTGCGGTCGATTTTTTTGTATTTGTCTTAGAACCGGTCTTACGTGTTTTGGAATATGGCTTAAACTTTGCGTTAAAAAAAATACACATTTGTTTTCATAGTGTTTTTTTAGAATATTTACAAAATGTTATTCTTACTCTAGAAGACACATATACTTTTGATTATTTTTCTTTGGACTTGATATTGAACTCGAACGTTTTTAATGTTTTTAAACTAAAGTGATGTTTATTGACTACATCGAATTTTCGGTTTTCTAATGAGCAATAAACAATGTTCAATTTTAAACAAAGAAAGTCGTGGACCAGTGCAAATTTTATTTTATCTTCGAGTAATGCTAGTAATTATTATAGTTTACGTAGACTACTACTACTCCACTACGGCGCTATAGGTTGTCTTAATCTAAACTTTATACATTGATAGATAGATAACTTTTTCAATACTTACAATAATTGTATTAGATAAATCAAAGTATTGTGGAAATTATTACATTGAGGATTTGAAACACAATTTATGAGTTGCAGTAAAAACATTAAAATAATGTATAAAACTTTATATGATACGATTAAATGTTATCTAAAATATAATGATGTAGGTACACAAGAATATTATCTTGACTTTTCTTGACTCTTTTATAGAAGTATACGTCTAAACGTCCTTTGATATGTCATGTAGTGTATGTTTCTAGTATTGAGTACCGACTATGATTTATAACGAACATTTAACACAAAGTTGGCGTATATTATATAATATATGATTATGATATTATGGTGGTCGTTTACGCGGATTTCTTATCTCATGACATGTCGTATACCGGTATACCTACCAATCGTAAATAATCATACCAAACCTAACGGCCTTTCAACTCCTCTGCTCCGAAGTAATCCGTTTAATTTATGCGCACTAAACTCAGTGTTCTTACTACTCTATGTTTTCAAATATAACCTAACATTATGCAACTGCAGTGCTGTTCAGTTTATCGACTTACCCTCTGCAGAAGCGATGCTGTTCTGACTCGTGGTGTGTAAATAGAATATTATCAGCAAAAATATTTAGTTCAATTTCGTGTCGATAAATATAATATATATATTATATCACACGATAACTATGTAGGAACACATTTAATGGTAATGTATTTTCGATTACATGGTGGGTCATCATCACCATAATGAGGATAATCCGATAGAATAATAAGAGCCCTGCTGGATAGTGTTAGGTTATATAGAGTGAGTTTAGTGAGTATAAATTAAACGGAATACTTCGGTGCAGCATACAAGTAAAAGTGAACGTCTACAATTTGTGTACATTTTTTGTAAGACATTGTAAACATATCATACGCATATTTATTACTGTATCCCGGTTATTTAATTTAGTGAGTTAAACATAGACGAAAAACCCAAATAAATGTTATTGGCGCTTCTGGCTTTAAATGTAATCAAGTAGACCTATATAAGAACGTAGTTGAGGATATATTTTTTTTTGCTTAAAAACTATATCCTGTTACACTATATAGTGTAATATATAATGTTTAGTACAGCCACAATTTCACGATACTGATAACTTGTAAATTTATAATCATAGTAGGTATACATTATAATAATACACACTGTATATGTATGTATCCAAGTATTGATATGCCAAATTTATGCAACTATATTATAATACTACCATGTGTTGTGTCTATTGTAACATGGCTTATAATAATGTAGTCCATTTATGCAGAAATAACTGTTGTTGTTATTACAGTAGTCGGGGACAATTCGCAAATATTATAGGGAAATGAATTTCATTAGCATATCATAATATAGCGATGACTGGTGTTGGGTTTGCGTCGGCCGGCTGTCATGTAGGTTCGAGAAATCATATATATCAAAAAGGTTAAATATTTGAAAATTGTCCACGGTATATAGACAAGGTCCATGTACAACGCTGTACCTATATGTATTATTGAACCTAATTGTACTACCAAACACAAATACATTTAGCACGAACACGCATTATTCTGTATGTTCGGGCTAAAATGATTAGGTATATACTTCTGTTGATATTAGATATATTATGTTTTTGTAAAGGTATTTTGTCGATCGATAAATTATATAGTATAGACTTATCAAGTGATATATTATTTTTCATCCAACTGCAATTACAATATTCAAACTACAATATATACTGCTTCTAGTGTCCACGTTGCGTTAAAAGTAACTTTATTATGTATGTATATTACCTAAAAGATAATATATATACGTAATAGTAAAAATATTGAGGATTATCAAAATCAACGAAAAGTTAAATGTTCAAATCAACATGATGTAAATAGTATAATCGTAACATTATGTCTATAATTGTATATAATAATATATATAAAATTATAAATAAATATGGTCGACGAGCACATCGTTGTGTATGCTGTACAATTAATATGTATTTGAACTTTTCATAATCCAAAAAAGGATTTAATAGCAATCAATTTTTTTCATTTCGGAAACGCCAAAGTAGTAAGCTAAAAAAGGTGTTTAAATAATTATGAATAATGAAATAAAGTAAATATACGTAATTTTGTACATACAAAGTAAAATTTAAAATTTTGTGACTTTTACGTTCTCATACTTTTAACTGTAGAATATACAGCTAATCGTTTTATGTAACCTCATATTCATACAGTTTTCTGTGTTATTCATGCGTATATGTATTATTCATAAATATATATTATTATTATTATTATTACTATTCTTTAGTCATATTTACTGAAAGATTAAATTAAATTAATCAAATCCATAGATATCATAAAATAATACATAGTTTTTAAACTATTTAATGTTTGTATAATATACTGTTTGTGCCGTTGGGTTTTTTTCTTTTATGGCTATGAGCAAATTATATTTTGTCTACCTATTAATATGCATGTTATAGGTAATTGCCAATTAGTAATACCTATGTAAGATTATAATTTACTAACAATTAATTAACACCATGTATAATTTAAATATATTAACTTTCTAAAGTTTTTGATATTTATAATAAATTACAAATAATATACATTTAGGGTGAAATTAATATACATAGACTATAGAGAGTATAGAAAATAAGGAACCGGTATGACACTAATAGTTTACCTATTACGGCTTATGCTGGGGTACAGTATTTAATAATAAGTTACAGTAATAAGTCATTTATTTAATCACTGTTAAAACAGCACACTTTATTGATGATAAATTAAAACAAACTTTTTGCAAAAGCCATGCATTATAATAATAACCTTTTCTCTGACTTTCAACTGCGTTATGTATCGTGTTCTATTTGTACAATGCCGTTTGAGTTATTGTATAAATAAATACTAGAGTGCGATTATTAATAATTCGTCCTGGGGATTTGCAGAAGAAGTATATTGAGCAGATAGTGCTTGTGTGCATTTTAACGACTGCAAAACCATTTTAGAACACTGTAATTTTATTCCATCATAATAATTGAACTAACAAATCACACAACACAATGTTCCTCCTAAACCAACTTGTAATTTATAATCATATAATCGTTCCGGTATTATAATCAATGACATTTGTGCCATATACAATATACATATACAGACATTATACAAACACACACACACACACCATATACGTGAAAAAGAGAAGAGATAAAATATTTAGATTAATATTGTATACTATACACTTTACCTATAAGTAATATTGCTGAACTATACCAACGAATAAAACATTAATCGAGTACATAGTGTAATAATTACAGATTGGTGGTAATTTATTATCTCGCCGAACTGAAATCCTTAACGTTTTTTCAGCTACTATAGTCATTATAGTTAGACGAGCGCCGTAGCAAAGGGGGTATTTTAGTTATAACCATGACAGTTAGTTACAATCAATATGAATCAGGTTGTTCATGCAATATATGTGAAATATTAGACTAGCCCTAGGAAAATTTCAAGTTCACCAAGCCACTGAGCAACATTATCGGAAAACGTGTCGCAACGACGTCGGAGTCTTTAGACAAAAATGTAAATCTATTCACGAAATAATAAGAGTTGATTGAACTATAAAGCAGTTATATTCGTAAACAATACATTTGTCTGGTTTAAACCCGACTCATTACAATATAAAATATAGTACCTAATCGAAGCTCAAGTTTGATATAAGGTTAGGTAAATTTGTTGATTAATAACAGGTGATGTCAAGACCATAAAGCCCAATCGTTAAGTTGCAGTCGAGTTGTGGTTTGCGACGATTAAATACTTGCTTTTTGTGAATTTTACATTTATACATTTTAATAACATGAACACAGACAATTATTAATTTGTCCGTCATTTACATATTCGTACAGCTTAAGTGTATATTGAGTGTTAACTATAGGCGAAAGTGTTTGATTAAACATTTTGTCGATTTGATTGTAGTTTATTCGTTTAGGACCACTGTTTGATCAGTTACGGATCCAAGGCCGAGAAATATTTGTGGGAGGAGAAAGGCGAAGGGACATTTATTATCCCCCCTCCATTCAAACACGAACACTAATCCTCCTAATTTAATATACTTTTATTTTATTGATTTGGGTAATTATAGTGGGATTTAATAATTTAGTCTTGAGATATATCTATAGTACTGATGTAAAAATAAAATGTCAATATCATCCTCCACTTGAGTGTAGGGGAGAGAATCTTCCCTCACAAACCGTGTTATGTCCATGACCTCGAAAACTAACGCTCAAGTACCACGTTTGCTTATCACTTATCAGAGTACCTATGTACAACGTATGCACGAGATGAGCGTGGGATTATCGCGAAATGTACATAACAGTCCAAATTTGTTCCACAACGAAACGTGCCAAAACATTAATTTTGTTTGCCGAATGAAATGTGCACTGTGGGAAAACTAACGATTCTGCTTGATTCGCCATACCATCATATTACGTACATTATTGTCTTAAACGCACAGGCCCTAAAAATGATTTCTTACCGTTTCTATTTATTCCCCGGTCATTCCACGAACAATCGTTTGGACCAGCAAGTTACGCTTAACGTTATTTTTATTCATACCTAACATTTTATCTCGTCTGTTGTGCGTTTGATGCTTAAACTAAGCGAATCGCTCAAACGTATTTATATAAGTACTTGCTACAAAATATCTATATATTATACTGGAGAAATGGATATTGTTAAAAATTTGAGTAGTTGTTGTATTATTTCTATAATGCAAGTATTATAATTAGTATTTCATAAGTAACGCATTATCATAATATCCGATTCGAGTAAGTATTAATTGTGTATGAGAGTAAAGATTAAATAAAATAACGTTCAGTAACGAACAATTACAACCTGGAAATATTTGGTGAATTGCTCAAAAAGATATATAATATTATATTATAATCCTTCCTAATAACGAAGAAGGATGAGATTAAATCCTTCAACATTTCATATTAAACAAAGCCGGTGTTATAATAAGTACGAGTTCGCCGCTGTGCACGAAAGACGATAAGTATCAGTACCTTAGTATATAAATGTATGTAATTATTATTATTTTAGCATAAATTCTGGATTTTCGTTTTACAATATTAATTTAAAATATTATAATATTATTATTATTATTATTATTATTATTATTATTTTTTTTTTTATAAAATTACTCTAGGTGACATAGGCCATTGGGATACAAGTATTATTTATATCGAGAACTTATTTCTAATGATATTAAGACAAGTTTGTGTACATATTTGTTGAAGTTTTTATAATTTGTTTCGAAGGTTTGCTTTTATGATGAAGGTGGCTGGTGAGTGAGGATCTGTTGTAGCCGAGAGATTCTGAAAGGTGTTCCGGGAGTTTTGCGATCGATCACGTTTCGGAAATTGGCGGCACCCTGTCATTATGTGTTTGATTGCAAGACTGTAGCCGCACGATTGGCATATCGGGGGGTCATTTTTACTCATTAGATGACTGTGGGTGATTTGCGTGTGCTCGATCCGAAGTCTAGTGAGGATGACTTCGAACTTTATTTGTAGGTCTGTGGGATGTGACCATAAAATGAAATTTTTAATTTCATGGAGTTTCGAGCAAACGGACTTCCAGTTTACCAGCCACATGTTAATGCAATGAAGTTTTATTAAGCGTATAACATCTTATTTCGTTACAAGTTGAACTGCTATTTTGGAAGAGTTCGAGGTTAGGTTTGAAGATTTCGAAATTGCATCTTTTGATGCCTTATTAGCCATATGATTTTCTGTGATACTAGAGTTGCCAGGTATCCTGGATATACCGTATCCAGTATAACAAAATAGTGTTTCTTTTTCCTCTTCGTATTGTAACAAATTTTGTACCTGTATATTTATCTGGTTAGTGTTAAACACTAGTCATATAGACTCAATGAACTCATTGGTCCACCTGTTGTTTGGGCTGATAATACTGTTACCCTAACGTATACGCCAATACTATAATATTTTATTGTTTTGCAGTCGCAGTGTCATAATCGTTATGGGTAATCATTATTTTATTTTATTTCAAAAATATGTGTGCCACTCACTTTTTCATGAATTCGCATAACGTATTAATGAAACAAGATTGAAAAGAGATGCAGTGATCCACTTTTTTGAGCTGATACTGCAGTATGGTATATTATGTATGATTTGTATCACATAACGTGGTTGAATGAACAAAACATTAACATTTTATTTTTCATTCTTTTAAGGATTTTTATGTATCAAATTCATGTTTGTTGTATTTACTTGATGTCAATTGTTTTTTCGCTCACGCGTATGTTAGTATTATAATTATTTAGCTCAAATACAAAGTATTTTAAATAAATAATAATAATAATAATAATATATTATTAATATTGTATTATATAGTAGGTACCTACCCATAAATTAATAACTCGTTAAAATTCCAATATTATAATAACAACTTTAATCATGACGTCAATATGACCACTGTAATTAGTTTTGGATAATTTTTTTTGTATGGTTACGTATGAATGGTTACGTACTATATCACTGTAGAGATAAACGCATTACAACATATTATGTACGGTTAATATAATCATATTATGGTATCGTCATACACGCAAAATTCCTGTAACGTAACCTCCGTTGATAACGAGGAATTACTGTGTATATTATGGACATTTAATAATTTACCTTTACACTGTATTGATTGTTCGTCTTTCACATTACTGGTATCGATTATGGTATAGACTAGGGGACAACTGGCGGACCGCGCGCTAACCTAACCTAACCGGATCGCGGAAGGCAAAACTCTGGACCCCGTCAACACATTGCATTTAATTATGTTATTTATTTTAATAGTATATACAATATACTACATATTATATTATTTTATTATTATTAATAGAAAACGTATATTTCATTTCATTTATCAAACTCAGGTTAAAACTATAACATAATTCATTACAAATATTTTATTGGGCAGTTTATAATAGCCGAGTCGTGAAAATACCAAATACAACGATGATAATACCGACGGTATATTTACCTAATATTGTATTTTTTTAATAAAAAAATATTGTAATAATTAGATATTTTTATTTTCATTTTCATACTGCTAATGTTGTAATTTTTGGTATAAATTAATTGTAATAACTACATAATTATTTCTATTTTTATATTGCTATTTTTCAAATATACAGATTTGACAAAGATTTTTTCACTAGACCTCATTGATTTATTATTTTAATCATTAGGACTCCAATAGAAATTACTTGCCGACTTCTGGTATAGACTATAGATATGTATTTTATCGATACGATTTCTGAAGTGCTTGTAAAAATTGGTTTGATATAAAACTGGGCGGGAACGGGTATTTAACGGGTGTCCGACGGCGGTCCACAGTTATTTGAAATGAAAACACTCTACGGGCAGCTCAGTGGCAACGGCCGTGAAATCGAAATCACAGCAACCGCAGTCAAGTGTCAGTGGTAGTTGTGGTGGTGTCGATAGACGCCAATATAAGTTCGAAGTCTATTACATGTAGTAGGTAGTCGCTATAGAAACCTACTATAAACACGACTTGCATTTGATCCAATTCGGTGCAATCAATGGATTATGATATAATAACGTTTTAATAAAATTATTTTATCAATAATGATAATTTTATTTTTTTATTATTATTATTATTATTATTAGACCACAATTTTACCAAAACTAAAGTAAATAATATCTTCACTATCAATATTACATATTTAACTTCAGTTCATTTACCAGAAAAATTGCCTCTCGGAAGTGCAGTGGCAGTGTAGCTAGATTATCTAATCAGCACGCCGTGTTACTACACTGATGTATAATACGATTAAAAATAATAAAAATATATTAAGTACTTATACAATTATAAAAATAAAAATAACATGATAATATTATTATGTACGTCTGTTATGACGAGATACCTAGCAAATGTTCTCGATGTCGTTACAAAAAAAAAATCTTAATTCCCAAAGTTATTAATTTCCAAACTAGCTAGATTAGCTTAACTAGGTACACAATATTCGGTGGCTATATAATTATTATAACTGTACTGTATAATAATTGTATAATATAAGAATAAAAATAACAAAATAGATAGTTATACAAATGTATCGATTTATTATGAAATTAATACTAAATTGGTACTCTCGTGTATTTCTATACTCAAATACTTACATGCAATTTAATTACTCGATGGATATTAAATTTTGTGTGAAATTTATTTACTAAGTTTATTGGTCGAATCGCCTTGTAAACTATTTTGTTTGTCTTATCTATACGAAATAATATTACAAAATTATACGTCTTATTGGCTTTTATCCAACCGCCTCTGCGAGTACCTCTAACATTTATTTTTATTCACCGTTAAATCCTTTGCTAATCTGATTTTACGTGTACGACATTACTGTTATTATATAAAGACATTAACGTCGAAAGTATACACGACATTAAATTCGTACGGATCTTTAAATCGTAAACAACAAAATATAGCAATAATATTTCTGCAGTATATAAAATGTATAAGATATAAGTGTAACTTGTTTTAAGGAAAGTTGAGAGAAATATTAGATTTACAAAGATGTGTTTTTCTCCTTTTTTTTACATACTGGTTTTTTTTTCTGAAAACACTTTTGGGGGTAGTAAAAAAAGCTCAAAAAGTTCCATGAAGCACTTTTCTAGATTGGAAATGAAACACAAGTATGGCATCTACCTTCAAAGTATTTATTATTTTTTATTTTTTTTTATTTTTTTTGAGTTTTCCCTTAGTGGTTTTCAAGAAAATAACGAATAACAGCGATGAACGTTTACGATAAATGAAGTATAAATTCTATTATATACATATAAGTATAATATAATAGTTTGTTTTTAGACAAAATGTTGACTGTTTTTTGGTGAACTGAGCTTTACTTCGAATAGTTTTTCGAACAATTTATCAGTTTTCAAATACGAAAACCCCCCATCAATACCCTCGCCATGGGGTCCAAGCTAACCACAGTGGAATTATTTTTTTATATTTTATTGTTGCCTATTATAAATATTTACCTAATATTTTTCGTAATTTGTGTACACGATTTTTTTTTTTGTTAAATTACATACAACTTAAAGGTTTGTTTTAAATACTTACTTTTTTATAGTTGTTTTTTTCAACCTAGTCAATAACTCAAAACTTAATATTTTATATCATTTTAATTAATTTTCCGTAAAACTAGAATTATAATTATTTATAACGAGAAATGAATTCGTATATTATAATTAGTAAAACTCAACGAACCGCTCAACGCAATATTATAGTCATAAATTATATAATCAATTTTTCATCGTGAATTTGATTTTATAATTTATATTAGATATCAAATAAAATGTCTCTAAAGTTATTGTGTTAAAAAAAGTGTGTATTTTCGAGATTATTATTATTATTATTGTTTTAATAGCAACGTAAAAGGTTTTCATAATACACTAAATAATACAGTCATCTTATATCGGCTTTATCATTTTCATCAAACTAAATGAAATTGCATATTGGTAATACTGTAATAGAATATAATATGTATTAATTTGTATTTAGTATAATTGCATAAATTTTGTCGGCTGGTTTATTGCAACGGAAATTAAATGTATAAATATTTGAAATTTAGCTATACTAAATAATTAAACACAAATGCCATAAAATCTCTTATAAAATGGAGTGAATATCGATTATCATCTTACACTACCTATATAAATAGGTTAATAATTTATTAAATCGAAAACACGCGTTTAGTTTGTATTCTATGTATAGCTATTCATATATTATACCACAGTGAGATGACTTCGACGGAAAACACTAACTTTTATCTCAAAAAGTTTTAACTTTTTTCGAAATAGTCCTTCCGTTAAATGTTAGACGCATGCAATATTCTATTACGTGTTGTTAGTGTCGTTTATATGTATTTAATAATAATAATTATTTTTTTATTAAATTGTAGGATGGGGTGACTGGAGTGATTGGTCGGCGTGCAACGTGTCGTGTGACACCGGCCTGCAGTATCGGCATCGACGTTGTCTGAAGTGCGGTCAAGGGCACAACAAGGAAATGCGAAAGTGCAACGATTTCCCTTGCGACGGTAAAATATAAAACTACAATAGTAGCATAATTGCATTACGATTTGATAATCGCTTCAACAACAACAATAGTTATTTTGGTATTATAATTTCGGTAAACTTAACGTGCATACAGGTGTCATGGAACTGGTTGCGCCGGGTGATCGCGTGCGCACCGTGGGCGGTAAGCTAAACGGTAGCGAAAATGGGTTCAGTCTTCTAGACACGGTTGGCTTCACGAACACGTTTTCACTGTTGATCACGCTGAGAGTACAACCAAAAGTAAGTGATCATTATATTTTTTAATTTAAACATTATATCATATATTTAGGTAAGTACAATAATATATTAAGGAATGCGTACAGTGTACATTAAAATATAAACTTTTCACGCCTTTAGGTTTTAGTGTTTAGTCTTTTATAGCTGTGAGCATAAGTGTGATAGACCTAAATTAAATTAAGCGAAATATTATGGTCGCTATATAAACAAATATTTTGTATAATAACGAAGAGATGGTTCTCTCAGGAATTATACCTTACTTAATAAATGCAATCGAATACATTTTATTTATCAATCGTTTTCAAAAGGTGTGAATTTTATAGTTCCACCACACCAGCACCAATACTTCAAAATATTAACTCTAGATTATATAATATTTTGTTCAATGACTAGAAATATTTTATGCCCATGATAACATTTTTTTTTTTAATTTCCTGCTCCAAGCTTAGTTTTTCATTCTCGGTTAGAGTACCCTTAAAGTACTCGTACCTAGTATATGAAAGTTAGAAAGTACACACTATTGTACTATTGTTATAATATACACTGATCATAGTTAATTAATAATGTTCACTACAATGTTAAACTGACAGTAAAGTAGCTATATAAGCTGAGTTTTATTTTTAATTAAGTTAATTAATATTATAATTTAATGAGTAGTACATAACTCATTTTTTAACCGCAATAAAATTACATTTTTTACGATTTAATACTTAAGTAGGTATTTAATATCTTGTTACACACATAACTACACTCTACATTCTGTATTAATAGAAAAGTCCAACAAAATATTATAAAAATAAAATATGTGAGTTTTAATTATAAACATATTTCACTTAATCAAAATCGAATTGTATGCTGATTATATTTGTATAGTAATAATATTACAACCACAATAGATTCGTTTTTAAATTCACGCAGCAAGTTTATATATTATATTTATAAAATATATACTCTGTTTATAGTATAATTTATTATAATAATATGTATACTTACTAGTTACTAAATACATCGTACTAACTGTACTCATCTTTTTGGTTGAATACTAAAATGAGGTTGGATTTTCGATAGCGATGATGTTGAAATCTAAATCCAATTTTACTATAGGTACTCGCTTGTATTTAATAATAATTACGAGACGGATGAAATTAAAATAAACGACTATCTACCGACTACCAGCTCTAGCTATTAACAGAAATACTGCCGTCGTAAGCCACTAAGCAGTAACTGCGTTTTTGTCGAAATCAAGTTTTTGTGTCTACCAATAGATATTTCCTGTAATAAAAATTAAGGTTTTTTAAATACAAGTGCATACTAACAGATAATTAAATAAGTAATATAAAAGAAGGGGGTATGTAGGTTAGGTTATAAACATATTAGGATCAGAAGCAAATAAGCAGTATGTCCAAATATCAGAACAAAAAGCAGCAATAGTGATCTGAAGTTACTGATTTCGTTTTATATACAACACATATAATAATAGTATGCCCATGATATCGGAAGAAAATTAGGAGTAACTCCAAATAAAAGTGTATTAATTGTTTTTCATCTTCTGGTTCATATATATAAGCCGATATGCGGTTGGTAAGTCCATTATAACCCATAAAAAGTTATGTACATTTATTTTTTTGTGTTAAATAATTTCCTCATGGAACATAATAATATAACGAATTATATACTACCATATTTTTAATGTTTAAAAAATTATTATTTTTACTCTACGGACTATAGTTTACTGTTGAAAACTGTTTTATTGTTTCTTGAAAAACTACGATTTTGGAGTTTTTACTTTGTGGCTCTTTATGGCAAATTAGAAACCGTATTATAATATCATCTATATCGGATATAATATGTCTATAATCATAATTTATATGTCATGTCTTTAAAAGGGTTTTTTGTTTAATAATTTCCAAATCTGTCAAAATTATTGTTATCATCCGTTGTTTTCGTAAGTAGAGTTCAACCAGACTTAATAGCATATTAGAATATTGAGCATAATATTATTATGTCACCGTAAACTGGCGTACCTATACAGTACGAAATTACGAATTTTGACAAATGTGTTCACGATAACCGGTTATAAAGTTGGTGTATGTGGTGGTGCATAATATAATAATATAATCATTATGATATTATAACGATATGCAATGTCCGCGGTTATAATCACCGGCGTTCATAGTTTTGATCGGCCAATGTGTCTTGTTATTACTAAAATTAAATTAAAAATTAATATCGAGATTTCCTGCAATAGTATTATAACATGGTCAGTTGATCAAAAATTCTCAATACACCATCCCAAATGATTATAATCCCACTGGGACGAGTGGCGCATGCTGAAATATACTGGATGTTTCGTTGATCAAAGAACACGCGTTACTTCAAAAACTATTGTAACTTTTTTTTAAAAATATTTTTTAATAATTTTAAGCCGTTACAAAACAACACTTTTTAAAAACAAATTGTAATTAATAGTTTTACTTTTTTAAATAACAGCATAGGGGTATTAGGTAGGTAGAATTGTAATTCTTTAATAGAAAGCAAAATATATTTGGGAGTCTTTAATGTATAAAAATCAAATTTTGAACGAGTATTTTATGAGTTAAAAGTATTAGATAATAGTGGAGTGGAGTGGCTACCCCGCTAAATAATGGTCCACTAATACGATCATCTAAACTTTAAATACCTATAATTATATTTATTACTCATCCAAAGTTTGATTTTTATATTAAATTTCTCCGAACAATATTGGTTTTACTATGGAACATGAAATTAAAAATGTACGTTATCATACGAAAAAAAAAACAATTTTAACAACAAAAAAATTTAAAAATGTTTTTTACAATGACTTACAATTAATTAAAATAATGAGTGTCTTACTATATTTATGAATCACCTATAATAATATGTACCCACTTAATATTATAATGTGGTACATATTAAAAGTGTCGTTGACGCGTTATGTAACTGGTATATAATAATATGTCGTTGACGGAAATCGGTTTGTTCTAAGGTACCTATAGGCTTTCAGTGCATTAACAGACTTCGAAGTAATTCCGCACTAAAAAAAAAAAAAAATGTTATATTTTTAACTATGAAAATTTCTCGTAGGAAAATTCTTAGAAAAATTTCTTAGAAAAAGTAGAAAATATATGCAATGAAAAAAATCCGCATTTCCCCCGAGCTGCTTGCGTAAACGGCAACTGACTGCTATTGTTTTAAAAATATACATAGAAAAAGATCGCCATTTTGTATATTTTATGAGAATATACTATATATACAATAAAAATATAATATAATATATTTATCAAACAAAATAAAAACCGAAGTACCTATGTTGTAAATGATATAATATAATATAAGTAATAATAATAATATATAATATGTTATATTTTTATGAAATAATTTGGTACAATGTTTTATTTTGTTTGTTATGATTATCGATATTATGGTCGATATTTTATTTATTTATTTTTAATCGAATTTTCAACCAAAAGTTATTACATTCCGACTATTATGGAAAATAGAAGATAAGTTAATTATAATAATACAAAAATCGGTTAGTTTTCAATAATTATGAAATATGAATAGTTATTAGTTCTGCCTTCTGCGTGATATTGGAAGTGTGTGATTTGAAAATAATAATAACAAATATTACGAAGTAGACATTAATGATTTTTGTAGTAGGTACATGGTTGGTAATTACTTATTATTGGCGATGGAATAATTTGTGTATTATAAATACAGATATGTGAATGGATTTAAAGATATAATATGTATTAGGTCTTAGACAAGAAAGAAACTTTGGTGAATTCCACGTTAGGATTTTGAGGTAAACTATTAAGTTTAAGAACCAGAAGTAACAGAAGCATATGACGTGACGGATTGGCCTGATGACATTCCTAAATGGAGTAGGTAATATGGCTCAGAAGATTTTTCTTTAAGATTAGGAGTCTTATTGTGACGGTTGAAATGATTATTTTCCCAGTGCTTGAGAATATTTATTTGAAGATTGGGCATCGCCTCGGCCGATGTATCCGTGTATGGAATATTCGGTGAATAAATCATAAACCATTAATCATTATTATGTATGTGATTTTAGCAGATGTTATTATAATGATATATTAGAATCTCTAATCTAAATTAGAAAATCCACACGAGAACTGGAATAAAGCAATAATTATGAATTCTTAATACTAAAATAATTTAATAAATTAAAAGTCTGTCGGTCGATTTCGAAGCTCTTTCCTTTACAATTTAATCGATTTGGAATACTCTGCAATATAGCAGTCCGAACAGAAATTATGTCAAGTCAGAGGTGAGAAATTTAAAAATTACCTTTTAGTATTTTTCAATAGAAAAAAATCATGTACCTTTAGGAAAACACTAGTATATAAAAATATGATAATGGGGGTACAATCAGGTGTTTTCAACATGAGCACAGTCTGCTGTATTCACGCTGATGTTGAGTTAGGTATATGTTATTCAAACATCCATTGTATGAATCATCAAGTTAATTTTATTTAAAAATGTCCTAAGTTGAATAACTATCACGTCATATAATATTAATGCATATTATTATAATCCACTTTACAGCGTGCACTCGTCTTCCAGTTTTAGCTAAATAAAATATAATCATCGCGTATGCATTACGGACCCATTATCAATGATATTTTAGAAACATAACATATATTGATCCTCTATAATAATATGTGTCGTATCTGAAGGATACGACAAATTTAGAATTTGATTACATTTAAATATTTTATTTATTTCAAATGCTCCCTGTATAATGTGGATAGACAGTGCTTAAGTACTATATACTTGTAATATGCAGGGTCATTAACAAAGTATGCAAACCTCTATTATTTATTTCCTTTCATGATGAATTTTTTGGAATTATGATTTTTGATATTTTAAAATTCTCTTAAGAAATGTTTTTTCAAGTATAGGTACTTAGATTTATACATTTTTAAATAAGTGGATCCTGTGGTGGAACTATAACATACTTTTTTTTCGAATGGGAATCAAAATTTTTCCTATACCTCGATGACTTTTTAAAACGTTGATGAATCCAAATCAAAATTCGAACAAGTACGTAGTTTTTTAGTGATTTAACTAAGGATTATATGGATGCCATGATGATTTGAAAATTATGGCAATAATTACACAATACTAATCTCCCATCAATAAACATTTTATATATTTTTTTAAATTGTCTGAGTATGATATTTTAAGTATTAGGTATATTAAATATTGTATATTTTTATAGTTTAGTAAAACTATTTTTTATCACTGTTGTCCTTAGTAAATATGCACGTTTTAATAACTCAGAAACTACTATAGATCAAATTTCGATACTGACACATCAACATATTCAATTATTTAATTAGCTTTAAAATTTACAATAAAAATTGTTGATTATAATCTGAAAAAAAATCTGTATCGCAACAAGCACTCTTCTTAAACGGTTTGAAAAATCTAATCATTTTAAAATACAATCTTCAAGTATGCATGTATGCTTAATTATTTCATAAGTCAAAATTATATTAGATTCATTATTAGAGGAAAGAATTGGTGAGCATGTTTTGTGAATTGGGAATCTGGATTCACCCTGTACATTTTTTTTCATTTTTGTGTAAAAATATTAGTTAGACAAAAATAATCACGAAAGTTCAAAAGTCTAACGTCGCACGCATAATATAATCATTTTATTATCGTATGTTTGGTTTTCAATGGCCATATATATATATACTCATAAAGGTACAGATAAAATTAATCTATTAAGACGGATGGGACGAGCACACTGCTATGGCTCTATATAATAATATTTTCGTTCGGTTCAAATAGTCATATATTTTTATACTTGTTGGTGGGTACAATAATAAATATAATTATTATAACTGACGAAATCATATCCGGCCTGCAATACGTCACATATGCAGTTCAAATGACGATTCATCCATTGAAAAATAAAAATAAATACATAATATTATGTAATATAAAACACCTTAAACTACTGATAGGATACCTAAAGTTTAATATTAATGTTGTAATTCACTGGTAAAATGAATGGGTCGCAATTCAAACAATTGCTCGACGGGCATTTTTTTTTCTGATAACACCAACAACGTAAGCTGTGTGTAATATATAAAAATAAAAGTAAAACAAAATACGCAATCAAAAATGAAGAAAAGTTTTCTCAGTTTAAATAAGAAAATAAGTAAATCATTCGTGCAGAATAATATAAGAAACAGAAATTATAAAATATTCTTTGTTTTCTCACGATGGTCACCAAAAGAATCATCGTCAAAACACGTCATATTATAAGATAATATTTTATTTTGTTTACTTTTCAAATCCTTATTTGTAATTCGTCAAAGTTTTCCTACTTAAAATTCAAAACTTTTCTAAAAATTACGATACTCTCGCCACTATATTATATAATATATTTTGGTTATTTGTTTTTCGTGTATCTATATTTAAATATTAGTTGTACAATAATAATATTTATGTTATTTAAAAGTCAACGAAATTTTCATTTTAAGGTTAGGTTGATTGTGTACGTTTTATTATATGTGCACAAATTTGACATTTCATTGAGGATTTCCATATTGGAATTAAGAACCCAAATCTTATTTAAAATATATAGTGTGAAAAAAAAAGGTTTTTTCTATGCGCCTTAGTCGATGTGCCTTAGCGTGTAATCCTACATAGGGTTGATGATCTGTATGTTTTTACTCGTGTGTTAAACAAAAATAATAATATTGAACAATCACGGTCGTTTAATGGGATATAGTAAATTTGGCTATTTTTATATATGAGCATAATTCAGCTCAGTGGCGTATCGACGGGGGATATGGGGGTCAAACCAACAATATTTTTCATTTTCCATTTAAAATACTAATAAATTAAACATAATATAACTACTTACTTAAAATGTTCAATAAAAATATATTTCAGTGTATTCTTTGTAAAAGATTTTTTTTTTTTATTTTTTTTTTCATGGTGTAAGAAATAACCATGAATTTTATTCTGTATCTATATAATTATCTATGATTTTAATATTTTTTCTTATCTCAAATTATATATGAAAATGTAAAAAGCCATTACAGTCATGCAGAAATGAGACTGAGTATACAGTACTGATTTTGACACATTCCTTTTCACCCGAACCATTTATATATTTATATATAATAGGCTGTTCAAATGTACATATGACAATACCAAATATATGATGAAAACAATTAATAAATTATTAATAATCACAATAAACCCTGATATATGTTTGTTAAGGAGCCATACGAAATAAATACATTTTGTAACACTATTGTTTTTAATTTCAATAAAAACGAAAATTTAGAACTCATATTTTTTTATCCATCTAATCGACTTAGTAGACTCAAGTAAACTAATATTTACATTTCAACACTCATTTTAATGATATGATATAAATAATTATTATTAATTTATTTTAAAATTTGTAAAAAAAAATAAAGAATAATCTATGATAAATTATTTTCTCGTTTATCGAAAAATTTATTTATGAAAGAAAAATGTATTATATTTTAATCGAATGAAAAATTATTCCATCACGTTGAGAAAAAAAAAAGCAAAAAAATTGTTGGCCCATGGGGGGATCGAACCCACGACCTTCGCGTTATTAGCACGACGCTCTAACCAACTGAGCTAATGGGCCAGATGCCGGGAGAGAGTAAATTTATATTATTTAGCTTCTTTGAATAATTTTAAATATTATTTTATTTTTTTATATTAAATATTAACGTAGTTTTAACATATTATTATTTAATATATCATTATATCCACTAGATTTGTTGTTACAATTATTATACTGGCTAATATATTTACAATTGGCTTAATATAACCTCCCTAATTACTGAGTAACCTACCTATATTTATTTTCTATTCAAAACCAGTATACAACAACTATAAGGTTCGCTAGCTAGGTCTACCTAGCTACACAATAAAAGCGTAGAAGATATTATAGGATAATATTATACACTACCCAGTGACTTTACTGTAGTTGTATAATATGCCAAAATATACAACATGACTGTTATAAACTTATAAATTATGATTAGTGCTATAGGAATTGATGCTTTGAAAACCTAGAAAGCTTAAAAAAGTTACCAATAATGCTACAAAAAATGCATTTTATCCATGAAAAGCTACTAAAAAATGACTTTAAAATGTAAAAGTTCAGCTGATAATAATTTTTTAAATCTAAAACTAACTCATTAATGAGCATATTATTTATATATGTTCAAATAAATAAATTCTTAGAACACCTAAATACAATTTAATATCTATATAAAACAATAAATTTAAAACGGTTTTAACTTTTATTACATTTTAGGAATCTATCTGTTTCTTACACACACATTTTTATATAATATTATTATTTTTTTTTTTTTTAAGTCACTCGTGATTTATCCGTAGTAAACTTACATTAAATTGATAAATACGTAGATACGTAAATGTTCTAAAAATGTCGAATATACATTCAATTAATAAAAACTAAGTAAAAAAGATAAAAAACTAACACAAAAGTACAAAAAATTCAATTTTTCGCAAATATCATAAGAATATGCAAAAAAAAATTGTAATATGAACTCTGTAAGTCTGTAATGTGTACACTGGATACTGGGCACTGGCACACCTATATAATACTGAGTATAATAATATTTGAACTAATAATTAATATAATGTAATGTTATACTTACAAGTTACATTTCAAAATAGTTTCTGTTTTAATATTTCTCGTCAAATTATTCCTATTGCATACTTAAAGGCTGAAGCATATAGGTAGGTACTTACCATACAATATTATAATTACATAACTTAACATTCATCATTATTTTGTATTTCTATATAGCTCTACGCAGTAAGTAGGTACGCGTAGGAATGTATTATTTAGGACTTAACAATGTATGAGTGTTATAATATGATGTGTACAATATTGACTGATATTTTGTGTTTGAGACTCTGTTCTTATTATATTTCATACCTACTAATAATTTACCAATTCAGACTAATCTAATATCATTGATTAAATATTTAAGTATATTTAATCAATGCTAATGTGTAATATTGGCTATTGCAAGGTATTATACTTACTAATCTATTGCGATCTATAATTTAAATTTCAATACAATAAGTGCATAAACAGCCGAACGTCATAAAATACTAGAATTTATAATCAAATAATCAATGAAAGTACCTATACCGTGTCCATTTTATCTTTTACACCTGATTATTATACGTACGGCTCAACAGGGGAGGCGGGGCAATAGAGGCAATTGACCTGGACTCCGAAGTTCAAAAATGTATTATAAGCCCCGCGGTTTTGAAGTGCGAATTTTAAGAAATCCACGAATTTACGATGTTCAAACTGTGTATTAGAATTACAAAATATAATACCATTGATTATAAATACTATTTACTACTATAAGTACCTATTTACAATCAATGATAATACATAATTAATACCTAATGTCCTAATATTAAAACGTAGGTACCGTCCACTTATACCTAGTATAATAAATACTATAATATGAAATTGATACCCACGGTTCATACTTCATATAGTAAAACTGATGTCTGACTATTGGTAAACTGGAATCCTAATTACCCGTTTAACTATAATAATATTATAGTTATATACCTACACTATAAACGACCATTTGGACATAATATTATCATAATAAATATAATATAGCTTCTGAGCTTCTCGTTGCAGTACCAACCAATAAATTATGTGTAAACATGGTGTTAGCAGCAACTTTCTTGCGACAGTCTAAAATCATACGATATTAAGAATACAATAAGTTATTTTTATATTGTTATACGAAATAACAAGCAAAATAACGCTACAGTAACCTTATAAATAAAATTTTTATTTTGTACTCCGTAGTATAATGTACATACAAATGTACGAAATTAAGAAAATTGTCTGAAAATCATCCGTGTGCCATGTTTAGGTACTTCTTCTACTACTTGACTAAAATGTTATTGGTATAAACTGTAAATAATACATTCAAACTGTACACACTAGTACACTACATGGTTTAAATACTAAATATAGGTATATAGGAATACCTAGGTACTATTTTATCATTTTTTAAACATAATATTATAAATTTCAATTTTTTTTTGATTCTTTTGGAATTATTTAATGGAAGTTTCAATTTTTTTTAAGTTTTTTTTTCCATAAATGTCAATACAATTTCGTTGGATCAAAAACATTGAATATTTAGCTTTCTCATATAAGTTGTTAAAATAGCAGTTATACAAATCGTTAAAAATACATAAGTACAATGTTTTTTTTAAAAACATTTTAAGTTCAAATGTTGATAAAATCCGTCAAAACCTCCGAAATGTACAAATTATTTTTCAGTCAAAAATTTATAAAATATTAAATTTTTGTAGCTAAAGAGTGAAAATTTAAAACAAAACAAAATAAAATAATCATGAGTACTTGAAACTTTTAAAGTATATTATTATATATGGGGTTAATTTCGGTTCGCCTATCATACCTATATACAATATACATATAATATATTATTATAGCATCAATAGTGAATTCAATACCATTTGTTGGTACAGTGTACATATATTATATGATATATTATACATATAACAATTGTTGGCCGGCGGAGTTCCTTTAGAAATGGATTCCCTGTGAACTACCGGGGAAAAGGATGGGTATGCTCTGCGTACAACAGTCTGAGCGCAAATATTTAAAGCGGCGGCGGACTGCTGCTGTAGCCCGCAGCGGTCCGTTATTAATATAACCTTTCGGGCGCCACCACTGATAATCTGCTCCTCTCATCGGCAATATACCATATACGTATATGATAATGTAGGTATGGTAATATTACAATAATAAGTCAAACCATTTCGATTCTCGTGCGACTTCGTGTACAAATTACAATGATGTAATACTGATGATATCGCCCGGACTATAGCGGGCAATGATATCGCCCAGCCATTGCAGCATAATAATGCAGTAAAACACATACGTATAGGTTAGGTACCTACCTACGTAAATGTATAATGCGCCAACTCAATTCAATAAAATAACGATCGGTACCCCCAGACTTTATGCGTCATTACTCATTTGCATGTGTTTATTTATTATGTATTGTTCTCGTTAATCTTCTTTTATATATTGCTAAATTTATATTATTTAATTTAAGTTTATGAAACATAGTAAATATTTATCATAAAATATATTCGAAAAAACTACATTTTTAACAATACAAAGTTATAAATGTTATAATAGCTAATAGAATATAGTAAAATAATAAATGTAATGTGCACCGTGCACGACTAAAAATAGTCACTTACTACCTAACGCAAAGTGTAATATAGATTTTGTGTTGAATACAGCTACAGCGTGGCAAAAACATTGGCAAAAACCAAACGGCTCCAAATACTGCAGTCGTTAGAATATGGTCGAGTTCTTGAACTCATAATTTTTTTGTCAATCAAATACATCAAAGTTTGATCAAACACCAGATTTTTAAAGAAAATTGAAGTTATTTGGTTTTTACACTGACACTTTTAAAATATAATAATCGTGCACTTCATTATTCATTTTTTTTTGTTTTGTGTACCTATATCGTTAAGTCGACAAATAACTAAATTGTTAGTCACGTATAATTTAAGGACAATTTTCACAGTTTTTCCGTCGAATCCTGAAAACTGGGTACGGCTGGTGTTTTTGACACATACAAATTCTTATACTCAGAAAAATATTGATGGTTAACTTAACCACAATCCATATTTTTCATTCACGAACGATTCTTCGGGATAAAGCAGTTGTTGCCATGGCAGATGTGTCATGCTGAACGTAACATAAATGAACAATTAATATAGGTAGAGGTATAAGTGAGGACGTCGGGAAAATGGTTGTTTACGATTTTTGAGCCTCCTTATATTATACTCACTTCGATGACTCTCGTAGGTAATGACGACACGAGCACTCTCGCATACTGCAGCGTATACGTGTATTATATACACGGCACACATTTTGGCGTGGCGGTCAGCGTATTTCTTCATGTCTATATTATATAGGTAGGTACTTGCTAATGATTGTGAAACGACTGTTGCAGTAAATGTAATAATATTGAGCTTCGCAAACAATAGTTTTGAGCAAGTTGATATACTTATTTAAAACAAAACTGAACGTATTGCATTTTGTGTTGGAATTTTTTTCATTCACGTCGGCTGCATGTAAGTATTATACTAGCCAACTAAATAATGATTATGCTGTATACGAGTTATATTATACCGGACTGGCGTGGATTTGAAAAAAAATATCAATTATTTTCTTCTATATTTACTATCGTTTTGTGTCCAATGGACACTGTCTATGTATGGGTAGAATACTGCAAAATTAATGCTCCTAACGGGAGGTCACGTTTTTTTTTTTAGAATCTTTAAGGACACATTCATTTTTAACTAGTTTACGACTATAATAGGTCTAAACAGTTTTTGGTATAATACAGTAATGATAATAAAAAATAATTTTGAATTTCCAATATTTTCATTGATAGTTGACGAATTTCCTTTATTACTTTCTATTTCGAAAACGATAATTATTGATTTTTTGTTGAAAAAAGACGTTCTGGATGTAGGTGGGTACAATCAAACATTATTGTAGGTTTAGATTTTAAAGTATTGTCATCGACGCGATTTCCTAATTAAAACGCCTTTATGTATATTTGATTTTTAACAGTATACATTTAACGCCGAAAGGTCGCAGAGCGTTTTAACAACTAAGGAGAGACGTTGTGTACGTGACTTTTAACCCCCATCGTTATTATCATAGTTTCATCATATGACGTCCTATTTAAATCTCTATTCAAAATGGCGGTGGCAATTATTTCACGAGTGTGTATGGAGTAAACCAATTTGGTCGAATGCGCCAAAAATTTCAGTTAATCAATTATAATATATTATAATGTTTTATTCCAGCTCTTTTGTTTTCGTTCGTTTTAAATCTCATTGAAAATTCATAATTTATAATCATTTCGCGTTCGAAAACGCAATAATGCGTGTATATGACATGTGTATGTATAATATATATATATATATCATATATGTGTATAAATATATTTTGGCTTTACCCGCCAACTGATTGCAATATTACATACATGACTGCTTGATGCGTGAGTCGAATAAAATGTTTTTGTTCATAAAGGGAAGTATAAATCGTCATCAACTATTTGAATATACCATAACAATTAATATCGTGCATTATAATACATTTATTTTAATATTTATATTATATTATATCTAAAAGTGTGGCCAGTGGATAGACGCATTTTAAAAATAATTGTTCGTGTTTTTTTTATTTTGTTTTGATGAAAAAAGGAATATAATAAAGATGTAAATATAAAAAAATATATATATTTACTAAATTATACTACTGGATGATTCATTGTAGGTAAAGTCTCCAAAATGTCCTTATTTAGTTGAAATTGTGATTTTTGCATTTGTAGGAATTCATATATATCACCTACCAACAAGCATCGCAAGAAGGCACTTAAAGTTTTTATGCCATTTAAGGCCTGTTGTGATATAATTTTTTTTCTTATGTAAACCACTATTTTACATTGCAGATGATTTATTTGAAAATGTTAATTGTAAGTTTTGAGTTATTGAACTTTATGTACTTAAAAAAAAAATAAAAATTTAAAAGTACACGATAACATAGGTATAAAAGATAAAATGCAATAATGATTGGAAAATTATACTTATTAATAATATTATATGTATATCTAATAATTTTACAATTGCATGTAAGTACGTTTGTAAAAAATTTCCAAATGTTAATTTAGAATTTAGTTAAGGTTTTATTTCATGTAAAAGTAAAACCATTAATTGTTAAAAACTATTATCTTTAATACATAAAGTTTAATAACTTAAAATATACTCATTAGAATTTTGATTTAGATGCGAACCTTACCATAATATAGACTTACCGTTAAATACCTGTACCCAATAATAGATTATAACTTATACTTATAATATAACAGTCTAGTATAATGGTCTATCTATTATTATTTTAAACTATAAGTCACTTGACTATTTGCATACTCAAAAAACAATAATTAATGTTGGACACCTTATAAAAATGGTCCATTGAAGACATTTAAAATGGTTTTACCATTTAATAACTTAAAGTATATTTGCTACCCATTTAAATACATCTTTCTATTTGATAGCTTGCAGTCAGCCTAATTTTAAATTTTATATTTTTAGGTGGACTTTGGTACTGTCTTCCGTTTATCTTCATCAATAGAACCATTGAAAGTCATAACGCTTGAAGTCAGTGGTCCAGATCTATTACGAGTGTCTGTAAATACGAGGCAGTCGAATAGATCAGTGCTGATCGCTGCGGTTTTAGCCGATGGAATTACTCATCAGCTAGGTTTAGGGTAAGTTCACTGAATAGTAATTATTTGTTTTTCATATTGTTTATTCAGGCTATTCTTTAGTGAATAACCAGTAATCACTGTGTGTCTACCCTCCCCCCTTAAAAATATGATTCACTGGTAGGAAGCCCCCTTCCCCTAACTCAGTGACCTCTCCAGTTACCACTAAAAGTTGGATTAATATACCTATAGCACCTACCTATGACAGAAATAACTATTTATACACGGAATTAAAAGAGCCTCACGTCACGCCACCACACTTTCAAATACTATTTATGATATATATATATTTCGTATGACAAAGTAGAGCAACAAATTTAAACATGTAAATAATAACAAACTATATAGAATAGGATACGAATAATAATAATAAAATAAAATAATATAAGATAAAATATTTATGATAAAAAGTAATAATAAATATATTTTATTTTTATCATCTATCAGAATGATAGGTACTTATAAGTTAGTTAGAAAAATCTTACTCTGAAGGTTACCAATAGACTTTACTGTATGTCCATTGGGATACAAGAAACATCTTTAAAAAATGGCATGTGTGTATTATATTTTTTGAATCATATCCATTTACAACAATTCAGTAGTACACATGTTTGCTTATTTACCGTAATAACCGTAACAACACCTTACTGCACCTACCCTACCAATCACAGTTTATAATCCCCTACGATATCTTATGGCCATAGTTGTTGGACTCAAAAAAAAAATAAAAAAATTCAGTGGTAAATTATATTTTAATTTTATTTATTTAATATGATATACAATAATTTAAAACTGTTAAGTTCAGTGTAAATTATTATTATCAATGTATGCTATTTTAATAATTAAAATAAAATATAGTACCAAAGTATTTAGTAATAAATGAGACTTAAATAATTTATAGACCATCTACCTATCATATTATATTACGAATATAAAATGACTCTGTTTGGTGCATACAAAATATAACATACTTAATACCTATATTATAAACATTTTCTATAATTATTTATTGGTTAATGTAGCATAATAATACTACTAAACTAGGTACAATATTACAATACTAAATTATATTGGTATTGGAAAAGTTGTATAGGTATACTACGGATAAAAAGCTAGTACTTATATTGGATTTAACAAAATATTTGTTTTAATACCATTACAAGTTATAACTATGAAAGTCAGATTTATTATCATCCATTCGATACGTTCGAGTTCAGTATACATAATACCATATACCTAATCATAAATAATTTTTAGTACATAGCATAATGTTAACCTTTTTAGATATTTCATAATCATTTTAGTAAAGGAGACATATCTTTACTAAAATGTACCTATGATCGTATTGAG
The DNA here is from genome assembly GCA_027563435.1 of Nasonovia ribisnigri. Lineage (NCBI taxonomy): Eukaryota > Metazoa > Arthropoda > Insecta > Hemiptera > Aphididae > Nasonovia > Nasonovia ribisnigri. The sequence goes on along the minus strand of JANEHU010004591.1, from coordinate 34,877 downwards.
AACTGAAAACAGAAAGGACTTAAAGATGAAAATATTAACTTTATCTACTAAGAAAAATGAGTTATTGTGGAAATGATTTTATTCTTATTCAAAGACGTTAAGATTTGTTTTTATTTCATTCATACCAACTAATATTATTTGTATTCTTATCATTCAAAAATTACTTAAAAAATTATTTATTCAATTTTATAATATAAAATTGTTTGTAGATTTCAAGAAGATGAAATCATAGCGTATTTGGACTGTAGATGGGTTACGACTGAGACGCTTATGCAAAATTCGTATGCCTCATCTCCAGAATATTATGACATGGACGTCTTCGAGGAATCGTTAACGGTATGTTTCATATTTTATAAATATTAGATACCATTTCTTATATATTTTAATACTCGAATATTATGATCTAAAATATGAAATCAATATTATTTTAAGTTATAATAAAATAATATTTTCTTTAAATATTTATCAATATTATTAAGTATAAGTCAATACTTGAAATCCACAAAAATTGTTTATTATAATTATTATTATCATTGTTTAATATATTTAAAATATATTTTTATATTAACTATCAAACGTTTACAACAGTTTGTTAAATAAGTCTTGTTATATTACTTTTTGAATCGTTTAATTTAAGCCAAATGTACAGTGATTTATAATATAATGTATGACAATAAATTGGTACTATTTTTAAATCTTATAGGCTCTGTAACACTAAACAAAACTTGTATTTAAGAAGTTACTCGGAAAGCCTCATACAAATAAATGAGCTACATTTGTTAATCAAATACTTTAATCTCAGATTTAAATCGGTTTTTGGATTTGAATTAATTGACATACTTAATCCAGTAGAATAGATTTCGCAAATGGTGTTAAAATGTCGTTTTGAACAAAACGAAGAAACTCATAACTATGTAGGTACATGGTACATATTATTTTTAATGACTTTTTTAAATTTAAACTTAGAAATACACTACATTACTGTTGTAATCATATTTCGTATCACGAATGGCGAATAGCGTATAATCCTTGTATTGTTTGTCTTGTGTATTATTCAATTTCAAAAAGCGAACATCGATTGAAACCTTTTTTTTAAGTGTTAAAATTAATTGAACAAAGCCAAATTTAACGACCAATGGTACAGTTATTATCTTGAAGCGTGAAACTCTTAAATTAATATACAGCACGATGATTATTGATTATTCGGGACCAATTGGATTGCATTTATATAAAACTACTGAAAATCTCTTCGTTTTCAGTGACCTGTCCGTCGTTATACATGTTACATAGGTACTTACTTCTATCATACTTTGATATTTTTTTCAAAAATCACACTTTTGAAATACCATTGAAATAAACGTGCGGGTATGACAGTGGCATATCGAAAAAGTTTAAATGTTTATCATTAATAATAAATGAGTTTAGTGGTCCATTCTTTTGGTACTTATACACAATAAAAGTTTAAAAATATTAAGACTAATTTGGGAATAAGGAATTTTAGAGTTATTTTTATCGATTTATGTTTATAAAATTTTTTTTTTCGGTCAAAAAGCTTGACATTCTAAACAAATAGTTCCTCATAAGTTTATCTTATATCAAGTTTGTCTCCTTCGCTGAGAATAGGTTTTGGTATGTAATGATTTACCGCATTAAATTTAAATTTAAAACATCTGTAATGGGCACTGTAATAGTGACCTACAGTCTATTCAATGCCAAAATTAACTAAACATCAAAGCTTCCCAGGTTATTTTTTTTTTTTTAATTTTAACTGTTGAATTACTTGTAAGACTTCATAGATAGGCAAATAAAGTTATACCACGTTCACTGGTCCCTTTTAATGATATTTTTTCGATTCATTTCAATCATATTATAATTTAAAATATCATTCAATTTTAATTGTTGAGCACGTAATAACTTTAGAGATATACGATTGTCAATTAGTAAATAGTTTCCTGAAAATGCTGATGTGCGTTGATCAAATAATGTATTAATATTATAATAATCTATACTTAAAATTTTTGATACGAGTAGAACGCTTTAATGAATAGTACGTCATATATAAACCACGATTACTCCATTCCTCTATATTTATAAAAATGCATAAACTGTTAATTCATTATTTGATTTGTACACGCAAAATATAAATTATTCCCATATTAGTTACATTATAGTGAAGGTACTTAGTATTATTTAGTATAAACAAAAGATAATTTTTATTTTAAAATTAAAATTCCAATCATTCATTCATTAGCCTCCCACCATTATAAACAATTTCATAAAAACTCAACCAACCGTTCAAATCTCCTAATTTCACTATTTCAGACCTCTCCTCTCTTATACTTCCTGATAACCCACCACGCTGTCTTAAACAAGACTTATTGCTATACAATTGAAATTTTACTGACAAATATAAAATTAAAATTGTCCAGACAGTTTGGTGCTCACCGTCAAAATATCACGTATGCGCAATATATTATAATTCAATACTGTTATTATACGTTTTAATTGGGTAGAATAAAAATATGTTTGTAATAAATGTATGACATGACTCATCGGTAATTGAATATCTATTAAAATATGTGTGCGCGTGTGTGCATAAACCTAAAACCATAGTAATTACAATATTATATCAACGGTTAAATTCAATAACCAATAATTTCAGATAGATCACATTCACGCTATATATATTATAATTACCTATGTATTATAATATTTTGTATGAAATCGTTTTGTATGTGTGATCCATATCACTGAACGATACACACGCATTACATCGGCAACTTATGTCGATAATATAATGACGAATCGGTTTATTATTATTATCACTATTATTAATCCGAAGGGATCTGTCCTTGACTACCGTATATTTAGCGCGGAGCTTCCGGTGTGTCATCTGGTTTACGGCGGATATAAATAATAGTAAATTAATTGGATTTCATCGTTATTGGGGTGTGTTTCGCAGGCGGACTTGGTGCAAATGATCGTCGTGCCGGACCCAACAGCCGTTTCAGACCAGTGCACCGTGTTTCGGATAGCCGTGCTGGACACGGAGATTGTCAAAACCAAAATAAGGTCAGTATAGTATAATATAATATTATAATGATAATTATATTAATAGTGAATAGTCGAAATAAATCCACCGATATTTATGTATTAATTAAAATCCGCAGAGAAACCACCCCCATTTTAACAGTAATACATATATATATATTTATATATATTATAACCAGACTTATTTGTTTTCCGATCGTATAAATATAGAATTATAAACGACAGCGAGGAGTGGGCCAATGGACCTCGGTTGAACAATGCGCATTTTTCCTGGCAAAAAAAATATATCCTTCAATTAAATTTATTCTTTACAGCTTCAATGGTAGGAATGAATAAACCAATTACCTTTCAGACGTCTATTATGAAATATTATTTAGGTACCTATTAGCTTGGTAGTTCGCACAAAAGAAATTGAAAAAATAATAATAATATGTTCATTATTTAAATTATTATTTGCAGGCGAGTCCTCTTGGGTTTTAAAGGGTAACTCGTCTTAAAAAATATTTAAATAACGCGTTTTTTCTGAGTCATTATTAAAGAAAAATTTGTAAACTGAAATATTGATTAACAGCATTTGTTTGATCAATCAATAACATTAGGTACACATCGTTTAAATTATTTTCCACAGAACATTGTTTGGTATCGGTTTGGTCGAAATTGTTTGACTTTGATTTTGAAATATATTTTATTTCTAAACACATGTTTAAATAGTACTCGTATATTCAACGCATGAAAACCGTAAAAAGCGTGAAGCAAAACTGATTCAATATACTTGACTTAACAGTTTTTCGTTCTTGATTCAACACTATGTTTACGAAATTATAACGAATAAACGTGTAACTAAAGTAATAATAAAATTTGTTATTTTGACGCTATTATAAAGTAATATTATTAGTAATATTGTAATTTATGTACAATCAATTATAAATACTTAAGCCATTATTATCTCAGGTATATTTTCAAGTTTAATATTTTTGTTGACTAATTTTCATTATGCTAATTTATCCATCAAATATTGTTTACTTCAAATAATATGCTCGGAAATATTGCATTCACTTGGCTTAAAAATAATATTAACACTTTTACTTTTTAATCATGACAAAACAGAGATCAAATATTTGATATTTGTATTTCTTGTCTGCGCCACTTACATATTCCAATTATTACAATTATTATACCTGTGTAAGAATGAAACCGATGAAGTTAATTGTCCTTACTTGTGAGTGGAGTTCCTCATGGCCAGGCTGGTTTTATTATGGCTTTGTAGATTGTGAATTTACAGGTAGTTGGTTAATTGGATCGGATAAGAGGTTGAAACAGTGTGAGTCTGTAATTTGCTGATATTTGATAAGATTTAAGGCAAAGAGTCTTGATGCTTGCCATACATTTAGCCTAGCTATGTATTTTACGTTAAGTAAGTTAGGAATTATTTTATTGTTTAGCTTAACTGCTGTCATTACTATTACTTAATTTTTTTAAAACGTTTAACAAGAAAGGAGAAAAGTCACTAGCATTATAAATTAATCAGAATTGATTAACACATTCAAAGCAATCGAAGCCAATAATATGTGTATTATGCATAAGGGCGTGACAATCAAGTTTACATCCATAAAAAAAATCAACTTTATTATTTTCGTTGACGGCATAATACCCTTAAATATTATTATATTATGGTTGTTATTCATTGTTTTTAATAGCAGTAACTACGTAGAAATCGATTGCACAAATATCATTATTATTTTTTTAAACCATATTTGTTAATAATCCATTAGGATATATCTAGAATTTATTATTTTATATTATATTATATGCAATCTTTTAATGGTTATATCGATTTCGCATCTGTACTAATTCCGACCTTCTTAGGTGAAGTGGATAATATTCTCTAAATATTTAAGCACGTTTTAAACAATGTTGTGTTCTTTTCGTACGCGATAGTTGTATGTAATAAAGGATACAGAAAATTTCAACCGGAAGTACTATGCAATCCCTCAGAGGAAATACCGGATAACGTTTGGACGTGATACGAGACTAGAAGTATCTAACTAAAAAGTTTTTCATTATTTTTAACAAGAATTTCATTCCAAGAATGATCTTGAAAAAAGAAAAGGAACATAAGTAATTCGATTTATTTCTTATAATGTATAATATTATCGTCTGCGAACCAGTAGACTACTAAGTTTTAGAGCACATTTGTCATTAAATCTGTAGTAAATTAAGTTAAATTTATAATAATATTCATGCAGAACACTACGCTAAAGTATTATATTACAGTTTTTGATTATAATTTTTATTCGATTTATTATCTTATGTTATTATATTTTTCAAAGCACATCTGATAAACGTTAGACTCGTCTTTAAATCGCCAATAATTGTATTATCTTGCAATTTAATTTAAGACACGACAAACAAAGTACTATTACTCGATTAGCCGTAAAATACAGAAGTTTAATTGGATGAGAGGTTCAAACAGACACCATAGATGTAAAACTTTGACAGTTTCCAATTGAAAGTTTAAGGTGTCAAAATGGCCAAAGGGTAAACTCGTATAACATTTCTCAAATAGTAGTAATCGGATAACGAGACCATTTTAGGTAAAAATTCCAAGAATTTGTAATAATTTAAAGTTACATATTGTTAAACTTAACTTGATACGCAACTTAATGGTATAGACTCTTGCTATACTATGAACTATAAGACTTATATAATTTTTTTAAATATTTATTCTAACAAATATAATAAAATATAATAGAGGTAGGTAATAATTGGCAACATTATAATATAGTTTTAAATATTTAACACATGTGTGCGTTTACAATTATTATTATTAAAAATAAAATAAAAGACGCAGGATTCGAATTGATCCACTGGGCGAACGTTTATAATTTCAAGAACAATGAAAATTCCTTGTATTTGAGAAACGATTCTAAGCATACCTATAATAATAATATTATATAACGTATCGCCTATTGATTTTCCAAATTGTCAATATTTGTCTAAAAATAGGTGTTTGCTTTATTATTAATGTTTAAAACGTTTTTCTCGGAAACCACTAAGATATTATTTTAAAATCTCCAAAGTAAGTCGATTTTTTTTTTAATAGATTTTATTATTACAAAAATAATTTTTCTGAAAATACCACCTAGTATAAAACAAATACATTGTAAAACCAATATTATAGCTCTATATGGCTGAGCTCAGACTCAGACTAAATATTGTCAATTTATTTTATTATTGACATAATTTATCTAGTGAGAATAAAATAAAATAATTGCACCTAAACAATATTTACCATGGTGCTTGGTGTATACACCCAACTCCGGAAACGCTCTGAGTGTACGTATTGGCTGGGGTTGCTAGCTCCCAGATGGGGTGATTTTAAAAACAAATCCTTACCACACATACACGTATTTCTAACCAACTGTACCAACCACCCCTAACTCTACAAACCTTACAGGCTAATGACCTCAGTCGTCGAATCCTTAAAACCTAATAAAAAATAATAAAATGATATTTACCACGGTTATCTGGAAAACCTTTCTACGTAAATTTATTTAATAGTCCGCTATATAATATTATACTGTAGACAAAATTATATTTTTTAATAACAACTTTTAATCAGTAGGTTATCTGTACTAGTTAAATTAAAAAAGTTAGATAATTTTTGTGTAACACCGTCCAATGTTCGAAAAAAAAATAATTAAAATTTCGTAAAGGTTCTTAACATCCAAGTGCCAACGTCTTGCCTTGAGACTAAAATATAGTTGAGGTAGTGTACCTGATTTGACTACTTTAAACGTCGTGTTATCAAAACTGTACCTACTATTTAATTGCGTTTACAAAATAATATTATGATTCCTTAACAAATAACAATTTATCGGTATTTTTATAAAAAAAAACTAAAAAAATTGAAAATTTAATTGGTCAGTAAAAAGCTCAAAAACAGTCAAAATATATTAAAAATTAGATGGTGTATAGAAAATGCTAATATAAACATTCAGTGAAAATTTCATGCATCTACAGTTATTCGTTTTTGAATTGCAACAGATTAAGAAAATCGCTACATGAGAAATCGAGTGAATATCTAATCTTGTAAAAATTTGAACTTAAAATGCTCATAAAAATTTGCTATGACTTGCGTATAAAAATTATTTTATTGATAAAATTAGGCAAACTTATGAGGAATTTTATTACATTTTCAAACCTTAGATATAAAAAGAACATTTTTTATGAATTTCTAACTCAAAATAAATTGCATATTTTCGTCATTTTTACGTATTTTGTCAAAATTTGAACTTTGATTAGGTACCTATAAAAAAAAATTGTGACTACGGATTTTTAATATTTTTCATCTGCCTTTGAAACTATATATTACTATTAAATTTTCAAGATTTTTTACCCAACAAATAAAATTTTATTGACATTTATAGAAAAAAAAACTAAAAAAATTGGAAACTGAAAATGTCCGTTAACAGCTCAAAATAAGTCAGAATATTTTGAAAATGCTATGGTGTGTAGAAAATGCTTATATAAACATTCGGTCAAAATTTCATGTCTCTACGGTCATTTCTTTTAGAGTTATACCAAAAACCAAAATCGATTTTGTCGAAAATTGGTTTTCCGTAAAAATTCCCGTTTTTCCCATAATTTTTCATTTGTTTTTCCAGGCGCTCATGAAAACTACTGGGAAATTTTGACTTTTGACCCCCCAAAGTACCAACTAGATTTACTTTCCTATCAGAAAAGGTACTATTGAAGAAAATTGTAGCATTTTTTCTGTCCTAGAAGTTGATGAAAGACACAAAAAAAAATTAAAATAAAATAAAATACATTCATCGCTCCGCTCAGAATCTAAAAAACACACATCATTATAAAATCAATAGATTCATTGCTCCGCTCAGAATCTAAAATACACATAATTGTAAAATCAAAATTCGAAGAGGTCTTATTATTATATTTTTTCGTATATTACCTTTTTATATAATAATTATAGTTTCTTATAAATATTACTATATAATATTATGTAGTCGCCAAACACCAATATATTTTTTTTATATACTGAAAATCCTATAAGGTAATTTAACTTTAATTTCGTCAATGAGGTTTAGGTCTTTTAAGCTTAGGTACGTTTCTCGCGGTTGAGAGCATCCCCTGGGCATTCGGAGCGATTATTTATGTAATTATATTTAACGGTTTATGTATAGGCAACTTTATTTTGGGTTTTATTACACTATAGGTAACTAGTGGGCATAAATGTTTTTTTTTCAGAGCCGGTCATGACTAATGTTTTGTATACCGTAAATGTATGCAATAAAAGTTGGTCATTTAAATATTCTTATAAGGACCAACCAGTTGAACCATATTATGTTGCGAATATAATTCAATAAACTTACACTTTAAAAATATTAATAAGACATTATAAAGGCGTAAGTACATATACTTATTTGTATATAAATTATTATAAAACTTAATTATTTAGGTTTTGTCATCTTTTTTTCATAAAAAGTAACGTATTTAATAATATCTTATATTTTAAAACTTTTATAATAAAAATATAATTTATTTATTAGTAACTTTCTATTGTTTTTCTTTTTAATACTGTTAAAATTTTAAAAAGTTTTATAATAATATATAGTTCACTGTACGCTCTTTATGAGGTTATATGTGCAATATTTCAATTGGTAAAAATGTTATTAAAACAATAAATTTAAAGCGTACTTCAGTTAAAAATATATTCTCATTGTAAATTCTCTTCAGAATATTTAAGAATTATATAGAAAATAAATGTAAATAATAAACGTAAAATATCTTTAATTTAAAAATAAAATGTAGATAATTATTTATATTGATTATTCTACTGTTTCCCAAAAATCGCTTCAATATACATATTCGTTATAGTTTATTATATAATATAGTCTATCAACAATGTACCCATGCAACTATAATATTTTATAAATCAAAATAAATAAAAACTGCTTTATAGCAAGTAAAGTTATTATAATAACAATAACTACTATAAATAACCTATTTTTAAAATCTAAATGTGTTTTTATTTTTAAATTGTAACCATATAAATATGACATGGGCCGTACGATTATTTATCAAGGAACACAAGAGAATACCGTTACTAATTATCCGCTTAAAAATACATAAATTACAAAAATATTTAATTATTTTTTGTGGTTTGTGTATTGTTATTGAATTAATGAATGAGGTTTTTTTGAACTATTAAAATAAAAATGAAAAAAAAATGCATACTTACTATTATTTATTATACACGCAATTATATTATATACCATGCACTTATATAGTTTCAGTCGTAGACGGTGGTTAAAAATTAATAGAAATAATGTATGGAAAATTGAAATACTAAAATGTCAACTGTAAAAGATGAGTAATGTAAGGTGCTTTGGATGTTTTCATGATTAAAACCTTGTGATATTATCTATAACTCTAAAAATATTAAAACTACGATTTCGAACTCCTCGCCATAAGTTAAAATCATTTAAAAAATGATTTTGCTTACAATCATTCACGGGATTCGTTTTCAAATTACCGAGAGTTTCGATTTCCAATTTTAATAATTAATTTTGATACCAATATGTGTACATTTATTTGAAAGCTAAAATTTTGCTCTGAGTAAATAATAGTTATTATGTTATTAATATTGTATTGTCCGTTTTAACCGAGTCCACGTGAGCCACTCACTTCTTCCAGAACATGCATATAAACTTGGCCTAAATGATTCTCCCCTCTGTACACTACACCTAACCGAAAGTGTTTGACATCTCTCATTTATTATTTGACTGTCCCTCACTATATTCCGAGCGTACGTCCCTGATTAACTTTATTAAATCTCTAAATATTTCACCCATTCTCCCCTATATACTTAACATTCAAGCTGAAATGGTTATGAAAAGAATTATCAACTTTTTTTTGGAGGCTGGCTTTGAAATTTAATATGTTAAAAATATCTAATTTTATATAACTATTTTGTATTCTTTTTACTATTTAACATTCTAATATTATTTTTACTATATATTATTACTTTTTTATTCTTTTTTGTATATTATATCTGTGTAATTAAATAACTGTTGAGCTATTATAGTTATAAACTAAAAGCTAAAAAATAAAAAATAAATAAATAAATATTTTATAAAAACTAGAGTGCACCGCGTTTTATAAATACCTATAAAAATCTAAGAACTAAACAGCTTTTTTACTTAAATTATATTTTAAAAGCCTTTATAAGATTATGCAATGTGGTGAACAATTATTTATACAATGGTTATTATTATTTTACACAAATAATTCCATTGTATTATACCTATCACTAAACTACTTAATCTTAAGATTCAAAAATTTAAGACAACCTTAAAGGAATAAAGAATTTATTATATTAATACAAAAGTATCACATGACTAATATTGTTTCATTAATGAGTATTTAAATAAATATAATAATGAATCATATGATGCAATATTTAACAAATTATACTTTAAGATCTTAAGTATAGCTAAGCATGCTAACTCAAACTAACCTAACCTTACAATTTGGTAAGATAAATCATACCTCATCTAAATCATTAAAAACTATGCTAGTATTTCAAAAATTATTATAAATGTTTTCATAATAACTGTATGCTCTTAAAATAAGTAAATTCCATTTGTAACTTAGGTAATGATATTTTTTATGGCTTGAAGATTGATTAAAGTTATAATATGATTTCAGTTAAAACGAACAAAGTAGCTTACACAGTATTAGAATTATAATAAATTGGTTAAATGATATAAGTTAAAAGCCAATATTTTTGTTCTTGTAAATCCATATTAATATATTACAATAGTATTGGTTTTAGAAGCTTTTGAGGGCAGCTGAATATCCAAATACAAGTTATGTTATATTATTATACGCAGATTATATAGAAACTTAATAACTACAATAATTGTTTTTTTTAGTTGCATTTTTAAGTTGAATAAATTAAAAATGTTTATAATGTTATACAATTTGTGCAGTAAGATTGTAATTTAAATATAATCTTCTCATCAATTTTTTAATTATTTTTATAATTGATAAAAGTATTATCATAAAACCTCATTATATTCAATAAATAATTTTATTTCATTTTAAATTACAAAAATAAAATCTCACAATAAATAGTGTTACCTAATTTGTAAAAACATATTTATTTAAATACTATTAAAGTATTATACATTGAAGAATTTTAACGAAAAAAGCCTCTACTTAATATATAATTCCGTGTTAAATATTTTGAGTTAAAATCTCGTATACAATAATACATTTATTAAATATTTTTTTTTATTTTTCAGGGATAAATCTCAACGTGGCACCAATGGAATTATTAACGGTGAACATGAAACTAAAAGAACTATTTCCAAACACTCGGGTAAGTTAAATTTATCAACTACAGCTTATTATCTTTTCCAATTACTTCAGGGAACTTCAAACGAAAATACATTAATTATATATCAAATTAATCATTTACTACTATATTATAATTATTATTGGTACATGTGACATGTCTAATGTCAATGGGTTGATTTGAATTAAATTGTATCATAAACAATATACGTATTTAATAAAATATTTACTCGTAACAGTAACAAACTACTAAAATATAGATACAAAAAACTATTTCAGTTGCTTATTTATGTTAACAAGGTAGTTGCCTTAAAATTTCTTAAAATGAATATATTATGTGTAGAGAATTTTCGTCGTATTATGCCTACAGCAAAAAAAATAAAATTTAATAAATAATCTCAATTGTTAGCAAAAGAAACCTGTACAAATAGTAAGTTATGTTAGAATTTATTTCGATTAGAATTCCACATTAAAAGAAAAAACATATAATAAGGTTTTTATCGGATTGTTGCAGTGTAGTGCTTTGAGAATATTTGTTAAATGGGTAAATTATATCAATGGACGAAAAATTATGTTTATGAACAACCATTGTTAGAACAAAATATTAAACATAATTCCTTAAGTTTGAGATCAAAAATTTCCTCTTAGTATACCAACACAAATAAAATAGTTTTTAGACTTAGTTCGTTATTTAATTTTTGTTATCTCGTTTGTATTGTTTACATAACATTTTGAAATGCGAATACACTGAAACATTGAACACGAAAATCCAGGATTAAAACAATATTAGATATTGTGTTGAATAAAATGTCAAATTAAACTTTTAAATGTAGGTAAGTACTATAAATATGTTGTGACAATAATACAGTATCGATAAAAGATTATAAAAGGTTGACGTATTTTACAAACAATAGAATTTATAAATTTAAATCTTCTTTTGTTGATTTGTTATATTTCTCAAGCCGATATCTTTAAAACCGTAACTGCAATTAAACTGAACGTTAAATTTAAAATTGCTTATGTCTGATGCTATACTTAAAAATGTGATTTGCACTGGTTATAGTTAATCGCCAGATAACCTAATAAAAGAGCATATTTTCAACATTTTACATCAGCCACAGTTTGATGGTTGGTTTCCAAAGGTTTTACGCAAACTAATGACAAAATAAACCCGAGTTCCCTAATTGAAATAATTTAAAGTTATAAGTTGTCACTAAATAAAAAAATTGATATTTAACTTTAAAAATGTTCAGCTTTAAAAATGTTCAGCTACAAGAAATAATATATTAACTCAAATTAGTTAAAAATTATACCATTAATTTGTTTTAGTTATAGCCAACTGGATCAGGCATTGAGATTGTGTAACTTTCAATTTTTTCAAATTGACGAATTATTCTAATATTCCTTCTTATTAGACATTTTCTGTAGGGGTTTAGTCAACTATGGATTTATGTCAATTAAATGATTTAATCAGGGAATATTAATTTGATTATTTTAATTTTAAATAACCATATTATGTATAACGCAATTAGACAAAAAAAAAAAAAACTAATTAATTAATTGCATATATATAGTTATAGATTTTCATAGTATACATAATTTTTACTGCACGTATTATTTTTCAAATTAACTCAAAAAGTTAAACGTTATTACAAAGGATACTTTAACTAGCATTAATATAATTTAACTACTTAGGTCATATCCCACCTTTTGTTGCTTATTTGATTAGTATATTTCTAAATAAATTTGTATTTGCGTTTTTTTTCACCCGTGTATACTTATATCGTGCATTGGGTGTACGAAATCTTGTTTTCGATGGAAAAGAAAACTTAAAGTATTAATGTAACGGTAATACTGCAGATATGCACAAAATAAATTATATTCTAAATGTTGTATCTTCTATTAATCTGTTATATAGAGTTTATGTCATTTACGAACGTCAATTGTATTGTTACCAAAAGTTGTCTGGGTTAAATGATTTTAAGTTAATTTTTTTTATAAAGTTCATAAATTCGCAGAAAAGGATGAACACAATGAACATTTGGAGCGAAATTAAATGTTTGTTTAAACGGTTTGTCCAGGCAGACGCGTATTCATAGATATAAAGGTATATAATAATATATTCCCTCTCTTACAGGGCTCAGTGGGCACCTATAAAGGTTTAAGCCGTTTCCACAAAACGTTTTCCACTCGAAAGTTTAATTAATAGCCGTTGCTCTTTGTTCTTGCGTCTTTCAATCAAACGTTTAATTAAACGCTCGTGATTAAATTTATTTGACTTCCCTACGCGGCAGCCGAAAAAAGTATCGGAGAAAAGAAAACGAAAAACAAAAAAAGGGATGAAAATACTACAATAATTATAAAAAAAAAAAAACGAAAAGAAAAAAGAAGCTCGCCCTCTCCGCCCCGCAATGCCATATTTAATGTCAACCTAATGAAGGAGTGAGCGAATTCCACCTCTTTATTTTTGGTTATTTTTGTTGCATCTAACGAGTCGATCCGTTCGTTCTCTTCCTGTTGTAATAATTTCTTATTTTGATAGGAAATGAAACTTTTTTTTTACCCCGCGGTTCCGGTCGGTTTTCGTCGTTTTCTCCGACGACGCTCCCGCCAGCCAACCAGCCAGCCAGCCAGCATTATATTATCATACACCTGCAGCAGTACTATATAATATATTATACATATACGTACCTATATAATATAGTTTATACCTATATAAGGTCGTTTCGCCGAAACGGGAGCCGCACTCGCTCTGCAAAACCCCTAACGATTGTAGCCTTACAACGGTCGGCCCGAACGTCAGGACGTATAATATAATATAATACGTCGTACGGGAAGCAGAATATAATATTATATATATATATATATATTCTTTTCACGCACCCGACGAGCGCCACGTTATTAAAAACCATAAATCCGGTGCCGAGCATTTCAACAGCCACTCGGCTCCGCGTCTGTCTGTCCGCGTTTAATGGCAATCCTTATATTCCTTATTATTGTTGCACCACCTTGAACAATGTATAGTTTAATATTATTATTATTATTATTATTATTATTGTTACTATGTGTGTGTGCGCGTCCGAAGCGCTGCAGCTATAACGTTTCGGCGGATCACGCGTCGTATGATAATATAAAATTGCATATTTTTAGGCCGCTGCAGTGGGTGTCAAACTACAACTGCTATGGTACGGCAAGTTAACTAAAATACAAAATATAGATATAGGTACATAAAAAACGAACATTATGTTTTATCCAAATCGCCTCGTGTTGAATAGTTTCGTTTTCTGTCGTTGCAATGAACACTTTGAGAACTTCTGTCGTCTTAGCTAGGGGATGAAATAATGAAAATTGCATTGTTCTCAGACGGAATAACCCAACTGGTGTACATATATACTTTGTAGGTCGTATGGGTACTCCGTTAAACAGGAAAACGGAATCCTGTGCAGCCCCTACCCCCCGAACCATTCCTTGATGACAAGGAAACAATCGCTGGCATTAACTTGTCTTCCGCGAGAAAACGAAAAACGAGCACGAGATGCATATTATTTTCACGATGTATAATGCATGCCGACTCTAGATTCCATAATACCGTTATCGCTATACTTAGTGATCCAACCTCCCCCGCTCTTATCTCTTTAATCCATTCAAATAATGCATTTATTCAAATTATAGCTTTAGGAATTACTATAAGAGATCATAATATGTATTTTAAAATACTTAGGGCCATAGTCGATGCTAAAGAATAAGTATTGCTTAAGCTAATTTTGATAATTTTAAAAATAAAAGAATTGTAATGATAACTGAAAGCAATGCTTAAGGTAGGTCTCAACGAGCCATATTTAAGTAATAGTTTTTCTTTTCTTACGCCAAAATCTCGTTTATGGATCTCATTCGAGTCATAAGTATAGCATAAGAAATACTTATTCTCATCAACTACGAATACGGCCTTAAGTTATTTTAGACCACTAAAGGGGAGTGTGGCGACAAAATAATAATCGTATTAAATAAAATAAAAATATATAACTGCTTGTGAAGTTTAGTATATATACTTATTACAAAAATATATAAACTGATCATTTTTACAAATTATAAAATTTTTATATGATAATAGAAATTATCGTAATTTTAAAACCATCTATGACAGCCCATATCTTTTAAATCTTATGGTTAAGCCACTGAACCGGGGAGAAGGGAGTAGCAGCGTGATAATTACTTCCCTCGAATATTTTTTAAATCTATTGTCATGAAATATATATAAATTATCCATGGTATTGATACAATATAGAGACGGATCAGTCAAAAAGTATACTCGTTCATACTTTGATTAATTAGTACCTACCTAGTACCTACCTAATACCTATATCTATATACATCAAAGTTTTCATAAAATAATTTGCTTAACAATTTAGAGTAAAAAAGAGGTTTT
The DNA here is from genome assembly GCA_027563435.1 of Nasonovia ribisnigri. Lineage (NCBI taxonomy): Eukaryota > Metazoa > Arthropoda > Insecta > Hemiptera > Aphididae > Nasonovia > Nasonovia ribisnigri. The sequence goes on along the minus strand of JANEHU010004591.1, from coordinate 19,018 downwards.
CATTTGACATAAAAAGAAGAAGTTTGTAAAGGCACAGGACGCTAATTAAATAGTAGAAAAAATGAATCTTAAAATATAGTCTTTATAAAATACAAAGATACCTACTAAAGATTTACAAAAACCCGAATATTAACTAAATTTGAACAAATGCATAATTAAATTGAAGCTCGTGGATTAACATAATTGGAGAACTACCCAGTACCTATACAAACATATTTTTTCCAGTGCACTAGAATGGTCGTCAGTCGCTGCACAGTGCACACACAGCAACTACAACACTCAGTATAGCTATATGCAATTGTATTTCGAAATATGCAGCAGCCGTTAAGATTTTTTTTGGATTTTTCCGATTCAAAAATATCTATTACAGGTGGTGGGTGGCGTACAATGAATTTTGCCATTGTTGTTATTTTTATAATTTTCAATACGCATAGTATAATATAACATTTCATATTAACAGCGATATGATTGTTGTTTTTAGTTTTATGAATTTAAACTTTAAAATACATAATATTTGTTTATATGTTTTGCTTTACATACAATTTGAGTTTTAATTAATTTTTCCTACGAATAATACCTAGGAAAACCATTTTTCATTTACCGAAATATTTCATGACCCAACATATAAATTAATATGAATGTGAACAATTCGTTTTCGACGAACGCCATGAATAAAAAGGCAAAATAATCCAAATCTGTTTTCAGAAAATGTAATCGGACATGCATCAGTGTACTTTGCGTCGTTTCGGTCGGATTATTGGTCTAATAAGCACAAACAAAATGCGACCGCCTTAAAAATACGTCGAAGGTTCACGAAATCGTGTCATTACGGTTTCATTGGTCTTAAATATTTTGTCAAAACCATTATAAATAGTTACTGTTACGCGGTTGCGTCTCCTTAAGAATAAAGCACGTACCGTTCAAATGTTGCTCCATGACAAAGGTTTTGCATGTAATTTCATCCTCAAATACCAGACATTGTCCGTAACGCTACAATTATTAGTGAACAACGATGGTTTATTTGAAGACGTACCTATCTACATTTTTTTGTTTTTTAAATCATCTTAATTATTGTAATCTTCTTGTTATTTATGGCACCTGATTGTTTATATAATATAATATTATATAGCTATTACTTATACATATGTCATATATGATATACTACACGTCGTTCATCAGTGCCATTGTTAAAAATTATCGATGAATGACGTTTTTCTTACATTTGTGGTAGGTACATCCTTATCACATAAAATCGGCTTTAATTTAAAAACTATTTGTTTGAACTTTGAACACCAAAATTCACAATAAACAATTTGGGTCCGAAAATTATGTAACATAATAATAATATATAATCCTTATTACAAACGTATTATTAGATTGAAATATTCAATACAAAACTACACAATAACAACTAATAACTAACATTTACTTTTGAAAGACTAATTATAATATAATCCAAAATATAAGTAGGATCAGGTATTTAACTTGAGTGTGCTAAAAACATTAGACCATCGAATTATTTCAAACATTTTCACATGAGAGATTAAAAATAATTACGAACTATATGTATATTATACATTTTTTTAAGCAACAAAATACAATTTTGGATGAAAAAATAATAAATGATTCATTAAATAATATATTATATTTGGTTGAAAAGCATTTGAGATAAAGAAATATTTATTACTCAACGTTATAATAATATAATACTTAGATTCAAATACATATAAATGGCTTTGCATTTCTAACAACAAACAAATAAATGACAGATAAAATCCGGAATCACAAAAATATATTTCAGTAAATACTGGGATCTAATTTAGATAATTTATATTCTCGAGAGCTCAAGGTCATAAATTCATATTTTAAAGGGCTTTGGAAAATGCATTGTTAAGCAATAATTTAGAAAAACTAAATTTCAACACCCAGTTAAAATATATTTAATGCAACTATACAAAGCCTACAAATAATATATCGAATAATTATTATAATGTATATTTACCTATACATGATATAGTATGGTATTATTATATTATGTTTTATGTCTTATGTAGGTATACATATATCGGTTAGTTTGCTATAATATTATTGTTGAGAGTTTTAACTATAATAACATAATACAGTAAATATAATACAGCAAACATTTTCTTTGTTGATTTGACATTTAAAAAAAAAAAATGTTCTTAGACAAAGTAAAAAACATAAATTTCTGTTAAATTATAGCTTCAACGCGTCGACGTCGTACAAAAACTGAATTTAAAAGTTTACAGAGTTTGAGGCAGATATAGACTTATACTGTTTCGTAAAGCACATACTCAACGTGGCTTTAACAGAATGTTAAATCTCTAAGCTTTGCTGCGTTTGAAATTACCAAACAAATTAGATTAAGCATGATATCATTTTAAAAACAGTAATAAAATATCTATTATTAATTTAAATTTAATTTGAGTCAACATAGTACGCGTCAGACAAAACTGGAATAACCGATGATGAACAAACCCCAATGAAATGCGATGTTAAAAAACCAACCAAGCACAGGCAATACGAGGATAATAATATAGCGATATATGTATAATATTATGACCAAATATGCGAATCTAACGACAATATTATGAATGTCATTAAATACTCAATATACCATATGAAGGATGAATAGTGACTAAATCCCGATATGTTTAATAATAACATCGAAAAAATATCAATCCAGTATAGAGAAAAAATAACCAAAGATATTATTCGACAAATTTTGGACATCACAAACGAAACGAATGAGCTTTCATGCGTATATTGCATGTTAGGATAATTTAAGTATTAAATGCTGAAATCGGTCGATCAAAAAGCTTTTTAACATACGTGCAGAGTCATCTCGTTATATCATAACGGTTTATTTTGTTTGCGTATAGAAGATACTGAACTTTATAAATTGCTTCATTAAAATAAAACCCAAAGGTCGCTCAGTAATTTATTTATTTATCTTTAACTGACAACGGTTCGGAAGTTTGGGTTCAGATGGTAAAAATATTGTAATGCAAATGTCAGTGGATACGGTAACGAAAAAATAGGTATCCGCCAGATGGGATTGTTTTCTTGATAAATATCATATTTATTATTCGGTACATTTTTACCCGATTTGTTTTCTTTTTGGTTTTCATTTTTTTTCTTAGGCTTCAAGTACATAGTCAATTTACGCTACGATTGTTTTTAAGGAAGATATATTTAAACTACAATGACTAAAAATAATAAAATAATTATTAACATTGGTGTAACATTGGTGTAACATTTGTTTTTCTGTTTCAGTTGAATCTTGGTCATTTTTTAATTAGATATCCATGTATTTGATATTTTGATATAGTACAATATGTCAATTTTAGTGTACTTCGTTTCTTTAAATTTATTTTAAATTGTATTCAAAATATGTTTCCAAACACTTATCATTCCGTAAGGTGATTAAAAGCCAAGGTTTTGCCGTTGCACAATTTTAAATGAGTAGGCTTGCCATTATACAATAATACCTAAATATTTTAACATTTTTATCTGGGTTATTAATATTTTATTGAATGGATTTTTGCTGTTATAATATTATTACTGTAGATAGTATAGTTACTTATTGAAAATTGTCTTGTGTATTCCAGTCCATCAGTTTTTACTGTTTACCACCACCCGGTGTTATAATAGTTAGGGCTGTGATTTTACTGCATTACAATTTTAAAACATTCGGAACAAAAGGCAGTATCAGTATATACCTACTAAATTATTATAATTTAAGAAATCTATCAAGTGTAAAATTGTTTAAATTAAAAATATTATTGTTAAGTACGAAGTGCTCCGTTAGAACCTGTAAAATATTTATAAGAAGAAAATTAAAAATAATTCATAAAATGTATAATATGTAATTTTTGGTTTGATATTTTTATTTTAACAAGTCTACGTTAGGTTTATATTCCTTTTTTTCACTCGTGTCACATATAATATTAAACCCAGGAGCACATTGGGAGCATGTGCATACTTATTATTAAATTCTTATGTATCTTTTCAAAACCATAATTTAATACTCGGCTAAAACACTGTGCACATGTTGTGTATTATATATTTTGAAGAAAAAAAACTACACACAAAATTAAAGCAATTGTTATATTTATAATAGTTTAAAAATAAATTTACAAAATGCTTGAACAAACGATTATAGTTTTTCCCAAACAATTATTACAGTGCATAATTATTATTGTATTATACACTAGCTACATATTTTTATTATAATATGGTTCCGTTGGTAGATTCATTCAGGTCGAAAATAAAACGGTTTCACACTATATATAATTTATTTTCCTGAGAAAATGAACTGCTACTAATTAAAGTCAACAATAGTTATTGTTTTCCATTATAAAATGTATTGCTTGTAAAAATGACCTAATTAAGCATTTTGGTTCTGGCTCTTCTGATCGAAATAATATCAATTTATTAAAATATATAAATTTTATTTAGGCATGGTTTAGGATTTTTTCGGAAGCTAAACTAATATTATAATAATATGTTCTGAGTTTTTGATTATGAACTGACGAAGTAGCAGTGCTGAAACTTATCTAAGTTAAAAACTACTCATCTATTATCTGTATCTAGATAAATTTATATACAATTATCTGTATATTATTTAGATGAAATTGTCATTGTCTATTCTCAACACATATGGGTAGGTACTGTTTATGTTTTCTGTTATGATAACTGAAGACAATGTCTTTGACTACTGAATACCTAGTATGACGAACTTGGTAGTGTAAACAGTAAACACTTATAAAATGCTAACCTTGGCCTGGTGTTTGGCTTCAGTCACAAACATGTTCTAAGGTCTAGCATCAACCGGTGTCACTATAGTTCCCGGTGAACAACCGGGTTTAAGTGACAAATCCTTGCCACATATACACGTTTTCTAAACAACCGTATCCTCCCCCACGGTTTAAAAGCTACTAAATAACCTTCAGGCTAATCACCATAGATATATGAAGCTTAACACAATAAAAAAAAATGCTCAACCTCTGATATCATAGAATTATTACTGTTTTAATGAAAAACTATTTAACTTATTATATAAATTTTTTCTTATTTTGCCGTTGAAATACTTTTTTTTTAAAGTATAACTATGGATGGAAAATTTGAAATGTTAAATACTTTATACTAATAATTAAAAAGTATTTGGTGCTATAAAATGGATCTTCTAGAATTTTAGATTCTCCGCGATTCTTAGACGTGCCTAACAGGTTTTTGCAATGATGTTCGTTTTTATCCAGACAATTTTTTTTGAGGTATGATATATATCCATATGATTCGACATTCGTATATCGCATGCTCCTTGTAATCGGTTGACAAATTCAGTTTAAGCGTCTCAATACTACTTAAGAGTAATATATATTTTTTATTAATATAGCCATATTACTTTTAGAATTTCGGTAAAATGAAAAAAATTGGATTGAATGCGTGCAGCGGTAAGATTGTTGTATATCTGTATTACATTTCTGCGATGACCGTAATAATGTAATATTGTGGTTTGAAATTTCCAATCGTTTTCGGTAAAATACATTTTCAATTGTTTTACCGTGTTGAGTTAATATTTTAACTATATATTGTGCCACGAGGTTGTTTATTACTATAATGCATGAAAAATAAACGTAGTTATACTGAAAAATCATGTAATATTATAAAAGTTTAATCTCGTCATAGGTATTCTGTCAAAGAGTAATCTTCAAAAACCAAAATCTTTTTTTTTATACAATCTACATTTATTTATTTTTTGTGCACAGATGTTTATCTCCATGCTAAATGCACTGAGTTCAGAATTCTTTCTTATGCGGAATTCCATCATCACTTCCAGATCAAAAGAAGAAATAATAAAATAAAAACGTAACTACATAAACTTTTACAAGAAGCTTACATTCCTGCGAGTGATGTTTCGAAAACATATTTTTTCTTTTTATTATTGGTTATAAAAATAATCTTGGAAAAATATGAAAATATTACATATATGGATATGTTGAACGCGTTATACTATGTATGGCGAAAAAGAATATAACGTCAAAGTCAAAGTGGAACTTCAATTTAATGGGATTAAGCGGAATGTCAAATTTATTGAATTACATGTACCTACTGTAAATAGTACTAAATCAGATTGGATGAAATCGGTAAAACGTTTTAGGGACCTTTGTTCTTTTTCAGTCTTTACGGGAGATCTTACTTTTCTCAAACAGAACAATCATTGTAGATCTCCATACAGTAGTTGAATCAAGTTAAAATGTATCGATATCCTACAAATATTAAATTAATCAAACATAAGATTAAATTATTAATCATTAATTAAAGTCAAATGTTCTAGTTTATTCAACAGACAAAAATTATTACTTGGAATAACGTGAACACTCAAATATTATATTTTTTTTTATTTAGTTTTTACAAATTATATTCATGCACGTTGACGGTGGCAACAAGTATTTTTTAATTTCATAGATTATCGCATACAGTGCAGCTCGGATTCGGCGCAATGTATACATACATGTTTGCTCTAATTTACGAGAATTTCATATACTTGGAAAATAAACAAAGGAATTTTACTAAATATTTTTGCTTTAAACACTCCACAAATTCTACAAAAATAAAAGATTGTATATTATTTTTTATTATTTATTTTGAAAACATTTTTTTAACAAGGTTATACTCTTATGTATATAAATAGTAAAGAAGTATTGTTATACTATATTTTATCGCGGTGTTTGAAAATTGGTGTGGCTGCCTTATTGTCCTCGGGCTTTCTTTTCACCATCTGTCTGCTACCCTGCATTCTAAAATCACGCATCCACGCCACTGTGCCAATATAGAAACAACGAGTCAACTTTTTGATTGAGCTTGGAGTATTGTTTCACGTCAAATTCGTTTTTATATGATGTACATCACACCACACGTGTGAAGAAGCGGATTATCGAGTTATGTGCGTCTTATATTGTTCACCATGAGTGGTAAATCCCCATTTCATTTAATTATGCATTTGTTCAAATTCTGGTTTTTCAAATGTTTAAGTACCTATACGACTATACTTCTTATACAGATAAAATCTTCACTATTATCCTTTTTTTGTATGCCAGTTATGTGACAAATTTTTTAAATAATAATTTATTTATAATTTGGAATTCAAAAAATTGTTTTCTCAGTAATTAAACTGTACAATAATATATATATGTACATACTAGAGATGATAGTGATATAATATTGGACCATACGTTAATTTATAAAATTATCTGAGTACAATAAGTACTAGACTAAAAAGATTGCATATATTTTATGTAAAACTATTATTATTTTATAGTCTTTCGAGAGAATAAAAAAAAATGAATTTGACATTTAAAAATAATATTATGGTCTTTAAGTAGGTAGGCTTACTTAAAAATTACAATTCTAAATAGGATGTGAACACATACGCGGGATAAAGGGGGAAAGGATAATAGGCGGTGAGCACATTTTGGGCGAATCACCCATATTAATTATTACCCTGACGTATTGCGATCTGTATCACGGGCAGAGAGCGTAAGCGATGATGATATTATTATCCAACGTCATCCGAAACCGTTTGTAGAAAACGAAACCGACGAATAACAATTAGCAGCGGTAAATCACGAGAAAACTATTTGCCTTCGTGCGTTCGCCTATATTATTCTAATATGCCACCGGATGCTTTTGACTCGAGAGCAAAACGGACTTCTTACATCCATCATATTATAATACGTCTAGCATACCTCGGTTCAATGGCAACATTTCGTAGTCACCACCGTAATATCGTGTCCTGATAATAGAAAATATTTTGTCAAGAGCAATTGCGTCTTCTCGCCTTTTGTATCTCTTCGTTGTTTTGATTTGATATTTAGATCCATATAAGTAGGTTTTAAGTAATTTATTGTTAGCACATTTCCTAACCTAATGCAATTGATCTTCTATACTCAATAGGTATAATAGTACATACGGTATACGGTATCTGTGTAGGTTTATAAAATACTTAAGTATATGAATATCTAGGTAAGAAAAATACATACATTAAATGAATCTCGTGTTAGGTGATACGAACTGCGACTAGTTTAAATTAATAGAAAATAGTAATGAGTAATCGATTCAAGTAACATAACTTGTATAAACGCATGTTATGATCATTAAAAAAAAAATAATTAAATATATATTTTTTTGAAAAAACAAAACTAAATATTATTTTGTGTATAAAGAATTCGGGAATGTGACATAGGGCTTATAAATTCTGGATTTATAAATTTCCAATTTACGACGAAATATAACCTTGATTTTAACACGTACATGATTTTAACGACTTTTTTTTAATTTTTCAGTAGTTTTTTCCTAGTCTCCCCAAAATTCCGTTGAAAACTGAAAAACGAACCATTTCAATGAACCCATCGCGCATCGGCCACGTACAGTTTTCGTTTTAGAAACTTGCCACATAAAACTTTTGAAATACACTTTTTGCTGAAAAACTTGGCCTTATCCATCGCACATCGTCGTAAATGCATTACGTCTCTAGCTCCGTTTACAATCTAAAATAGATTTAATTCCGTTCAAATACCAGTACCGTGGTATGAACTAATAGTAATTTAATTAGCTTACTAGTCGTTATACGATTTAATTAAATAACAAATAAGTAGGTATTTTGTATAATATAATATAATGACAAAACTGTGTTTAGTCTTGAAGACGATATGTTCAAAATCATTACACGGGAGTAGAAACATATTATTTTAAATAATACATTGATTATTATATTGTTTGATATTATAATATTACTAGGTAGCCAATCTTAGACAGGTGAATGTATTGTACATAATATATGTGTTGGAGAAAATATTAAATTGGAAAACTTCAAATGAAAAAAAAATATTAATTTGGTTTTCCTTAACTTCGATAAATTATTAAAAAAAATAATACAATATGTAGGCAAGTCTTTCGGTGTATGTAAGTTTATTTTTTCGAAGATTTACGGTGAAAGTTTTTTTTTTTAATAATAAAAAATACTTTTATTTTACTTTTTTAATTATTTCATATTCAAATATTTGACTTTAGAAGTTGAGAAAGACAAATATTCGATTAAAATTTTCTTCTTGGGTTTTTGAATATTTTATTATTATTATTTAACTTGTGAAAATTGTCATAAAACTCTAGCAACTTGTTAATTATTATTCTTCTGAACTCAATAAAACATTTTTATTTAATTCAAATTTTCTTCGCATATATGTAAATATAATACATATAAAGCATTATTGAGTATACAATTTTGGGTAGAAAACGATAAGCCAATAACGGTTAGAGCCTAATAAACATATTTCTTCTATAAAATTAAAAACAAAAAAATCACCATGCTGTATAAGAGGTTTCGATAGAAGGTGTACCCACCTCATTATTGGACAGGTCATTGTAATGGGTGTGTTAAATTTGAATTCAATGATAAATCATTGCATGCGTAAAACGATTCTCAGCGGAGACGGTGCAATGTCAGCCTCTATTCCTAAGGGTATTTTGTAGTTTATTTACATTAGTACAGTAGTATGTTTTTTTTCTATTTGTGACATAGTAGGTTGAACTAATTTTTGCCAAAATCCTTGCATCTACCAATATTTATTTTTTTTTATAAATTATTATCATACTATTTTATCGCATATTATTATTTTTAACTTATATCAAAAAGGTTGGATGCGAATACATAACTTGAAATTAGTGTAAATATTTTGAAAACACCGTTGCTTACAGGAAATAATAGGAAGTAACACTCATATCTGCAGCAGTACTGCTTATAAAGGCGAAAAGTCACAAGTGCCTAGGGTTGATATTTTTTGAATTACGACCAAATAACTAAAACCGTTTCAAATTAAGACGCGGCGCAAAACGAAAATAAGACTAGCCTCGGGCTTCAGTGCAAACAAGGATCAAGGATTTATACGTCGAGTATGTTATTAAAGGGTCTAAGGTCCGTCAGCTTCAAGTGCCCGCGGGGCCACTGTTTTTAATTACTAAATAATAATAATAATAATAATAATATGTTATATCGCACATAAACCCTTTGCGTACACAGCGACGGTCGTACTGGCTCTAGTTTAGGCAAATGTACATCGAGCAACAGCAGCAGTAGCAGCTGTACCGATATCGCATAATATTATTATTATTATTGAACCGATCGTACAACAATATTATTATGCGGGTACACTGCTGCACGCACTTTGGCTGGCGCCCCGTTATTGGTAAACTGCGGTAATAACCATAGTAATAGTAATAATATCTCGCGGTAATTGCCGATTCTTAACACCGGTTATATAGCTGCTGCGACCGTGGTTTTTCGCGGGACACCTAGTGACGGCGCCATATTATACGCGAATAATATCGCTATCGCGATTAATACAATATTTTATAATAACCTGAGGGCATATAGCTGCTGTGCGTATAATTGCGATTTTCCGAAGCGCAGCGACGAGTGCCAAATAACACTCGAACAGTATAATAACAATTATAATTGGCGTGCGATGGTTTTCTATTTCTATAAAGTAACCGATGGCGAATCGGGTGGACTATTCAGCGAATCGATGCCACATACCTACAACAGTTGTATAATATTATCGATTTGTCCCGATTTTGCGCTTACGTGTTTTTTTTTTTTTTTTTTTATCGTCGGGGGGAAAAAAAGGTGAGATTATCATTAAACTCGTTTCGAAAACGCTCGACAACGTTATTGAATTAAATAAATAAATTACATTAAACCACACGTCTTTGTCGAGTGACAGCTAAATAAATAAAACCGTACGCGGCAAAAATTTGAGTTGATTACCTATTGTTAAAGGTGCTTGCTTAGTGTCAAATAATCAGTAAATAGTATTATGATTTTCATTATGTTTTTGTGCTTAAACTGCATATTGGCCAGCTTGTTCGAACTTATTGATAACCATATAGGTATACACATAATATAATATAAGAATATACGAAGTTCACGCATAATATTTTATTTATTTGTAGGTAAAATACGCAAATCAAAATAACGAAATTTCAAATTCTCAATTTTTTTATTTTTACACCGATAGCTGAGAACCACTGGAGTAGATACCTGACAGCGAATAATCGATATATATTCACCCCCTTTTAAAATGCTATACGAATGTGAATCAAAAGACGCAAGCGTTATTGATGTTATCTCTTTCCGGCTATAGATATTAAAAATATTTAATCAAGCTGAGAAAAATAGGGATTTCTTGAAAACTGGCAAAGTCAATTTATTTTGTAGTTATTTAAGTCCTAATTTAAGAAAAAAAAAACAATTGGTAAGATTAAGAATACTTCATTGTTCAATTACTTTGTGTTATAATTAAATCTAAACTACAGTTTCAAATTGCAATCACCCGATACGGTTTTAATTTGATTTCACATTTAAGAACTTTTCTAAATATGCCATCCAAATTTATTAGATATTGTATACGTAAGTACCTATATCGTTAATTTAAAATGTTCATTCAATTTACCTCTAACGAAACTCGTTGTGGCTTGGAATAATAATGGCTTATAACATTATTGCATAATAAAGAGTATATACCGTATAATTTATTACAATAGCAAATTGTTTTACAGAAATACCATTTTTTTTTGGTCTCGTTATAAAATCAAGTCACCGTGTCCTAAACGCTTTACGTGTGAAAAGATTTGCGCGCGCGTAAATAAGAAAACTTCCACGGGGCTTAAGTAATTTCCGCGCAAACTTTCGAATCGTCGGGCCCGGGCGCAAATATTAAGTCTCCGCGAATATCCGCTCCCCACTCATTACAGTTTCGTAAATAATTTTAATGAGTTACCGTGGTTTTGCGAAAGTTTACTTTTCTACGTGCCACGGCGACGTGTATGTGTTCAGTGCACAAGTCCCGAACAGAATTATTTAGAGAAATGCAGTTTTCGCTATCACTAATCATTAACGACGGGCGAAACGCAATACGACGCCTGGGTACAATAATACAATTATTAAGCGACGTGCTCAGTGTGTGTGTGTGTGTGTGTGTGTGTGTGTGTGTGTGTGTGTGTGTGTGTGTGTGTAGGAGCGCGCGCGCGTGAGTTTTGAGAAATTACGATGATCTAATTAAATTATGTATTAATAAAATTACCTCGTTTGGGGGAGGCGTTCGTTTTCTCACGACGATTATGCATATACGACACTGTTAATATTACCGCTTTGTAAATATGCAGAGTGTCCCAGTACAATGATATTGTATAATCGTCTAGGTAAACAAGGTGTTAAGCCCGTAGTATATTATAATATTATGATTGTTTATTCAATTCAATTTCACTCCAGTAAGTATTTACATACGCCTAATCGTTAAATTTAATTTTGATATTCTCATTGAGTCCCAATAATAATTTACTGTATTATAATATTTTAATGTCACAGCGTCAACTGTGACGTCGTTATTCAGTATCCGAAAAATTTACTCAGTATACAAAAATCAACAAATTATTTTTGAAATTGCTTACATTATACAAGACGCATTAAAAATTCATTTTAACATTTTATCAAAGATATTTGTTTAGGTAATAACAAGAAGTATAGAAATATTAAATATATTAAATAGTTTTCTTTAAATTATTTAGAGCTTTTAGTTCGGATTGTAAACATTTTTATTTGCCATATTATTGTGTTACTTGTTGTCGATACCAATATATTTTACTACGTCTTTGGTGTAACATTTAAACACAAACGAGACATTTATATTAATTCCATATTAATATAAAGAAAAATTAGTAAAAAAAAAAGTTGTACTTAACCCATAAAAATATCTATGTTAAAAGAGCAAAAGTTTTACCTGATATTATTCTTGACTTGAACGTTCATATAAGTACTAACATATGGCTCTATAGGGGTGACTGATAAGCTAAATCAACTTTATGAGTTATCACTTTGTTTTCATTCCACTATAGCGACTCCATAACACTGGTAGCTATTATACCAGGTATGCTAGAGCGAGTTTGGCTAGAATTTAAATACCGTGCCCATATCATTCGTCTTGTGGTGGGCGCATAGGAGATGCTTGAAGACTATAATCCCCCCACCCCCCAAAAAAAAAAAAAATAAAAAAAATTTATTCAAAGCTTTCTCAAAATAGTAGCCATTGGTTTATGTTATTAATTGGGTCATTTTTCGTTAGCTCACTCCCCAAAATGCAATATCCACAAGTTATATAGATATAGATCATTTGGGAGGTTATCCAGTTGTATCGTACTATTTTCATTTTTATAATATCTCTTAGCAATATAAATTTATGAAAATTCGTAATATTAATAGTAAACATATCGGACTGGCAACCACGACGGACACTCCAAAAGACCCGTTAAAAACTTTGGCTCCTCGAAAATCGATTACCTATGGATGTTTTCCGGTTACGTGTACTTATGATTCACCAACGACAAAACTATTCTTTTGTTTACACTTGTGTAATCATTCATCATGCGAAATCTCCAACGATGATAATTGAAATGATAATAAAATATTACCCATTAGATATTAAAAGTAGCAAAAATATAATACTATACTATTTACACTGTACATGTAAGTACGCGTAAACGTTACTAAAAATTTTAATTCGTTATTTTTTTTTTCTCAAAACTGTTTTTTGAGCCTTTAGATAAATAAACAGGGTCGATTTGGTCTTTTGCTTGGTATTATAAATTTTGTGTTTTTACCGTAAAAAACGAAGCTACCAAGCTTATATTATATTTTATAATAATAATTTCGTTAGAGAGAAATAGTATATTTTACGACTCAATAATAATGAAACGTGTCATTATTATATTATAATATCGACATTAGCCCTTTATTGAATTTTATTATTATTATTATTATTATTTATAATATATCTGTCTAAAACGAGACATTGTTAATATTTCTAAACTATTATTAAAATTGTATAATGGTTAAAAATATATTAAAAACATTGTTGGTGTGTCTAAAAAATGACATCAACACCTTGTAATATAATGTTAAAATCTAAGAAGAAAAAAAACGCTTATTGAGAACAAGCTCGTTTTTGTGACGCAAAAAAAAATGTCAAATTGTTGTATCAAATATATTAAATTAAGTATGTGATCAGTTTTCTGTTTTGTTATAAAACCAGTTCAGGAACGGGGAAAAAAATGTAAATACGAACCATAGCGTTTTAATCTGAAAAATTTAAAGCAGCTCTTTTGTCGGCTGTGGTAATATTGGCGTTTGCCTCTTACAACTTTTGTCGGTCTACAATCTGTAATATGTATTATAACTAGAGGTCGATATGTAAGTTACTATATATATTTGATTAGTGTTAAAGCTCTTGATTGGTAGTGAGAACTGTGTTTGATTTAGGATATGCAAAGTGAATCGTTATAGGTATAAGTTTATTTGGCGTGCAACTTGATAATTCAACGCTAAATACTATAATAACATTATGGTTTAGTTCGATTGATTTTAGGATGTCAGCTGCGCTTTTCGATGTCTTAACCGATTCGAACATAATAATTTGTCCTCTCGATCGATCAATACTGAATATATGTTCTCGGAAAATACGATAGGTATTATTATGTGTGCCTCGCAGTCGTCGTTTTGCCCGTCCTTTTCACACGTACCTATGTCCTATATATATTATAGTCTTTGTGCGTCCTGTTAACTTCCTTTTACTCTCAAACGCGACATTCCTTTGACACGCTCCCTCTCTTTCCAGACTGAATCACCGTAGCATAGGCGCAATTTCAGTTTTTGATTTGGAGGGGCTTACATATTTAATTTATTCAGACCCGTGGGTGGCTCTGCCTCAGTGGAATAGCTAGCTAAATGGAAAAGGGCCAAGGGGCATTAAATAAACCATCCCACCCCCTTTAACGAATATTATATTTGTGAAAATTCAAAATATACAAGTAATATTTTGGGGCCTTAGGGCACTTCCCAATTTTTACCTATGATAGCTACGCAACTGCTCTTCCCCTCACCCCCTGTCAATTCAAATAACTTTAAGATACATAACCTTTTTCACGTAATAATATATTTATTTTTTAAAACAACGTTTACTATATATTAGTATATTAGATGATTAATGAAGGATTTAATACTTCAATTAAAATACAAATTGTTGGAGGGCCCAAGCCCCCCTCCCAAATTGCGCGCACAGTCGGATATTATACACAATATATTATATAGGCACATATTATGATATACCGTACGAATTGTTTGATTTACTAAATATATTGTTACTATTATATACCCATGTCCCGCCATCGTTTTAATTTTGTTAAACGCACGCACATCAATAATATTATATATCGGTGTTGGGTCTCCATGTTGTGGGTGTATATTAT
This sequence comes from Nasonovia ribisnigri, assembly GCA_027563435.1. NCBI lineage: Eukaryota > Metazoa > Arthropoda > Insecta > Hemiptera > Aphididae > Nasonovia > Nasonovia ribisnigri. The sequence goes on along the minus strand of JANEHU010004591.1, from coordinate 3,637 downwards.
ATTATGTATTATACTATTTCGTACAAAGTAATAAAACACTCAGACGCTTTAAGTTTATATATATATATATATATTATACACGCTTTGGATTAAAGTCGTGCACTCGTGCTGAAAAAAAATACGGTTTCTTAGAGCGATAAAAAGAAGATTGGCGAAATCCCTCTGTAAAATGTGATATTTTTATAAAATAAATAAATACATATATATGATATTATACAATAATAAAAATCTAGGTCCTGGTTTTTCTACTTTTTCCATTAAGTAATGGTTGTGCATCCCTCTTGTATCTCTCAGTTGTCCACGGCTTAGCCGAAGAAAAAAATATAGTAAAAACCTCGAAAATTAATTTTCAAAAAAATGTAATCCTGCCAAATTCCGCTACCTTCGCAAAGAATGACCGGGAGAGAGAGAGTGAGAGAGAAAACCCTATTTCGAATACGAACTAGGTTTAGCTGTTGTGACTGATGCTGCGCACAACGTATAAAAACGAGCGTCATGTTTCCCGGTATTCCAATTAGCGAGATACTTCTCTTACGACCCTCCCCTAACGTAATTATTTGGTCTAATTAGTTTACTTTAATAAAGCGAAATTATCTGGTGCGTATTTGTTTACGCCGAGACGTTAAAAAAAAAGAAACTGAAATATTAACACCGTAAAATCCGTCACAGTATAATATAAAAGACATCGTGTAGCGTATCATAAATAATAATATTATGCATGATCAGTGAATACTAACCCTATTGTTTTTATTCAAATTTTGATTTTTGGAACTTTCAAGTATACTTAAAAACAATTGATATTTTCTAGTATTCACATTTTTTTAGGCCGTTTGCTGAGGAGTGTCCTGTTACGGTACAAACTTGTTTTGATTAAAATTAATTGACTTAAAACAACCCTTTTTTCCTGTGAATTTTTAGTAGATCTTTTTAAAAACATTTTATGCATATCAATGTAAATTGGAATGAATGGTTCTGAATTATTTAACTTGTGCTAAGGATGAAGGATAATAGTCATGATAATAGGTTTCACTATAATATAGTGGCTATATGAATATTTGATGTTAAACCATCATGGAAAATTACTATTCTTAGTATACATAAAGGTTAATAGTTATGAAACTACGGATTCCAAACTTTATTTAGATGGAATAGTTGGACAAAGAATAAAATATCCTAAACTGTTATAAAAAAGTATGTCCCAAACAATCAAAATTTAAATAAATTCTTTGATTGAGGATAAAAAAAAGTGAGCATGTTTGATGAATCATCATGTATTATATTATTATGTATTTTTTTCATAGAGGGTGATGATAAAAAAAAATATGATCCTTTCCGTATAGTAAACAAAACAAATAATATTATCTCTGATTTATCACACCTGTCTATATATATTACTTGTAATTTTTTTAAAAGCAAATACGGATCAACCACATGGATATTCGCTACCTAGGAATATTAATTGTAACGGATGCAATCGTATAATACTATAAAGTACGGCAGAGAATATCATTTGTGTTGTTTAATTTTGATTCAAACTCTGGCCAATTTCGAACATATTATCAAGGCTTAGCATTAGCAAATTAAAAAGTTTAGGTTAAGTTACTTCTAACTTGAAGAACTAAAATTCGTTCCCATTACATTATAAAGTTACTAATTAGTTAATTAATTTTATAGTTACGTTAAGCTAATTTTTTTTCTTATATGAATCTCATAGATTCAAATAATATTTTAATTTATTCAAACTATTATTTTTATAAAAAAAAAATGAACATGAACATTATTCATAGAATATATTTTAATATGTAATGTCAATGATAAATCGCAAACTATCGAAGTGTTAATGCACTTTTTTAGACTTCAATGGGAATCAAATTAGTCTATATGAATACGACGTCAGGGATATACATTTCTATAGAAAATTACAATCTCCCTAAACACATTCATTTCAAATCTCTCAAGCAAAATAAGCCAGTTCACCACCAAAGAGACGTAACTATCGTAATTCCTTAAAAACTAACGAAAAAAGTTAATAATTTCTATTAGTAGTGCTAATCGTTGTACATCCACCCCTTCTGTTATTTTATCTCTTATTATTAATCTTTTATTATCTATGATTGTAACTATATTATATTTTAGATTCTGAGCGGAGCGATGAATGTATTAGTTTTACAATGATGTGTGTTTTTTTTTTTTTTTATTTTTTTATTTTTTTTTGTGTCTGTCATCACGTTTTGGGACAGTAAAAGTGCTTCGATTTTCTTCAATACTACCTTTTCTGATAGGAAAGTGAATCTAGTTGGTACTTTGGGGGGTCAAAAGTAAACATTTTCAGTAGTTTTCAAAAGTACCGTGAAAAACAAATGGAAAATTAAGGAAAAAACGGGAATTTTTATGCAACATTGATTTTCGATAAAATCGATTTTGGTTTTGGTGTAAGTCTAAAAAAAATGACGGTAAATACATGAAATTTTTACTGAATGTTTATATAAACAGTTTCTATATACCATACCGTTTTCAAAATATTTTGACTTATTTTGAGCTGTTTACAGACATTTTAAATTTCCAATCTTTTTGGTTTTTTTTTTTTTAAAAATCAATAACATTTTATTTATTCGTTAAAAATTATTGAAAATTTAATAGAATGCTCCTAATATATTGTTTCAAAGGCACATGAAAAATATTAAAATACATCGTAGTTACAATTTTTTTTTATAAGCATTTTAAGTTGAAATTTTGACAAATTACGTAAAAATGACGAAAATTTGCAAATTATTTGGAGTTAGAAATTCATAAAAATTTTTTTTTTTAAATCTAAGGTTTTAATTTTTAACACAAGATTTAACGTAAGTTTTTCTACTTTTATCAAAAATAAAATATCTAAAAGCAATTAAAATAATTTTTTATGAGTGTTTTAAGTTCATAATTTTACAACATAGGATATTCACTCGATTTCTCATGTAGCGTTTTTCTTATTTGGTTGTAATTCAAAAACGAATAACTGTAGATGCATGAAAATTTCACTGAATGTTTATATAAGCTATTTTTATACACCATTCAATTTTGAAAATATTTTGATTTGTTTTGAGCTGTTTACAGACATTTTTAGTTTTCAATTTTTTTAGTTTTTTTTTTTATAATTGTCAATAAAATTTTATTTGGTGGGCCAAAGTCTGAAAATTTAATACAAGCTTTCTTATATATTGTTACAACATCAGTTGAAAAATTTTAAAAATACATAGGCACGATTTTTTTTTATAAGCATTTAAAGTTCGAATTTTGACAAAATTTGTCAAAATCTCGAAAATTATAAATCATTGTAATTAAAAAACTATAAAATGTTCAGTTTTTATAACTAAGTGTTGAAAATTTAAAACAAAAATTCTCATAAATAAATCATACTGTAACCAAAAAATCTAAAAAATATATCAACACATTTATTTTTACAGACATTTTAATTTCAAATTTAGACAAAATTTCATATTTAAACCAAGAATAATGATTTTAGTTATTTTGATATAATTTAAAAATATTATTAGTTGGTATATGAAACTTTTAGAATATATTATTATATTTTATATACACGCAATGGCATTTTCAAATATAATTTTTTTGAGAAAAATGAATTTAACCAACTATA